>JAHDVF020000424.1:0-330209 GCA_022606425.2 Lepidostoma basale
GGCTGTTAAAAAACGCGCGAGCAAACCGCAAATAAATTCCGAGAATAATCTCTATTGAGCTACTGCAAATCCCGTTGCTATGCGCTTTCACGCGACTACCGACTGCCTTATTTATTTTAAGAAAACATAAACAAATTAAACTTAAATTAATAAAAAATAACAAACATGAATTAAATAATAAAATTAGCATAGTTAAAAATAATAAAAAAATAAAAATATAATAAAAAATTAATAAAATTAAAAACTACTCGCATACGTCCGATACAATTGGATAATTGATAATGGTCATTCCCATTCATTATAATAACTGCTTCTAAGAAGCAAAAGGTTTCAAATTCGTGTTAAATATCCAAATGAGGTATTCAATTCTTTATCTATTGATTCTTAAGACATGAGATAGGTAGCTAGACTTTGCCATTTTTATTGTCACGCTCATTCTACCAGACTAGAATCCCTCCCATTAAAACATTGATATGTTTGTGTTTTTATTTATTTTATGTAAAAATATTGGATTTGCCTTTTTTTTCGTGCTAATTAATAAATGTATACATATAAAACTTATCACGTTCTTTATTTTAAATATGTATTTTTTACAGTAAAGCCTATCAAAGTGAGTATCGCTGTGTCAGCTTGAAAAAATACAGTTATAGATTATTTTTAAATAATCGATATTAGGAAAGCAGGAGGTCTACGCAAAACAGAAAAATCGACCAGGGGTCTACGGGACAAAAAAAGTTTAGGAATCTATGCTTTAAATATTCGTCGACATTTTATAGTAAAAGGGTTCCTGTAAATGAAATTTTTGCTGTTGAAAATATGATACAAATAAAATCCGGGTTTAAAAATTAAGTAAACATAATCTAATATGGCGTAAAACCAATTTAGTTATATAACGGTCAAAAACTTATTATTTTTAGTGCTTTGTTTATTCTGGATAAACTTCCAAAGAGTCTATTGATAATTATATGGAATTCAAACGTATCCTTATCATTATAATTTAAATAGGCAAAAATCCGAATGTCATCAAGAAAGATTACGAGAATATTTTGAATACACGAGAGCGAGAGAGGAATACATCGATTCTTTCCGAAAGTAATTTGAAACACACACGTTGCGCATGCCCCCTGTAAGTTTCTGGATTATTTTGAATTTGTTCTGATTATTGTTGTATGAAAATAGTATAGTAACAAAAGGAGAACATTTCGGTGTTTTTAATGGTGAAATTTTGAACGTGTGTGAAAAAAAATATTTACATTAACAGTTAAAACTGAATACGATTTTACAGTGAACTATGTTTATAAGGTGTAGAAAATCTTTACTTCCGTGAATATTTTACAGGTCGCAACTAGTATGTATAAATTGGTAACATCTGACATAGAAAAATTTTCGTGACATGATATATAAACTGAAATGAAAAAACATATGTATAATAATATATGTTTTTATATATTTTTATATTAAATAATTATTACGAAAAACCCTGTTTTCAAGAAGTTTTATTATATTTTTTTAGGAATGACATGCTTCACCTTCCTAAGGTATTGCCAATACGATTGAAAACGTCTGTTTTATAGAAGTTTATTCTATTTTATAGGAATGACATGTTACAACTTGCTCAATTTTTACCAAATGAATGGTTGAAGTAAAATAGGCACTAAGTACCAAAATAAAAATACTAAAAAACTTAGTATGCAGTTTCGTTCTATATGTCGTACCTTTACTTAGTTTTTTGTATTTTTTGGTACTTAGTGCCTATTTAACTTCAACCATTCAAATGCCATTTGATTATGTTTATATCGCACGTAATAAACCTTCTAGAAAACAGGCGTTCTCATTAATATACAGTATTTTTAATTAATTTAGCGATAATTAATTTGCTTCATCATAGAGTTCACCATGACCAAAAATCACGAGACCCAGGTATTTGAATTTCATTACCTGCTTCTTTATCCTATCTCAAATGATGCAATCTCCTATATGATCCTATTCATAATTAGAATTAATTGATATGTATTTTTCAATTCACTAAGTGGAGAAGAGAAAACTTGACACTCACAAGAAACCACTAAAAAAAAACCTTGACATGGAAAAGTCATATCTTATATAACTATGTAAATAAGAGTGACGCAAAGTTTTCAAAGTTTTTGATGAAATATTAATAAACTCTGTCGGGTGTCAAAACAATCTCGAACAAGTGTGTTTGATACAAAGCCGCACGTGAAAGAATATGAAAAAAATAATGTTGGGAGATAGCTTTTTCGATATTTTCAATAAAAAGGATCCTAGAATGAAATTGATATTTTACCATGTCTCTTCTTCTTCTTTTTGTCCTGTCACACCTCCGTGGTGCATATGGCCTCAAGGAACCTTCTCCACCGACTCTATAGCACGCCTGATGCCTAACATCATCCCAAGTGAGGCCTGCTACTTTAACCTCGTCCTGCAGGGTTCTGCGATGCAGGCTGGGTTCCGTCTCATAGTGTGACCATGTATGGTAGTATATATTTTTATTGTTTTGAATTTTATAATTAAAGTGTCGTTATGATCATTTTTGGAAAAAAGATAAAATTGTGTATTTTAATATCAACCCAACGAAGTTCCAACTCCCTGAATTTTATAAAAAAAAAGAAATGTAAAATATTAAACCAACAACATAATATTTGTTTTCACGAATTAACACAAATCGAATGAATATTAATTAAACGTATTTTCGAAATCAATACACTTTTTTCGCAAAATCATTTTTTATTTTATTTGTGTATTGATGACTAGTTTCACCTTGCTACGGTGACTTACTTAATTACAATGTCTGATATAGCCGAATATGTTTTTTGTTTGCATTTTTAAAAACAAAACAAGAAATTCATTTCTACAAAATAAATATCAGTACTTATTTTTAATTACAAATCGAATACTTTAGCTTTTATTAACTGTTTAATTAAAACACTGTTATAGTATATCACAATTGATTTAATTTCTTTTGAAATTTTCGCGACAGCTGTTTCGCTAACCAATGTTAGCATCATCGGGTGTCACAAGTTGATTGTAACACCTAATGCCGCGGCGGCCAGCTACTGCTGCTGCGCCCACACTTGGCCCCTCAGCAGCGCCTGCAGCTCCAGGCCGGGGGCCCGTAGCAGGCCAGGGGAGGCCCCTCCAGAGTGGAGGGTGTGCCTTGCCCCCACACGCTTATCCTACAGCAGAGGCTGCTCGTCATCTCCAGCAGTTGCTGTAGCTGGAAAATTGTTTTAAAAAGACGTTCAAAATTATTTGCATTCTTTTAAGCAAAAAAATGAACAGAGTGTAATACGGGAATGTTTAATTTTATTTATTATTCTAAAAAGCAGTAAAAAATTGTAAATATTACTGTAACTTAAATTAAATATTTCTTTCATAATTATTTCACCTGCTGTAGCTATAAATAATTTCAATTAACTTTATCAAGATCAGATTTTATTGAAATCTCTTGATGGAAGTTCATTTTAAATAATTATTAAGTAAAACGATGTTTTAACTACTTCCACTTTTGTCTTTATTTCGACAGCGACCGGTTTCGCCAGGCTCGCTGGCATCGACAGACTGGTGTCTATGCTGCCACCAGTCTGTCGATGCCAGCAAGCCTGGCGAAACCGGTCGCTGTCGAAATAAAAACAAAAGCGGAAGTAGTTAAAAAAAACATAACTAACTAACTAACTAACCATCACGCCGTCTCCCCAAAGGGGTAGGCAGAAAGAATGGACTGCCACACCTTTCTTTCCTGACATATTTCTCTCGCTTCCTCAACATTCATACATCGTGTCATGCACGCGCGTCGATTTCTCTGACTCCTCACATGGCCGACATTCAATATTTGATTTATTTGATCGTGCCACGTTTTCATGGTCTTCCTCTATTTCTGGTACCATTTACATCATTAACATATAATTTTTTTACCATTCTTTCTTCATTCATTCTTTCCATATGTCCAAACCATCTTAATGATCCATTCATTATTTTGTTCATGACACCATCATTCGCACCGCATTCACTTCTTATATTTTCATTCGACCCTCTATCATACACAGAATATCCACACATTCGTCTAAGAGATCTCATTTCTACTGCATTTATTCTACTTTCATCCTTCCTTTGCCAGTTCCATGCTTCGCTTCCATACATAAGGGTCGGTAGAAGAACACCATTGTGCACTGCCATTCTAGCTTTTTGGATAGGTTTTTGTTTGCGATGACAACTTTAAGTGCACCATTCACTTTGTTGCCTGCCCCAACCCTTCTTTCAATATCCCTCTCCACTCTCCCATCTCTTGTAAACATACTACCTAAATACACAAACTCAACTACTTGCTCCAAATTTTCACCATTCACGCTAATGTTGCAGACTGTCGTGGTTTCTTCCTTTTCAAAAATCATTACCTTGGACTTATTAACATTCATCATCAGATCATTTCGCATGCATACCTCATACATACAATTCACCAGGATTTGTAGTTCATGCTCGTTGTCTGCAAGAAGGACAGCGTCATCCGCATACAAGAGACAGCTTACTGACACTCCGCTCATTTTGGCACCTACATCCAACCCTTTCAGCTCTCTCATACAATTGTCCATATACAGATTAAATAACCACGGGGACATTACGCAACCTTGTTTGACACCTTTATTGATATCAAACCAGGCTGTAAGATCTCCATTTACTCTGACACTAGCAGTGCTTTCCGTGTATAGTGACTTAATGGCCGTGATCAGTTTTGTACTTATTCCATATTCAGACAATATTTTCCACAACTTTTCTCTATTAACGTAATCATATGCTTTTTGTAAGTCGACAAATGCACAGAAAAGTTTGCGATTTTTGGCCAGAAACTTCTCTGTCAATGTACGAAGTCCAAAAATTTGATCCATACATCCTCTGCCATTCATAAAGGCACCTTGCACATCCCAAACTTTGTCACTCGTCAATTTTCTTACTCTTTCTATTAAAATTCTGCCATAGACTTTACCAACGACACTCAAAAGACTAATAGCTCTGTGGTTTCCACATTCCATACGCGATCCTTTTCCTTTGTACAGGGGCATAATTACTGCTCTCCTCCAGTCTAGCGGCGTATATCCCTCCTCCAAGCACTGGTTAAATAACTTACATAACCATGTAGAAACCACTTCGCCACCGCTTTTAATAAAGTCTATGGCAATACAATCAAACCCAACAGCTTTTCCACTTTTCATTGCACTCACGGATCTTTTCATCTCATTCGTACTTATTTTTTCAATATTATCATTCATAGGTCCCGCACTCGCACTAGCTGTCATATTTTCGATCACGCTTGTATCACCACCATACATCTCCTTAAAATATTCCATCCATCTTTCTTGTATGATCTTACTCTCCGTTAACATTCTTCCCTCGTTGTCTAAAATTGCTTTCACACATCCACTATCAGGAGGATTTCGGGCTTTTTTAACTTCTTTCCAAAACATTTTTAAATTTGCTTGGAAGTTGTTTGTCATTTTGAGCCCTTCTTCCTCCTTCAGCTTTTCTTTCCGCGCTTTCACTACCGACTTCACTCTCTTCTTGCATACCTTATACAAATCTTTTGCTCTTTCATACTTAACTCTGTCATTCTTATTTATCGACAACATATTCAACCACGCATCTTTCTTCTCTTTAACAGCAATCTTTACGTCATCATTCCACCATGCATCCCCTTTCCTTCTTCCTTGTACACACACACCACACGATTCTTTCGCTGATTCACACAAACTCTCCTTCAAGTATTTCCAGGTCTCGTCAATACTCAACTCACTTACATCCCGCTCACTCAATCTATCTTTCACTTTTCTTACGAAATTATTTCTTACGTCATTGTTTTGCAGTTTTTCAACTTTGACTCTAGTCGGTGCGGCTACTGTTTTGCTTCTTCTGGTTCGCCATCCCCGGAATAAGATCACTTTTGCCACTACTAAAAAATGATCCGTTTCCAGTTCGGCTCCCCTGAAGACCCTTGAATCAACAGTATCCGCCCGTAATCTAGAGTCTACAATGACGTAATCTATAATGGACCTTTCAAATCCTCTTTCCCAAGTATAGAGATGGATTCTCTTATGATCGAAGATGGTATTTGATACAAAGAGACCCCATTCTATACACAATTCAAGCAGTCTCCTTCCATTATCATTTATTCGTCTATCACCAAACGTACCCAGACATTCCTCGTACCCACTCCTACGGATTCCCACCCAACCGTTCATATCACCTGCTATTATCAATCTTTCGTTTTATTTAATTATTAAAAAACATCGTTTTATTTAATTATTATTTAACCTTATCAAGCCTTATAAGGAAATATTGAAAATATAGCGTTTAAAAATAAACGAATCGGCTGCTTTTCTATTACATCGCTCGAAGTAACTTCTTTGGCAAATTTATTGGCATACTAAATCTATGCGAACCATTAAGTTTTAATGTTCTTTCCGAATAATAATCACAACACTTCACTGATGTAAGTTAAGCTTAAGATGTGTCTTCCCTGCGGTTGTGAGCAAGTTTCCCGCCACACGCCTTCGCGTGGCAATGGCCACATTAACTTTACAATAGAAAGAATTAAGTAAATCTTCATTAAGGCCTAATCTGATAAGAACGATCTGAAATTGAAAACTGTCCGCTGTAAGAGAAGGGTTACTATCAACTAGGGGGTTAATAATCAATAATTCAACGGAATTCACGTTACGGAATTTGTTATCTCTGGAAACACTCTGACGTCTGTCACTGAAATGTCACGATTTTGTAATAGACAATATAGACTGAAGATAATAGACAATATTATATCGTTTGCTAGTATTCCAATCAAGAATTTCTGAGATTACTTTTGTAATGTTTTAATGCATAGGTACGTTCTGAGCGATTACTTCAATATTCGAAAAAATATTTTACAAAACATGGTTTAATGTTGTTCATTTAAAATCTTGGTAGAAGTACAATGTAAATAATGAAATAAAAAAAATATTCATATAACCCGTATAATAAAGTTTAATTTCTTCTGATTTAATGACATCGACCGGTTTCGGCAGCTCGCTGCCTTCTTCTGGTGTGATAAGATGTACCAGTTACCGAAATCATAACATCATGTAGATTTAAACCAAATATATTATATAATTAAGTTTTTTTACTTTTATTCATTAAAACATGTTTTGATCGTTGAATTAGGACACAAGCTTTTCCAGTGTTTTTTTCTCTCGTTTTTTGAAGGTATTATACCTTAATGATATATTATTATCTTGTCATCACATTATTATCTTGTGATGAAGGTATAATACCTCCGAAAAATGTTTACAAAAAACAGTGTATTTTCTTATTTAAAAAATCACCGTTACAGAAGTCCACAGTGATACATTATTGACGTAATTTTTTAAAACTCCTTGAATTACTTTAAATATTTAAAACCTGTTTTTTATGAAAAACCAAACACACACGAAAGTAATAAAAATATCCCAAAAATACAATAGTGGTATAAATATTTTAACCTGTTCAATTAAAAAAAAATGTTTTATGTACCACAATTGCATTTTATTTTACGCGACAGCTGTTTCATTTTAACATTTTTAACATTTCATTGTAACACCTGATGATGTCAACATAGGTTGACGAAACAGCTGTCGCGTAATTTAAAATAAATTTTGATACATAAAACAAAGTAATTTAATTTAACAGTTTAAAATGTTAAGGTATCATAGTGTTTCGGCCAAAACAATGAATTATACAAATATTGTATTCATTTATTGTGTTTTATGTACAGGCTATACGAAGATTTTCAAATACCAATGTGAAGTATCAAGAATGTGGAGGCTGCTTGAAAAGTACTCGTATTCTGATACAAAGGAGAGTAGCGGTTCATTCTTTCTGTGTACTCCTCTAGAGGAATTTTAGCGATGTGAAGTTTGTTATATTCTTATAAACCGCCACGTTTTCACAGATAATAGCGACAATTTAGTAAACTTATTACTTATTGTAACATTTGTCTGTGGTATATTATAAATATTAAAGTTATCTTTGAATGCATTTTATATCACAAAATGTTATACCCATTGTAACTATAATATCACATTTTCTTTAGAATGTCGCGACAGCTGTTTCGCCAACATCAGCTGTTTCAGATGTTGGCATCATCAAGTGTTACAGACAACTAAAGATACAAATTGAAATACTATAAATGCTATAAATGGGCATCAGTTTGATAAGTCATAGTTAAAATTAAGTATGCGAAAACTCTTGAATATTTTACAAACAAATATAATAAAAGTGGGGAAAAAACAGTTATTAGAAAGAACAATTATACAATATAGGAAATTAAAAGTAATCATCAATATTTGTGTTTTTTCTACATTTATGTTTATGATTAACTTAAGACTGTCTTGTTCATATTAACTTTAGCAGCACGTTTTTTGTAAACGAGACGTCTTATATCTACTTTTTGGATACACGTAATTTAGTACTGATCTTAAATCATTACAACTTTGAACATAAATGCAAAACTAACAAGTTATCCCATCTATATTGTATGAAATGCTGTACCCACAAAACGCTGAGACAAAAAACCTTTGGCAGTTGCAGAAACCATTGTCCTTGTTCTCCTATATATCAAGTCGTATCTAGGGGTAAGTGAAATAAACTTTGAAATGGGTTTCGAGCTATAATTATACAACAATAAATTTTAGAAATTAATTCTAAATCTGTATGTCTCGTATAATAAATGAATGCATGGGTCACCACGATTGCGTACTTGTACCGACTATCAACTTTTGTGTATAGAAGTAAAGTATAGAACTGGGAAAAGAAGAATAAAAGTAGAAAAAATCTCTTTGACGAATGTGTGTGAAACGTTAAATGATAGAGTTTTAAATGCAGACATAATATATATTAAGGCCCTCAATACCTGTAAACTACCCCTTTACAACAGAGTCTGTATATCAGGAATAATCAATGGAATGTTAAAAAATTTTCATGTTTTTTATTCATACATATATAATGAAACATCAAATACTTTTTTTAAATATTGCTTAAAGATACAATATCGTTCAATGTAGCTCGACAACTACGTGATAGATTTCGCTCAATTTTTAGTGTATTTTCTTTAAAACATTATTAATCGGGTGGTGGTCTAGGGGATCTTTATGTTACAGTGGTTATCTTTGACAGCGTCAGCACAGACTGTTTTATCTCCCAGCATGTAGAACCAACCTGCCTCTGGTGATGCCGGTGGGAAGAGAAATCAAACTGCTGAACATAACCGCTTCGGAGATCGACGTCTTTCATATTCGTGAAAGTACGTTCAGAAGACAAATACTCTTGATTTTGGAGAGTATATTGTATTCCTAATATCGAATCATCTCTCATGTGTTCCTGGTATTATATATTTTTTATGTTTTACCTGTTCTCGATAGATGCCTTAAACTATAATTGTTGTTTGTGTGACTTTGTTTGTCCCTGACAAATATCTGCGACAAAGGCAAAATAGATTATTTCACCTGCCTCGGTGTAGAACCAATTTACCTAAGGTAATGCCCGCGGGCAGGACAATAATCCTTCTAAGCCGCATCTCTTCGGATGTGGACATCTTACACGATAGTGAGACTACCCTCAGAAAGCATATATCTCTTATATACTGTATAAAATTGATATTTGCTTCTCTTGTTTTTCTTATTGTTTCTTTTTACTTAATTATTCTTATTTTTTTTTATTATATTGTGTTTTTTGTGTTTGTGTTTATTGTTTATATTTTATTTTTTAAATTTCACAATTGTGTCTTCTTTGTGTTTGTTATTGTTTTTTTGTATTCTATAGTCATAAGGGATTTGGTGATTTACTGTGATGTTTATGATTTTTTTTAAATAAATTGGAATTGAAATTGAAAAGTAGTTAGTCTATGGATATTTTTATTATCAAGTGAATTCTTAACTGAACTTTATTAACATCTCTGCTGTTTTTTGGGATGGCGTTTTGTGCTTTTTAATATGATAGTTTCCCATTGATTTCCACATTGCGTATAACAGGTTATTTTACACCCAATTTACTGTATGAAATGTTTTAGATATAAACTGTAAGATATAAAACTTGTAATAAGCAGCTAGTCTATCGCCATTTTGTTGTCACGTGATTTCTACCAGACCAAAGACAGCAGATTTTTTTTTGTCAACAAGTATTACGTAAACATTTCATATATTTTTTGGTTAAGACCGAGTGCAAGGGGACATTGACTGTCGTATTACCATCAAAACAATCTCCCGGCATGTTGAATGCACACATTGACTTTTACTTTCATCTCCGTCTCGCCAAAAATAGTTAATTGCCTTTCGGGTCTCATTTTCCAACGGAAGCACGTGTGTGTGAGCTGTGGAGAATGCGATGCGAGTGTGCATATGGGGAGGTTGGACATGTTATAAATGGAGTCGCTGAGAAAATCTCCAGCTAAGTGCCCTGATCGATCTTCAAGACTCTAAAACTATGGTACAAGTGCACTATCTAAAATTCTTCATGAACTTTACCCGAACCTTGTCTACACAGTGGTGGCACATCTAATTATATACGAGTAAATGTATTAAAAAAAATATTGGTAATTTTATTCGAATAATTTATTGCGAACATTGTATTTTCACAACACTTTTTTGCAGCTTTTAATTTAAAATGTCAACACTGAGGAAGGATGTGTGTGGCTATATACAGGGTGCGGCAACCTAACTTCCTTTAGATACCCCTGACCAAGTAGTTCTTAATGACCAAATACTGTTTGTGCACTCCCCGTTGCTATACCCCATATAAAGAAATAAAAAATATTCCTGGAATCGATTACTGCCCAAAATGTGTTTTTGATTGATTCTAGACCCTAGCAGCTATATGGATTGGGAAAACCGAATAAGGCGCGGCCAACCTTACGGACCAAGAACTATAACATATAATATTTAAATTCAGTAAAAATTTAAACAAAATTACCATTTTTTCAAAAATTATATATGAATATGTAAGAGATAATAAAAATTAAAACCCATTGTATTAAACACGAACCTCCAAGAATACCTGTAATACCAATAGTTAAATTCAGAAAAATTTTACATAAATATTTGAAGATTATTTTTGTATAGAATCATGTTTACCACCCCTGATCTGTATGTATATAAAGGACTAAGTTTACAATAGTGTTACCAGTCTGTCGATGCCAGCGAGCCTGGCGAAACCGGTCGCTGTCTAAATAAAGACAAAAGTGGAAGTAGTTAAAAAACATCGTTTTATTTAATTATTAATAAAAAGTTCATTTGAAGAATTTGCTTTGTGGTTAGATATTTTAAATATAAAAAAAATATATATAAAAAAAAACACCTTGTATTTAACCACGGTATGGTTATTATAATTGATGCCAACTAGTTTTGCATGGACCTAAGCTTCACGAGGGCCGTTCTTCAGTTATTATATTGTCCTGATGAAGCTTGGATTCAAGCGAAACTAGTTGGCATCAAATATAATATTCATACCGTGGTTAAATACAAAGAGTTTCATTTTTTCATATCTATAAGTGCAAAACAAGTGTTAATAAAAGACATTGTTTTAAAAAAAGTATTAAAATATGAATCCACAACACAAAATGATGAATAATATATGATAGAATAAATAAGTTTTATTCTTAATTGACAATTAATAATGAATTTTGAAGGAGTAAAAATATTTTTTGTAAATTTAAGTTAACGTTTTTTAGCATGTTTTGATGGTTTTATTCCTTCATCATTGGGAAAACAATATTAACAATGACATCCTGATTATATCAAGTCTATTAATTTCAAATCTTGTCGATAAAAATATATGAATTAAAACACTGTTTTTTCCACTTCTCAAAAGTGTTAAAAAATCGTTAAAAAGTTTAAATTGAGTTAATAACCACCAAGTTCGTGTCTTCGACCTGTTTCGGCTGCTCGCTGACATCCTCTGGTCTGGCCAGAATTTTTTAATTTAGAATGAACTTCTACCGTAATATGTATTACAAAGATTTTTTCATGTGTCTTGAAACCAAAATCGTCTTTTGAAATTTTTAGGGAAAAAAACTTTTTTGGGGAAATCGCTGCCATTGTATTTTTACCTATTATTCATTGTGTAATTTGTTGTACAGTCTACATGTACCTAGGTACAGAGGTTTAGTGGAGGGAAAGTGAGAGAAATGTCGCAGCGTCGTCTGGGAATCCAGCAGCTGTGGTTTGTGTCAGAAATTCATTTCATCTCGTCCATTTAGTTCCGCGAAGCTTTCGGATATTAAACCCTAATAGGAAATTTTAAGAAAATCCACTGTCACAAACAATTTAAACTGTTTATACGCAGGTACCAATTTGTTAAAACAGCTTTTCTTTTGTTATATAAACGTAATACAATATCTTAAAACATAATTAATAATGATGCTAAGATGAGTGATCTGTCTTTAAACTGTCTGCTTTACGCGGACGACGCCGTTCTCGTTGCGGATAGTGCGGACGAATTACAAGTCTTGGTGTCGAGAATGTATGAGGTATGCAAGTCGAACGATTTAATGATGAATGTCGGAAAGTCAAAGGTGTTAGTTTTTGAAAGGGAAGAGCAAATGGCAGTTTGTAATATAAGTGTAAATGAAGAGAACTTGGAACAGGTGAGGGAATTTGTGTATTTAGGTAGCATGTTCACAGCGGATGGCCGAACGGGCAGTGATATTGAAAGAAGGGTTGGTGCGGGTAACAAAGTGAATGGAGCTTTAAAAGTAGTTATTGGAAACAAGAATTTATCAATGAAAGCGAAAATGACCGTTCACGGAGTTCTGGTTCCAACCCTTATGTATGGAAGCGTAGCATGGAACTGGCAGAAGAAAGATGAGAGCAGAATAAATGCGGTAGAGATAAGGTCCCTAAGACGTATATGTGGTAGAACGATGTACGACAGAATCTCAAATGCTGATATTAGGAAGGAATGTAGAGCGAAAGAAGGTATTATGAACAAAATTATGAAAGGTTCACTGCGTTGGTTCGGACATATGGATCGCATGGGTGAAGAAAACAATGGTTAAAAAAGTAAACGTTAACAATGTAAATGGAGTAAGTAGTCGAGGTAGACCGAGGAAAACATGGCATGACCAAATTAATCAAATATTAAAAGTTGGTCATGTCAGAAGCCGGAAGAATCGACGTGCTTGTATGACTCGATGTATGAATGTGGAGGAAACTAGAGAGGTGTGCCAGGATAGAGTAGTGTGGCGGTCCATTCTCTCTGCCTACCCCTGCGGGGAAACGGCGTGATGGTTTGTTGTTGTTGTTGTAAAAAACTTAACAACACTTTATTAAAATTAAAAAATTAACACAAACATGTTTCGGGACATGATATTTTAAAATTGAAAAAAATCGCTGTTATAAAGTTTTAAAGATTTTTCAATTGTGAATCCACAACACTAAATGACGTAAAATATAGAAGATGTTTTACTTATTTTTTTTAATTTTACATGTACTTTATAATAGTTAGTTGTTACACGAAATACGTTTCTACTGTTTTGATGTTAAAATTATTAAAGTTTTTTAGTTTATAAAAATAATTTTGACGTGTAAAAATAATTTTTTCATTTGTTCCAATGACGATTAATAAATTCTTCAATTATATTTTGAAGTTTTTGCTGGTGTTGGTGCACAAATGTCCGGATCTTCCAGCTGATGACAAATGCACCACCTAAAAGAACAGAATGTGTTAAATTATTTTTATTTTGTAATTTTATTTTATTTCATATCATTGTATTTTATATAATTTGTTTTTGATTTATTTTGTGGACGTTCGCAATCAAAGTGTGCGCGGGAGATGCCTTTTGGTGGCGATAAGGTTCGCGATCCATCACACCGCGTCTCCCGCGGGGGCGAAAAGTGAAGGATGGAGTGCCGCATCAATGTGATAGTCCCTTCTTTCCGCATACCCCTTCGGGGAGACGGCGTGATGGTTAGTAAGTAAGTAATTATAATATAGTAGACTCCTGATTTTCCGGGATGGATGGTGAAAATGCCTTGCCGTGAAAATGCCGGGCAATCGATTTCCCGGTTAATCCGAAAACACAAAAAAATGTGAACGAAGAGAAATTTAAAATGGCGCTATATGCGTTAATGTATACCTACTGGCTAAGTAAGACGCACGTGTTGACAGCGACACACTTTTTGACTGGCGGAAAAGCCGGTCATAGTCTTTCTGCTGATCATGCCTTTGGCGCTATCCGATGTTCCCGAAAAGTCTATCAATTCTCTATTTTTATTAATGATGTCCCGTATAGTTTGATCACCAACATTAAATTGATTCACTAAATCTTTAACGGTTGCACCATTTTCAAACTTTTGAATTATTCAAGTTTTTGTTCAATTAAAAGTACGACTCGTTTGCGTTTATTAAAGACACCTTTTCACGGTAAAATAAAATTAACGACAATGTTTTATGAGTATGAACTACGCTGCGGGTGATTTATTGCAAACTCGAAACGACTATAGAGCCACAAATATTATGTCGGCGGTGGCGCAAATGTGAACTAAACGCCCAATGTCATTGTAACAGATTATAAGTACTAATGTGAAATATTTTTGTTTTTAAAAATATTTTTTCAATGACCCAAGTGCCCGGATTATCCGCTTCCCGGTTAACCCGACCCCGGAAAATCGGGAGTCTACTGTATAAAGTTTTAATATTCATTCTTATATGTAAGAATATAAAAATGTCTTCTTCTCGTAGATCTTGCGATCTGTTAATGCAGGATATCAACTTTCTTCCTGTGATGAAGACAACCAGCATTTTTTCCATCTCTTTGGTGGTTGTCTTGGTGGTCAACGGCCTCGTGCATCACGATATTAGAAATTCTTGCTGGATCCATTCTCTCGATGTGGTCCCTCCAGAATCGTCTTCTCTGCATACTCCATCTCACTATGTCTTCAATTTTGCCGGATTTGCGAATAAAAATAAGTATTAAAACAAAACTATGTAAATAAGGTATCTTTAACACACAAGTCACGCATTCAGGAATAAAAGTATATAAACATCTTGTACAAAGTTATTGCATAGAATGCAAATAAAATAAGTGAATGCAGTACGAATGAAAGTGTTATGATCAAAATAATGAAAGGATTATTTAGATGGTTTGGATACATTGAAACGATGAATTAAAACAGAATGGCTTAGAAAGCATAGGTACATAAATGACGTGACCAAGAAATAGAGGAAAGCCGAAGAAAACGTGGCACGATCAAATAAATCAGATCTTGAATAAAAAAATAAATATAAAATATGCATACATATATTTATATACATATACGAGTATACATATATAATATGTATACATATGTTAAATTTCATTTATTTCGACTGGTTTCGGTTGCTAGCTACAATATATTTTTAAATATGAATATGACATATTTAGGGTACTTAGCAGTCTGTAATAATTTCAGAAATACATAAAAATAAAATAAAATATGTTTTAAATAATATATTACTAACTAACTAACTAACCATCACACCGTTTCCCCGGAGGGGTAGGCAGAGAAGATAGATATTTTTTTTAAAAGGAACATAAAAGTTCCCGCCACTTAGATGAGGCTGTTAAAGGGCATAGCGGCGCCCTTTTGTCAGCCTCGCTCGTACACTCCCTGGGCCTGTCCCCGGTCCATCCGGGACTTACATTTAAATACGGCAACAACAGGGGGGTGCCAGACCACATTTAATCTACCCCATCTTAGTTCTATGCTCCGCTGTAGAGAAGATGGATCGCCACATTGTTCTATCCTGACATAACTCTTTAACATTCACACATCGTGACATGCACGCTCGTCGTTTATTCCTACTTCGAACATGGCCGTCTACTTCGCCTCGACTTCTTTTTCCACATTAATTGTTTATATCTTTTCACATTAATTGTTTATATCTTTTTAACCATTCTTCCCTCATTTATTCCTTCCATATGTACAAACCATCTTAGTGAATATTATGTATTTTGCTTTATTAACTTAAATGAAACTAAATGTTTTATTCTTGTTCTATTATAGAATTATCGTAACAATAACAAAATAGCAAAGATTTTTTGTTCACATCTATCAAGAAACAATAACATTGAATTAAAACGATATTTTAAATAAATACATTCACTTTTATTTTTATGTATTGACCAGTCAGTTGATGCCAGATAACCGGTCAATGACAAAATAAACGCAAAAGCGGAAGATTTTTTTTAAAACAACGTTTTATTAAAAATGAACTTCCGTTAAAAGATTTCAGTTAAATCACCCGAGTATCTTAAAAACAATACACAACATTAATATTTTGATTTTAGATACGATAGAATCGAAGGACACGATTAGATACAAACACCAATAAATAAGTGTAAACTTCTTTAAGTGATCAAAGAAAGCGTATAATAAAAAAGCGTCCTTTTAAATCGAAAAGTCCAATCAATTTCAAATCCCATTGCCTTGGGATTCCAACCCGTTATCTAAAGCGATTAAATTAAGCTCTAAGATTAATTTACCTAAGGGTTCAAAAGTTCTTAACCTCGTTTGTCTAGTATTTTCAACCAAACCAAAATACCAAAAAATAATGCCTGTAGCTCTCTCTCTGGTTTCAATCCTGGGATTGGTTTGCAGAAATTTACTCTATTCTTCTCTTCCATTCTTCCCTGTCTTGTGCGGCTCTTTTGAAATCTGCATATGATGAGCAACACACGTCCACCAACAGGTCCCCCAGGTACTCTCGGCGTGGGCGTCCCCTTGAGTTTGTCCCCTCGGTCATACCCTCCATTATGGCATGCAAGAGGCCGTATTACATCTTGTCGTATTACATTGCCGATCCACTTTGCAAGCCTTTCGGACAAGGTCCTGAGCAGGTGCCTTCCTCCTTCGATTGTTTGGAGAACCTCCTCATTTGTAATGTGGCCTCTCCAGGAATTTCCTAATAATCTTCTATAGGACCACATATCAAAAGCCTCTAGTCTCCATTTATCTCTTTCGGATAGGCACCATATCTCGCAGCCGTACATAGACTCCATATATAGACTTGATGAGGAGTATTCTCAGTTTCAGGTCTATATTATTCGATTCTATTATATGCCTATAGCATATGTGCAGAAACATATGTTTAAACTTAATGATATATTTTTGTTCCTTTAACAATGATGTAAAACTGTAAATTAAATTATTAATATGAATGAAAACAGTTGTACTTTAATTTTGATGAAAACGCATGTTTTCTAGAAGTATTATCATACATGTGTCGCCTCGTTAAAGCATAATCAAATGTATTTTTTTCATGTTACACTTGATAATGCCTTAGAAAAACATATATTTTGCTAAGGCAATATAAAATGTATAACTATCAAATGGAGTAACCTCTTGCTTGATATGTTTGAAAAAATATTAAGCAAAATATCGTATGATCAACTTTCTATCTATGGTTTGAAGGGAAGGACAAATTGGAATATTTCTGTATTTTTTACACATCAGTTCGACGTAAATCGTTGTGTGGAACTGCGCTTCCTTTTTGATCGACAAACCCTAGCTAAAATGACGATCTCCCTCTCGCAAAAAAAATATAGATTTAGTAAGAGTGAGCTAGACTAGATTTTATATTAAATATTTATTATATAATAAAATAATTGTTTTCATCGATGCGTAAATGTAATAATGCTATACTTTTATTAATTAATTGATAACCCAGTTTTTTTCATTTTTCATGTTTAAGTTATAAGAAGCAATGTTTGCAAGGTATAAATCATTGGTATGGGAAAGTTATATATCATAAAATAAATAGGCAAAAACCCTGATGTCATCAAGATAGAGTACGAGAATATTTTATCATACTCGTATATCGAGAGAGGAATACCCTACTCATTGAATTTTGTTCTGTTTATTGTTGTTTGACAGAAGTGTAGAAAACAATTTGGTATTGTTTATTGTGAAATGAACGCGTGTGAAACAAAAATTATATTAAAAGTTAAAACTTATTTCTGATTACGATTGAGTGAACCAAGTTTTTAAATGGTAGAAAACATATTATTTAATTCCGTGAATATTTTACGGGTTATAACTTGTTTCTTCTATTACATATTCACCTTTTTGTATTGTGGATTTACATTTAATAAATATAATTCTACTTTGTATTTTTACAACAATTTAATTTACTTTTCGCAGACATGTTTCTATTGTAACAAAACGTTTTCAATCCACAAATTTTAGCAATAAAATAAAACCAAATCGTCACATACATTCTAATTGAAAGGGGTGGATTTACGTCCAGGCGTGGTTAAAAGTTACATAAATAAATTTCCTGTATTGAAATACGAGTTAATGAAAAAACTTTTTTTAAGGCCCAGTTCAACGAAAATTTAGAAGAGTCGTAAATTTATAACAATGAGTAGCAGTTCACGATTTACTTCACAATATATTTTTTTACTGGTTCATATACTCGTGTAAGTCGAAGTCCTTCAAAACTTTGTATACATATTTCAAATTTCACACGTGTGGCAAATAAGTTTATACAACGAAATAAATGTTATTTAGTACTCAAAACCACAAGATTTGGGAGAAGAATAAAGTCACAAGCTGGGCACGACGTGCTGCGGTCGGTTGAGACAGTAAGGTCACGAAATGTTTGAGACTTTATCAACATCTGGAAATATATTTTCGATGTAATTTCAAAAATTTCTCTCATTCCACTCACACTTTCAGTGCATTTGCTCTACACGAATATAAACTACATCCCCTAAAAGAGCGATGCCTTTACCGAAAGGAGTATTTTGTAAAAAAAATAATCCATTAATCAATATTTTTAATTGAAATTTCTTGGTAGAAGTTCATTTTAAATAATAAAAACAACAAAAAAAAATTATACAAAATTTCTTAATTATTATATATTTAGTGTGCTTTCACTTGTAATTATCGTCGATCGGTTTCGGCAGCTTGCTGGCATCTTCTGGTGTTCTCTCTTCCACACTAAATATATAATAATAAAGAAATTTTGTAAAAAAAAATATTTTGTTTTCATTATTTAAAATAATGTTTCTTAAAAAAATATGTAAAACTGCATTTTAAGTCATTAATACGAATAAAAACGTATGTTTCCTAGAAGTTGTACTAAATCAAATAGGAACAAAATATGTTGCCTTGCTGGTGTAACCATTTCAAGTTGCCTTAGCAAGGCGAAACCAGTATTTTCGCTAAAAGAAAATTTAACACTTTATTGAACCAATTTTTATATATTTTCATTGTGTAATGATATAAAACACTTTAAATATTTTATATACGTACCTAACAAGCCATCACGCCGTTTCCCTGGAGGGGTAGACAGAGATGATGGACTGCCATACCGTTCTGCCCTGACACACCTCTTTAGCTTCCTCCAAATTCATACATCGTAACATGCACGCTCGTCGATTTACCGATTTCGAATGTGGTCGCCTTTCAGTATTTGATTAATTTGTCCATGCCATGCTTTCCTTGGTCTTTCACGGCTTCTCTTTCAATTCACACAGCTTGGATACAAAATTTCATTCATTCTTTTCTCGTCCATTCGTTCCATATGTCCAAACTATCTCAGTGATCCTTTTTAAATTTTAATTATAATGCAATCGTGCCTTTACATATCATCCTTATTTCGTCGTTCGGTATTCTATTTTTTTCGTTCTGTTTTCCCGCACATTCTTCTGAGTGATCTCATTTCTAGGCATTTATCCTACTTTTATCCTTGTTTCGCCAGCTCCAAGTTTCACTTCCATACACAAGGGTTGGAACTAGAACTCCGTTATGTACTGCCATCTTTGCTTTAGTTGAAACTTTCTATTTGCAGTGATGACTTTGAGAGCGCCATTAATTATGTTCCCACCACACACCCTCCTTTCGATATCTCTTGTTAACATGCTTCTTGTAACTATTTATTGTACAATTAGATTATGATCATTTTGTACTGAATTCATTTACGTATCGCTTTAACTAACAATCAAAACAAAAAAAATTCTTCAAATTTCTTCAAACAATTCTTAACAGACTAATATACGGAAAAAGAAAATCCCTCCTAGTGTGATGTTTTTTTTTTAAATAAAAAACACCAGCCCCTGGAAATGACACAGTCATGCAAACCTTCTACCACAATGGCAGGTATTCTCAAATATGTTTATATTTTTCTCAAAAAACCTCACAAACATATTTAGAGTTTAAGGCTTATCAGATTGACCTTGGCATTGAAACGAAGAAAAGAATACTGAATTCATTTTGTTTTTTTATCTAAGCTTTACATAATATCACGTTAAGTGACAAACAAGATAAATTACAGGAAAAAGTTATTTAAAAATCATAATAAAGTTTGACAGAATCTTGGACACGAAACTGTACGATTAATTGATCAAATATGACAGATAAAAGTTATTTCATTATATTGCTGCGAGATAGAGAAACACAAAAAATAATTTGTTTTTCTTTCAAATTGTTTTTCAAATTTGAGAAAGATAATTTGTATTGTAATAAATTGTATTTTTTATACAACAGGTCGTTGGAACCCAATTATTTTATACAATTTGTTTTAAGCTAAGATATTATATTGATTCTATGATTTGTGGCCAGTACAAAAGCTAATATAGGTCCATTTTAATGTAACGTGAATTCTACACCAGACCAATGAAAGTGTGACAATCACACTGCCATCGTCAGGTATCGAACCCAGGATCTTTTCTGACACGAAGGTCACATTATCTCATTCTTTTTTTTATGTTATCTCCAAATGCTTGTACTTTCTTAATACATTGTTCTTTTGTAGTATACTATTTGATAACTCTTTTTTTAATTGACACTTGTACTATTTTTTTTTAATTTCTATTTTGTTTCCTCTTATCTCGACCTTTCATTGTAATTGTTTTTATTATTGTTTTATAATATACGAGTATATACAACATTTATATAACACATTAGGTGTTAGAGAAAGTTCGGTCCGTTTTACAACAGAGTTAAATTTTACGTTTTACTGTTTACGGTTGCTTCATGTCTTCAAATCTGGCGGCCATTTTTTTTAATAAGCCTGAGCATCTATCTGTCAATTAAGTTCAGTTCGCAAATGTTTGTCATTCTCACAACAACATTTGTTTTATCGCTCTTTAAAATGTCGTCTTTCGTGGTAAATATGAAGCATTTGTGGGCTATGTATGCTACAAAATATGAGTTTGCGATATAAGAAAAAAAGGAATGTATTTTGAATGTAAGTTTAATCAATTTTACTACCAAATCTACATATTGTATGTTATAAACCTACATATTGTACCCTAGTAAGAAGAAATATTTTACTCTATACGAATATTTGTAAACTTTCAGAAAACATAACGTATCGAATAGTATTCAATATTTCTATTTATTTTTTTACACTTTGTATATACAACACTTTTATTAAAAAAATAAAATTATATAGACATGTTTCGGACAAACAATTCTTCTTCAGTAAAGATACATATTTATAAAAATATTATAAAATTGTTGTTGTTTACATGATCTGACAGATGCTATAAAGATTTATTTTGGAACTTTTATACTTTTGTTATAACAAATATTATGATTCATTAGAAAAACTTGTTGATAACTTTGTATTATCACAACACTTATTTACATCGTACACAGACATGTTTCGGGAAAACAGACTTCCCTTCTTTTGTGTATTGTTGATGAAATTTTAATTTTATAAATCTTAATTTAATTTTATAATTGATGAAACATGTCTGTATACGATGTAAATAAGTGTTGTGATAATACAAAGTTATCAACAAGTTGTTCTAATGTGAATACACAACACAAAGTCATGGCGAATATAGAAGAAATTATGATTAAATTTAAAATCTAAAATAATAATTTTAAGTTCTTATTGGGGTTCAGGTAATTACTTACAACAAAGGAAATAAATCAAAGATTGGACTTGACGTTAAATTTATTTGATTATTTATAATAGTTTCTGAATTAATGAATGAATGAAGAAGGACTGTTTGTCCGAAACATGTCTATATAATTTAATTTTTTAAATAAAAGTGTTGTACTCGTATATACAAAGTGTATCAAAAGGAAACATTGAAATAGACCATCATAACAACACAAAGTATGGCGTATATAGAAAGAAAAGTATTTAATATAATATTAACACCATTGTTCAAATATAAAGCGCTTTTTATATTTCAATTCGCCGGACTTAATCGAATTTTCTTGTTATTCCGTACATCCATCATACGTAGAGGAACGTAATCTGGAAATACTGGTATTAACAAAGACTCTGGAAGGTCACTGAAGGTAAGAAAGGTTTTTCACTAGGTGGGTAGACCAAATCAGCGACTCTCCTATATATTTCGTAACGCCGTGTTATTAAGTCTCCTGACATTTATTTTGGGGCTAATATCACTTTTTTTCCCGGACATAATTATTTATTGTGTTTCTACACAGTACAAACCGTATGAAAGGATTTATGAAGGAAAATTACGAAAGGATCGCTGTGTTGGTTTGGACATACGTAGCGCATGCATGGAGAAAGAATGGTTATGAAAGTAAACGTTAACGATGTAAATGGAGAACGAAGTTGAGGTAGACCGAGCAAAACATGTCATTCATCGAATTTTATCCAACCACCAACTACAATAGTTTTGACCAGCCATTTTGACCAACCAAATTTATCAAATTTTAAAGGTTGGTAATCAAATCAAATCAAAACAAATCAGTTTATTTTCTCAAAAGATATTACAAACAACAGTTATAGTTTAAGGCATCTGTTGAGAACAGGTAAAACATAAGAAATATATATAATACCAGGAACGCATGAGAGATGGTTCGACATTAGGAATACAAGATACTCTCCAAAGTCAAGAGTATTTGTCTTCTGAACATACTTTCACGAATATGAAAGACGTCGATCTCCGAAGCGATCATGTTCAGCAGTTTGATTGTTCTCCCCACCGGCATCACCAGAGTCATGTTAAAAGTCGGAGGAATCGACGTGCTTGTATGACTCGTATAATTGCGATAATAGCTTGAGAGGTGTGTCAGGATAGAGAAGTGTGGCGTTCCATTCTCTCTGTCGACCCCTGCGGTGAAACGGCGTTTTGGTTAGTTGTTGGTGTTGTTTCAATATGGAAACATGGAACATGACAAAACCTATGACAAAAAAGCTAGATGGCTTTTAAATGTGGTAATATCGTATCCCTTATGTATGGAAGCGAAGCATGGAACTGACAAAAGAAGGATGAAAGTAGAATAAATGCAGTAGAAATGAGATCTCTTAGACGAATGTGTGAATACTTTGTGTATGGTAAAGTGTCGAATCAAAATATAAAAAGTGAATGCGGTGCGAATGACGGTGTTATGAACAAAATAATGAAAGGATCATTAAGATGGTTTGGACACATGGAAAGAATGAATGAAGAAAGAATGATAAAAATAGTGTATATTAACGATGTAAATGGAACTAGAAAGAAAGAAAAACCGAGGAAAACGTGGCACGATCAAATAAATCAGATATTGAATGTCAGCCAAGCGAGGAGTCAGAGAAATCGACGCGCGTGCATGACACGATGTATGAATGTTGAGGAATCTAAAGAAATATGTCAGGAAAGAAATGTGTGACAGTCCATTATTTCTGCCTACCCCTTCGGGGAGACGGCGTAGTGGTTAGTTAGTTAGTAATATCATATTTGTCAAAATATCATAGACAGAAAGAGTTACAAACGAGGAAGTACTGCAGCGTATCAAGAAAGAAAGAATAAATTAACATGACAATAAAGCGCAGGAAACTAGAATATTTCGAGAAAGTTTTGAAAAACGATAAATACAAAGATTATCAAAGGTAAAATTAACCTGAAACGCAGTAATATACTTAGGAAATTGAAAATAACTTTGTTTAATCCACTAATTATTTTTAAAAAAATAAAAAAATACGACATGTTCGGAGGATACCTCCATCTTCAGGTGTAAAAATATAACAAAAACTAAAAAAAAAAGACTAATATAAAAACGCATTTAAAATTCAATACAATAATTCAAATTTAAAAATCAACGTGGGCTATTTGTTATAAGTACTGATAATTTTTTTTAACAGTAAGAACTAATAAATAATATTCAATAATAATAATACATTTTGATAATATAAAACACAAAAAATTTATATAGGTATAAAAAAAAACATTCATCAGAAAAGACATAATTTATATAGAAATTAATAAATGATTAATTTGCATAACTGTAAAAATTAGTACTTATAAAAAATAGCCTAGGTTAATTTTTAAATTTGAATTATTGTTTCGAATTTTAAATGCATTTTTATTTTCGTCTTTCTTTATTTAGTTTTTGCTATATTTTTACACCTGAAGACGGATGTATCCTCCGAAACATGTCGTGTTTTTTAATTTTTTTTTTAATAATCAGTGGATTAAACAAAGTTATTTTCAATTTCTTAAGTATATTAATATGTTATTCCACAGTGTAAATGCCTTAGCGTTCAATAAGTTGAAACGCAGTGTTAGGGAAGAAGAAAATCATTCGAGAATTGTTGCAGCACACCATCCCTGCTTAGAGCTGTAGTATTAAAAGTAAAAAAAGACATGATATTGTCCAGCGACCGAAAGGAGAAGAACAAAAAGATGAAGATTATAATCATCGTGCAATAAAATGCTCCCTTCTATAGTAAGCTTCCTCCCTACCTCCCCCTTTTATATCTTTATTCATTGCTCACTTCACGGAAAGACTCAAGATATGATCTTATGATTGATTTCCCTCAGTATTCCAACATTTGTATGAAAATCGCATCATTTTACGAGCGCAGATTTAATATTAGTCTAAGACGAACGTGTTCCAATGATATTTATGGTATTCCATCGACGGTCCGATCATTTTACGATTCATAATCCACTGACGTATTGTTTGCTATAATATATAAAACTAACTAAACGCTTAGAATATATTTGCAACAAAGTTTAATCTTACAAAATCATTCTCCATAGATGGCGTTAGTGGGTCGGTTGTATAGGTTAATTCTTGAAAAAATTCACAAGTGCAACCAAATCTACATAGATGGCTGACTGAAACTGACACGTGAAGATAAATATGGATTTTGAAGTATATATACATCTTCCAAAAAATTTGTCATGCATGATCACAATAACAAAGGTGGAATGGGGAATGTTGTAATTACATAAAGCGTGCGCTTAACCCAACCAATGACAGGTCATAAGTCCTGTAAACACCTTGATCATCCATGTTCAGTTTCCAGTTTACGTCTTCGCCTCTATTGAGATACAATTAAAATTTAATCTTACATTTCGTTAAATAAGTAAGCATTTTAAGTAACTTGTTTATAATCCATTGTTTTGACCGAAACACTATGATACCTTAACATTTTCAGCGGTTAAATTAAATAACTTTGTTTTTTTATCACAATTGTATTTTATTTTACGCGACAGCTGTTTCATCAACCTATGTTGACATCATCAGGTGTTACAATAATATATCAAATTAAAAAAAAAACTAACTAACCATCACGCCGTTTCCCCGAAAGGGTAGGCAGAAAGAATGGGCTGTCACACTTTTACTGATGCGGCACTCCATCCTTCTCTTTTCGCCCCGCGGGAGACGCGGTGTGGTGGGTTGCGAACGTCTATATCAAATGTCAATATGTCAAATATTAAATGTAAACCTTTCCTATTAATGTAATCTACTTCCTGTTATTGTTTATCGTTTTTAATTTATTATACGAGTATTTCATCGTTTTTGACTCTATACTATGTGTAATTGTTCCTTCTATTATTAAATTTTCCACCTTTATTTACCAATATTTTCTTATATAAAATCATCAAACCGTTATTTTAATTAAAATATTTAGGTACCTAACTCAATTTCAGCAAGAACTTCAAAATTATATCAAAGAAATTATTCAAATTGACATAGGAACAAATATACATAAAGATTCGAAAAATCACGAAAATTTGACATTTGATATATTGTTGTAATACCTGATGATGTCAACATAGGTTGATGAAACAGCTGTCGTGTAAATTAAAATACAATTGTGATACAAAAAACAACGTTATTTAATTTAACAGTATAGCTTGTTTATATTTCAAAAAAGTTTAAAAAACTACACTGGTTTAAATGTTTCGAAAGGATCCCGTATAAACTCTGCTGGACAGTATATAAAGAGCTACATGGAATGGCACCATGTTACGTATCTTGCCTAATTCTGTATAATCAACAGACAACCTAAATTCAAGAAATCCAGACTTCTCTCGGTGAACTCCTCCGCATTATGTAGATTAGTTGAGTCGAAGTGTTGCCGATCACAAATTTCTGGGATCTAGACATTGCAGTATACGTAGCTGGCTCATCAACTTGGAACAAATCTCCTTATATACCTTAGATGAAAAAATACACATACAAATTTCGGATCTAAGCTGAAAAGCATTTTCATCGTTAATACCCAAATTGTAGATATATTTAGATATTTTCCTATATTTGTTTTTGTAAGACTCAATAATATTTTTTTATATTGAATGAAACGTCTATTTTCAGAAGTTTTATTATATTTTATGGAAGTGACGTTTTGAGCAATGCTTACGCTTCATCACATTTGATAATACCTTAGCAAGGCGAAATATGTCATTCCTATAAAATGAAATTAAACTTAAAGAAAACAAAAGCTTTCAATAATATTCATAATTGTATACATTCTTCAAAACTTATTTGCAGCAAGAAGTTGTTGTGCTTTTAAGTATCTTCTTCTTCTGATTGTAGATCTTGCAATCTGTTTATGCAGGATATCACCTTTCTTCCTATGATGAAGACGACCAGTCTTCTCTCCATCTCTTTGGTGGTTGTTCTGGTGTTAGACGGCCCTCTGGAGTCTCGTACATCAAGTTATTAGGAATTCTTGCCGAGTTAAGTCAATGTAACTTAAAGTATATAAATGGCTAAAATAATGATAACACTTTAAGTGTAATATAATAAATGGCTAAAAAAATGATAATACTTTAAGTTTATTATAATAAATGGCTAAAATAATGATATTAATTGGTGGTCCAGAAAACATGAATGAAAACCGAGCGGTGGTCTCGAGGAAAGAACGCTTGGCTCTTGAGGCAGGAGACTTGCGTTCAAGTCTTAACAAAACCTGATTCCTTCTTCATAATAAACAATTTTCTGCTCATACTATAGATTACATAATAAATTCCAGCACCTTTAATTTTAATTCTTGCTGTTATTTTTTCTGAATAAAAAATATATAATTCTTTCTTCTATATTCCCATTTGATGGAGTTTGGTGGATTCACATTTGAATAATTACAGATGTATGTAAAAATATAATTTATAATGAACACGACTGTTTATTGGTTTTACTTGAATGTAATTTATTAAATTAAATCCAATTAAAATAAATTAAACAATCATGTTTACTTTTATAAATGAATAATGGAGTTTGAATAAATATAATTATACTTTGTATTACAACACTTTTTATTTTCACTGAACTCGAACATGTTTTTAGTAACAATTAACCTATTTCAATGGATACATTTTGAACAATTTATTGAAAGCTAAGGCATTAAAACTGTGGAATTCCATAGTAATACACTTAGGAAATTGAAAAATACTTTGTTTATTATCCACAAAATATTAAAAAACACGACACGTTTCGGAGGATACGTCCATCTTCAGGTGTAAATATATAATAAAAACTAAACAAACAATGACTAATATAAAAAACGCAATTAAAATTCGATACAATAATTTAAATTTAAAAATTAAATTAAAGTAGTAATATTTATTTTTAATCAGTAAGAACTAATAAATAATATTAAACAATAATAATACATAATGATTAAATAAAAAAATTAAATTGTATAATATAATAATTTAGAAAAGACATAATTCATATAGAAATTAATAAATAATGATTAATTTGCAAATGATTGGAAATGGGAGCTTGGGAGTTTTAACAATCAAATAAAACAGAGTGGGTATACACTTAAAGGGCGAAGTGAAAAATAATTCCGGCAAATTGATGGCGAATATAGAAAAAAATAATAATGGAGTTTTACAAAACTAATACCTCTATACCTCAATAAAAATATAATGTCTTCAAATAATATTTTACGCCACTGTGCTATTTGGAAGTACCATAATTTTCCAAGGATATAAGGGATATTTTTTATATTTTAATCAAGCGAATGGATAGGAAAATGTATGATTATTTCATGCAATTATTTATACGGGAAGGATTCTAATATTGTTCACAACGCATCGTCAATTTATTCTGTTTATCCAATACGAACCTTCGGAATACGAAAAACATAAACTTACAATCCATTAGATACAATAGACACGGGGTGCTCTATATAGGTAGGGATTCTTTCTGTGTATGAGACTATCTTTATTATATCAATAAGTTATATGTAAAATTCTCATTGTGTATATATTCTTCTTAGTCACGTGCAAAATAAATAAATATATCGTATACACGTGATCGCCGGCTATAGAAATCCTGGCAGACCACAAGCAAGATGGTCTGATGACGTCAAGAGAGTGGCAGGAGGTCAATGGCACAGAGCGGCGATAGAGAGGGAGTTGTAGAAGTCGGGAAGGGAGGCCTATGTTCAGCACTGGACGACTTAAGGAAGATGATGATGACGATAAATGTTATCATTTAAATAAACATGCACTGGAACTTCAGTGTGGCAGGCGTAGCTCGTGCCACTTTGCCACGAAGGTTGACAAAGATCATTTTGTTATCAGGTATGTGAGCATATAATATAAATTCACGTGCTCGTCTAGTTTCGACCGGTTTCGGCAGCTTACTGATAAGAATATTCAGAAACGTAATTCTGTTCACCAGAATTTCTATTTTAAACATTCTTACCAGAGGATGGCAGTGAGCTGCCGAAATCGTTCGAAACTATTATAGAAGAACAAGTGGAATAAATAAAATATGTTTTATAAAGGTTTTTATATTATTAACTTTTGACAAACTTAAGGCGTTATAATGTGGAATTCCATAATGACGTTTTGTATGAATTACACTTTTATATAAACACTTTTTTTCCATTTGTCTTTTTTTTAATATACTTTGCGGTATAAATAATTAATAAATTATTGCGGTATTTTATAAAATAAATCTTTATAACATCTGTCAAAACTGATCAAATTTGTAAACAATTTTATAATAATTTTAAAATGTATCTTTATAATATCCCTGAGGAAAACCGGTTGTCCGAAACGTGTCTGATATTTATTTTAATTTTTTTTTAAGTTAATGTTGTATATACAAAGTATATGAAAAAGGAAAAAGCCAAATAAAACATCCACAATAGAAAGTATGGCGAACATAGAAGAAACTTTTTTTCCACTTTATGGTTTATTTTTCTCGATATGTTTGAAAGGCTGAAGGTGTAAAACCTTAAAAGAGAATAGAAAACAAACACAAAACTAGAAAAACAGTGTTTTATTTTTTAAACATAATCGTCATTTTTATTCTCATTATTTACAATCGACTTCTCATCAGAAATTAAATAAAAAACTTTAAAATATTTTTGTGAATGTATACTTATACTTGTATACGAAATTCTGGATTTTCACCAAAGGGTGGTCAATTCAAATTTAATTGTATCTCAATAAAGACGAAGACGCAAACTGAATATGGATGATCAAGGTGTTTACAGGACTTATGACCTGTCATTGGTTGGGTTAAGCGCACGCTTTATGTAATTACAACATTCCCCATTTCACCTTTGTTATGATCATGCATGACAAATTTTTGGAAGATGTATATATACTTCGAAATCCATACCTATCTTCACGTGTCAGTTTCAATTATCCATCTATGTAGATTTGGTTGCACTTGTGAATACATTCAAGATTAACTTATACAACCGACCCACTAACGCCATCTATGGAGAATGATTTTCAGCATTTAGCAAACTACCTTAATAACACAATGCGAAGGCTGTAGCCCATAAACGCATTGTTTTAGAAGTCGCCAGGAGTATTATTCCATTCTAATATTTGTAATTATTCTGGTCAACTATTTGGCTGAAAATCATTCTCCATAGATGGCGTTAGTAGGTCGGTTGTATAAGTTAATTTTGAATGTATTCACAAGTGCAACCAAATCTACATAGATGGATAATTGAAACTGATACGTGAAGATAGGTATGGATTTCGAAGTATATATACATCTTCCAAAAATTTGTCATGCATGATCATAACAAAGGTGGAATGGGGAATGTTGTAATAACATAAAGCGTGCGCTTAACCCAACCAATGACAGGTCATAAGTCCTGTAAACACCTTGATCATCCATATTCAGTTTGCGTCTTCGTCTTTATTGAGATACAATTAAATTTGAAAAAACTTTTATATTTTTATATCCAAAATGTTGTATATTTTTTGTGTACCTACTCTCTATTGTAACGTGAAAAATTACAAAAAAAACTATTTTCACATTTTATCTAATAAAAATTTTATACACATGATTTTTGGATATTAATTTAAAGTTAATACTTGTATTTAATGAATTAGTATGTTGACTGACTTTCATAAACAAAACGCAGATCTTAGGAACGTTTCTCGGGTTGTGTTGCCGGAAATGAAAAACGAAAGATGCTCGAGTAATCGAGGGATATTGGAAAACAGGATATTACTTCTTAAAAGTTAATTTAAACATACGGCCTCGGTGTAGGCAAACATAAACAACCGCCGATAATAGAGATTAGATGCGCAATGAAGTTGGAAGGACTAACCAATGGGTTGGCCGCTCAGATTACCGCAATAATTTATTGGGCAGGGGAAAAGTTAAATCTTTCCTCTTAATCCTGGTCCACTGCTGAAGATTTACTACCGTAATTAACTACATCACAGCATCTACCTCCATTTCAAATCATATCTGTTATCTTAAAATCTGATTAATCCGCACAACGGATTACAAAAAACTCGTTCGGCTTACATAAAAAATTGTATTTATAGAACAAGAATTTATCAATGAAAGTGAAAATTGACGTTCACAATGGAGTTCTGGTTCCAACCCTTATGTATGGAAGCAAATCATGGAACTGGCAGAAAGATGAGAGCAGAATAAATGAGGTAGAGATGAGGTCCCTAAGACGTATGTATGTTAGAACGATGTACGACAGAATCTCAAATGTTGATATTAGAAAGGAATGTAGAGCGAAAGAAGTATTATGAACAAAATTATGAAAGGATTCGGACATATGAAGCGCATGGGTGAAGAAAAAATGGTTAAAAAAAAGTATACGTTAACAATGTAAATTAAGTACAGAGTCGAGGTAGACCGAGGAAAACATGGCATGACCAAATTAATCAAATTTTAAAGGTTGGACATGTTAGAAGCCAGAAGAATCAACGTGCGTGTATGACTCGCTGTATTAATGTGGTGAAAGCTAGAGAGGTATGTCAGGATAAAGTAGTGTGGCGGTCCATTCTCTCTCCCTACTCCTGCAGGGAAACGGCGTAATGGTTTGTTGTTGTTGTATTTATAGCATTTTGTAATAAATATATATACAATAATTTACTATGAAAAGAGAAAGTTAAACCCTGTTTATTCATCGCAATTATTCAGTAATAAATATAACAAGTAAAGCACTTATTAATTGATTCTTGAACAATGTAATACTGTTGTAAAACTCCGTTGAAAAATATGAATGAAAACGTTTGTTGTCTAGATGTTTTTTTTTAATGTTTCGAATGTTAAATGTCTTTTTGAGCATTAAATAATGCCTTACGCAGGCGAAACTTATCATTTACATAAAATATAATAAAACTTCTAAAAAATATATGTTTTCATTCGTTTTATTTTATTTCCAAATTACAATATTCACAATAAAATTTATGTACCAAAATATTTAAGACCTTTTAAGTATCCTTTTAAGTAACCTTTTAAGTATCTAATTATTTATTTATAATTTTTTACTAGAAAAACATGTGTTTTATTTAACATGTATTCATGATATAATATTAAAATCTCATATATAACTTATTTTATAATTTGAATTAAGATTTATCGCTCACCAGAAGTCAGAAAGATAAAGAAGTTATGAGATTTTATCTCTTCTGTGAGGCGAGGACGGGGGTTACTGTAAATTGCGCAGTCAAAGTGCAGACTTTAAGATCTTAAATTTTCTGGTTTAATTTACACCCATAACATTGATGCTTGCTCCTCGAATGGGAATCCGGAAAACTACGAATTAATACTGCGGTCTTTGCCCAATCGCCTTGGTTAGATACTAGCACATGTATCATAAATTTTTATTTTTATTTTTATTTCATACTTCATATCGATTTAAAAAATCAATACAGCATATTTATACTTTCATTTAAGTTATAGAAATTTGAGCAAATATTTGAATATATATTGCACAATAACACATAAGTCATGTTTCATTGAATGTATGATAACTAACTAACTAACTTTCTTTCCTGACATATTTCTCCCGCTTCCTCAACATTCATACATCGTGTCATGCACGCGCGTCGATTTCTCTGACTTCTCACGGGGCCGACATATTTGATTTATTTGATCGTGACACGTTTTCCTCGGTTTTCCTCTATCTTGTTCCATTTACATCGATAAGATATACATTTTTCAACATTCTTTCTTCGTTCTTTCTTCTTTTCTCACGTATCCAAACCATCTTAATGATCCTTTATGTTCATTACACAATCATTCGCACCGCATTCACTTCTCATATTTTCAATCAACACTCTATCATACACAGAGTATCTACACAATCGTCTAAGAGATCCCATTTCTACTACTAAATTTGTATGATTATAAAATTAAAAAGAGAATACTAATCTTCTTCTTCTTCCGATGGCGCTAAAGCCCATATCAAATCAAATCAAATCAAATCAAATCAGTTTATTTTCTCAAAAGACATTACAAAATTTTTTTATAGTTTAAGGCATCTATTGAGAACAGGTAAAACATAAGGAATATATAATACCAGGAACGCATGAGAGATGGTTCGACATTAGGAATACAAGATACTCTCCAAAGTCAAGAGTATTTGTTTTCTGAATGTACTTTCACGAATATGAAAGACATCGATCTCCGAAGCGATCATGTTCAGCAGTTTGATTGCTCTCCCCACCGGCATCACCAGAGGTGGCATCGAGCCTTGGCATCCGACAACTTTCGCCTGCAGCAGTCCCTGTCCTCAGCAGTCGTCCTCCAGTTCCGCACCCGAAAAAGTTGTGCTACATCCCTTTTTACTTCGTCCTCCTACCTCAGTCTTGGTCTTCCCACCCTTCTCATTCCGCCCGGGTGTCCATTCATATTGCGTTTGGGGAACCATGAGTTCGGCATCTTCTGTATATGTCATGTCCAGCCCATCTCAATATTTGTAGCTTTATGTGCGTGGAGATGTTAGGATGTAGTATAGTATTTACAGTTTATATTTTTTCAAACACAGATATATTCTCAACTCCACTACACCACTGCAGTGATGCATCCGAAGTGGAGAGTCTAAATGAACTATAAATCTACCCTTAAATATATAATAGCTACGTATATTTTAAAGTTTGTCTACAAAATACTTTATTTTTTATTGAAACAATTTATCAAACTTCGCTGAAAAATCATTTTTGTATAAAGAAGTTTGAAAAGTGAAAATGATTAATTGAACATCCTTGGAGTCAAAAGCATGCGTTCTATAATCTTTATTTTCCATATTTTCTGAAAAACTTAAAGCTTAACACTGTGTAATTTTAATGTATAATAAATTAAACAATGTTTTTTCCATTATTGAGTATAGTTTTATCGGCATATTTCGAAGATATTATAATTTCATCGCTCGGAGAACTAAATCCAAAATAAAATAAAACAGAATACAAGAGTAATAAAAAAATAATAAATAAAAATTAGGACAGAAAAAAAATACTTAATGTTTAATTAAAATAATAAAATTAAGGTTTTGATTTTGGTACATAAAGGCAACACCATTTTAAAGTGAATTTACGATAAAAGGTGGCAGCATAACACAAATATTTGAAAAACTAATTTTTACATATTTTAGAAGTATAAAATTTTTATGTCGAAACATGTCCGGAAAAATTTACCAACACTGAAAAAGTATTTTGAATTCATATGTAAATCATAAAAGTGTTTCAATGAAAATTCATTGTCCTCGTTCAGGAATATCAATAGTTGATAACAAATTCAATATGTTTTAAGTAATTTCGTATTAGTATACATTTACAAAATATGGTATATCAAAGTTATGTGACATATGATATGGGTATAAAGATCTCCTTATACTCTGCTTGTTATATAATCTTACCACGACCCGAGTTCACAATATGCATTTTACCGTTTGAGGAACTGAAGGTCATATGTCTGAATTTTACTACTCCAACTCGCTAAAATATAACTATGAAACTTGAAATTGGGTAGTGAAAATCTTATAGAAACTCCGATATCATATATGGATTTCAACAATGTATGACATCAATATTATCAAATGATTTTACTGAAATCTCTTGATGGAAGTTCATTTTAAATAATAATTAAATAAAACGATGTTTTTTAACTACTTCCACTTTTGTCTTTATTTAGACAGCGACCGGTTTCGCCAGGCTCGCTGGCATCGACAGACTCGGTCTGTCTGTCGATGCCAGCCTGTCACCAGTCTATCGATGCCAGCTAGCCTGGCGAAACCGGTCGCTGTCTAAATAAAGACAAAAGTGGAAGTAGTTAAAAAACATCGTTTTATTTAATTATTACATCAATATTATATTCATTTAGACGTAATCTACACAGAGGACCAAATGTTTCACGCAGATATTTAATAAGCTGAAATCCTTTACATCGAGTGTTGAGGAAAAGGGCATTTAATAAAATTATTAAGATTTTTTTTAAACATTTTATTTTATATATTATTGTATAAAATGAGATTAATCGATTTTGTAATTTTTTTTGTATACAACAGGTCGTTTGAACCCAAGAACTGTATTCGAATTATTTTTTAGCTATTATTATATTGATTTTCGTGACACGTGATAGGTAAATAATTTATCGCCATTTTATTGTCACATGAATTCTACACAAGACCAAAGACAGTGTAACAATCACACTGCCATCATTAGGAATCGAACCCGGGACCTTCGGTATGGAAGTCAGAACTCTTACCACTCTGCCACGAAGGTCGTAATATAATATTATTTTTATAGAGATATACATATTTTTTTCAGTTTCCCCTATTCCTCTTATAAAGAAAAAAAATGTATTAAAGGGAAGAGATTTTGAAAATATATCAGATTTATATCAAATTTTATATGTCAAATAAGTGTTAACCCTTTGGTTGTCAAAATCCGATATATCGGCTTTTGATACACCAGAGAGAAATGCTAACACCGACAGATTGAAGTCGCGATTTATAAAAGAGTGTAAGGGGATGAGTCAATGGTACATATTATTTACGAATTGTATACATAATTAATAAAATAATCATATTACGAATTAAAAGACCATTTAAAGATTAAACGTATCCCAAAGTGCCTCCAACGGAATGTAGCATATTTAACACATCAGGAATATACCAAATTTATCAGAACTCGTGCATCAAAAATATATCAAATTTAACTAAATTACTAACTAACCATCACGCAGTTTCCACCGAAAGGGTAAGCGAAGAGGGTGGACCGTCATACCGTTCAGTCCGGGCATACCTCTTTTGATTCCTCCATATTCATACATCGTAACTTGCACGTTCGTCGATTTTTCCGACTTCGAATATGACCGCCTATCAGTATTTGATTAATTAATTTGATCACGCCATGGTTTTCTTGGTCTTCAACGACTTCTCTTTCCACTCACACTGCTTGTTTACAACATTTTAACCATTCTTGTCTCGTCCTTTCGATCCATATGTCCAAACCATCTCAGGGTTCCTCTTTTAATTTTACTTATGATGCAATCGTTTACCTAACATTACTTCTTTATTTCGTCGTTCTCGTACATTTTTCTCAGTGATCTTATTTCTACAACATTTATCCTACTGTCAAATTTGAATATCGTGAACTCAGACACAACAAATAAACAACGTGTATGTGATTAATAACTTTTTTCCCTATTAATAATAACCATTTTACTTTATTACATTACTACTGAATTGTACGTAATATTATGATAAACTGGGGATATCTCTCTGAACTGTAAATGTAGCCAACTGTAGCTTGAGAACATTTGAATGGTTGAAGTAAAATATGCATTAAGTACCAAAATAAAAACAAAAAACTAAGAATGCAGTTTTATTCTACATGAAATATACCATAGAACAAAACTGCATACTTGATTTTTTATTCTTAGTGCCTATTTAACTTAAGCCATTCATTTGTTTACTGCAAATGAAGCCAGTCGTACAATGATGTTAAATAAATAAAATGTATACACGAAATTATCCATTCCAAAAATTAACCTAAATTGAGAAAATATGTTGTCTTTCTATATACGTTACAATTGTATCAATGAGCCCAATACGGAATATTGAATATCTGTTTTGTTAGAAGTTCTCAAAACAAGCCGATTAAATGAATTGGTATGCCTATTCCCGCTGTCGGGATGATCTCTATTAATGTTTGGGCCAAGGCCTTGTAAACACTTAACCTAACCTAACCTAACCAGATTAACCCTCTACTAACAAGCTCTATTACCTCTGCAATAATTTATGTATGAGGAACAACAGTCCCTTACTTTCCATAATAAGGAAATGTTTGAATCATTGGTGGTTCGTGGGGGAATTTATGTAATATATTCATACAGCGAACCGCGTTGATGTACTGCGTTAACAATATACGGTATTTTGAATACGTTTGTACTTCAAATATTATTTTAAAAGATTAATAAACACCTCTATATATAATACAATACCGGAATAATCCTGTTTTCTGGTAACTTACAGATTAGATACTTAAGTTAAGAACGGCTATTGGAAAAATGGTAATACAACGTGTTTTTTTTAAATATAGACAATCATATAAATATAAACTATAAAAAGCTATCATACTCGTATTTTTAGTTTTTAAAAATTCAACATTACTATATATCAATTAGAAAAGTCAATAAAAATATGTGAAATCTTTCATTATTACACATATCTAAAGATACCAAATATTATCATTTAATCTGTGCATTGAACTACTATTTCTAAACCATATTCGGTAAGATTGTTTAAAAAATAATAGACGTTTTTCATAATTTAAAAAATTATAAAATACTGTATTTTGAAATAAAAAAGACAATCATTTTAGTCTCATTTCACTTTAACAGGTAATATTTTATTATTAAATTAATACGATACTAATTAGTTTATGTAGATATCGTTTCGTACCTTTCTAAAGATTTTAAAAAAATTATTACATGTTATTCTAACTTATTCAAATACATATTATATCGTATAATATAAATCAAATTAAACTCCTATAACAGCTTAATAATATATGGAGCAAGACGAATCATCCAAGAATAAACCAACAACAACAAAAATAAGAGTTTAACACTGCTTTCTGTCCTCTAGACCTAAAATTAATATACAGATGTATCAATTGGAGGGTTGAGCCATAGAATATAATATTTTACAATATAATTTAATAGTCTAACGTTTCAATAGTACTTCTGTTGGAAGATGTATTACTCTACCCCAAAGAAGTGCTTATTTCATGCAAGATGGAAAATTGTGAATAAGTTAATTTTCTGAATTGTGTATGTAATTATTAAATATAATTGCAAACCTATATATTTTTTAAATCATTATTTGTTTATTTAATTAATACTGTTTGTTATTAAACAAATATAATAATGTATTCATTAATTGTTTTTACTAAGGGGATAATTTGTAATAATTTGTATGTTGATTTTTTTAAATCCATATTATTTTAAAATATGTGAGGGAAAATCCAAATCATGCCCAAAAAATAAATAAATATCATTGAATTCAAGGCTCGAGGTTTCTGTCCATCATATTATAAAAATAATCAAAAACGTGAGGAAAAGTAGCGTATATTGTACTAACTCGTACCGCATCGTGTAAACGATTTAAATTTATTATACTACCACCATCTTTTAATTAAATATGTAACTATTTGCGGTATAAACAAATAAGCTACTAACTTCATGAAGCATGTCCGCAAAACAATTTGTTAAAACTTGATGTGAAAGAAAGTGAAAGTTTTTACCTCGTTTTTTTTTACTTTTTCGTGTGGATTCTGTGTTATGGTTAGTAAAATTTTATGAATATCTAACGATCATTAAGCAGTGCGTATTCTTTTGTATGTATATGTTTACTTATATGTTTAATGTTTAAATAACACTCAATGTGAAATGGTCTTGTTGCTTATATTTTACCAGTACGATTCTGGATTAAGATTCAATCTCTGCGTTGCAATTCTTGCGCCACGGATTGCAACTTTCTCGATTCTGTTATTTGAAAAGAACGCAATGCTAGATAAAACACAAGTTTTTTAAACATACTTGAGTGAGTATTATAAATTACGCAATTTAAATTCATTTTCAGAATTTGAATTACATAATATTACGCAATAATTGGGCGCCATGAGGAAGGAATAATCATATTTGTTTGCTGTTCAAGTGCATCACAATTCTAAAAAAGATTCCTGACACCCGAGATTCTTGACAAGATGGAAGACAAAGTGTGGAAGAAGATCTAAACCATGGATGGATGGAGTGGAGGGAGATTTCAGTGGACAGTGGGGAAAAATTCTGCAGGACGCGAGGCCCATCACTGATAATGATGACAAATGCATCAGGTAATTATGCCCCTTCTATGGTAATATTTCAAAAATAAAAAATGGAGGCTTCTCATAGTAATGCTGCAGCACCAAGAAATATGATATAAATTTCAGAATCTGTCTAGATTGATTATAATTTTTTGTTAACCTCAACTGAATTCTACAAATATTTTAAATTATAAAATAAATAACAAACCAACAAACGAACCATCACGCCGTTTCCCCGCAGGGGTAGGCAAAGAGAATGGACCGCCACACTACGCTATACTGTCACACCTCTCTAGCTTCCTCCACATTCATACAGCTAGTCTTACATGCACGTCGATTCTTCTGACTTCTAACATGACCAACCTTTAAAATTTGATTAATTTGGTCATGCCATGTTTTCCTCTGTCTGCCTCAACTCCGTAAGTCATTTGCATCATTAACGTATAATTTCTTAACCATTATTTCTCCATTCATGCCCTCCATATATCCGAACCAATCGATCCTTTTATATCGGTCCACGGTATACGGAGCATTCTGCGGTATATCCACATCTCGAACGCTTCCAACCGGTTCAATACATTCACTTTCAGAGTCCAGGTTTCGCAACCATATAGTAGAACATACCATATATAACATATAATCATTCTTTGTCGAAGTTTCAAGTTAAGATTATCGTTGCAAAATAATGTGCTCATTTTATTAAATGCAGCTCGTGCAACTTCAATTCTGCGTTTTATTTCAATGTCCGGGTCAAGCGCTTTAGTGATAATGCTGCCTAGGTATTTAAATTGGTCGACCATTTCAACATTTGCAGAAAGGATGAAAAATAGTTAAGTCGCCCAAATGTCATCCATTATTTGTTACTAGTTCCACGGTTCGTAATTTATTCATAGATAATTAAATGATTTTACTGAAATCTCTTGATGGAAGTTCATTATAAATAATAATTAAATAAAACGATGTTTTTTAACTACTTCCACTTTTGGCTTTATTTAGACAGCGACCGGTTTCGCCAGGCTCGCTGGCATCGACAGACTGGTAACACTATTTTAATCCATTGGTCTGTGTTACCGGGAGAGTCAGCCCGAGGGCTATTGCTCCCTCACCTGTTGGAGTTGTCATTGATGGGATTTGTAAACTTAGTCCTTTATATACATACAGATCAAGGGTGGTAAACATGATTCTATACAAAAATAATCTTCAAATATTTATGTATAATAAAATTTTCTGAATTTAAATATTGGTAATTTAAACATTGTATTAAATACGAACCTCCAAGAATACCTGTAATACCAATATTTAAATTCAGAAAATTTTACATAAATATTAGATTATTTTTGTATAGAATCATGTTTTCCACCCCTGATCTGTATGTATATAAAGGACTAAGTTTACAATAGTGTTACCAGTCTGTCGATGCCAGCGAGCCTGGCGAAACCGGTCGCTGTCTAAATAAAGACAAAAGTGGAAGTAGTTAAAAAACATCGTTGTATTTAATTATTATTTATTCATAGAGATTGAATCGAGAACTCCATTGTGAGCGGCCACGAGTAATTTGAATAACCATATAAGAATTTTTTTTATATAAAATCTAGGTCACATTAGCTGGCATTATTTAATACGTCTCTCCCAGATAATCCCACGTGCCACCCCATGTCTGTGTGTGGGGACACTTTAGTCATCATCTGATCACGCGCTAAATCAGACTCGACCGTAATCACCCAAACATCCACCGCTGACCTCGTTGTTCAGCTCCACCCCGCCGTTCCGCAGCCCAAACCAAAGTACTTAAAAGATTGTTGTCTTAGGTTGCTATCGTCCGCCCAATGTCTCTTAATTATTTCCTATGTAAACATTAAATACGATACTAGAATTACAATGCTGTATCTAAATTATTAAGATATGAATGTGTTGACCCCATTTTTAAAACTAACTAACTAACTCACCATCACGCCGTCTCTCCGGGTAGGCAGAAAGAATGGACTGTCACACTTTTCTTTCCTGACATATTTCTCTTGATTCCTCAACATTCGTACATCGTGTCATGCACGCGCCGACATTCAATATTTGATTTATTTGATCGTGCTGCGTTTTCCTTGGCCTTCCTCTATTTTTGGTTCCATTTACATCATTAACATATATTTTTTTTATCATTCTTTCTTTCCATGCGTCCAAACCATCTTAATGATCCTTTCATTATTTTGTTCATGACACCATCATTCGCACCGCATTCACTTCTTATATTTTCATTCGAGACTCTATCATACTCAGATAATCCACATATTCGTCTAAGAGATCTAATTTCTACTGCATTTATTCTAATTTCATTCTTCTTTTCCCAGTTCCATGCTTCGCTTCCATACATAAGGGTCGGTAGAAGAACACGCCATGCCCCCCTTTTTAATATTATGTAATAAACTAACTAACTAAGTAAAAACGACGACCTTCGTGGCCGAGTGGTAAGTGTATTGACTGCCACCCCTAAGGTTACGGTTTCGATTGCTGGCGAGGACAGTGTGATTGTCACACTGTCTTTGGTCTGGTGTAGAATTCACGTGACAATAAAATAGCGATAGATTAGCTACCTACCACATGTCACGAGAATCACTATGATAGCTATAATACCCTTTACATCGATTTGGCTCATGCTGGCTTGTTTAATCGCTCTTTACATAATATTCTCTCCTGACATACATCTCTAGCATCCTCCAAATTCATACATCGTAACATAAACGCTCGTCGATTTATCCGACTTTTTGATAAATTTTGTCATGCCATGCTTTCCTTGGTCTTCTACGACTTCTCTTTTCACTCACTCTGCTTGTAAACAACATTTTAACCATTATTCTCTCGCCCATTCGTTCCATATGTCCAAACCATCTGAGGGATCCTTTTTTATTTTACTTATGAGACAACGAGCATGAACTGCAAGTCCCGGTGAACAGTATGTATGAGGTATGCGTGCGAAATGATCTGATAATAAATGTGAATAAGTCCAAGGTAATGATGGTGAAAATTTGGAGCAAGTAGATGAGTTCGTGTATTTGGGTAGTATGTTTACAAAAGAGGGGCGAGTGGAAAGGGATTTTGGAAGAAGGGTTGGGGCAGGCAACAAAGTGAATGGTGCACTTAAAGTTGTCATCGCAAACAAAAACCTATCCAAAAAAGCTAAAATGGCAGTGTACAATGGTTCCTGAACCAGCCCTTATGTATGAAAGCGAAGCATGGAACTGGCAAAAGAAGGATGAAGATAGAATTAATGCAGTAGAAATGAGATCTCTTAGACGAATGTTTGTATACTCTGTGTATGATAAAGCGTCGAATAAAAATGTAAGAAGTGAATGCGGTGCGAATGATGGTGCTATGAACAAAATAATGAAATGATCATTTTAGGTGGTTTGTACACATGGAAAGAATGAATGAAGAAAGAACAGTACTAGAAATAGAGGAAGACCGAGGAAAACGTGGACGATCAAATAAATCAAATAATACGTGAGGAGTCGGAGAAATCGACGGGCGTGCATGACACGATGTATGAGTGTTGAGGAAGCGAGAGAAATATGTCAGGAAAGAAAAGTATGGCGGTCCTTTGTTTTTGCCTACCCCTTCGGATAGATGGCGTGATGGTTAATTAGTTAGTGTCTGGATTTTTACTTCTTTCAAACATCTCAAACTTTAAAAAACGCATGAATTTATTAAAATAAATATACATGTATTTACAAATATTTTTATTATATATAAACACATATAATAAAACGTGCGATGCTTAGTAACATAATTAATTTTAAGTGTTTCAATGGTATCTACTGGAGTAAGTTAAACTTCAGTGCGTATACACGTATATACATAATGAGGGTAGATATAAACATTAAAACTTTAGAAGTGTTTGTACTCGTATGTATGGGCCTGGGTTCTATTATTGTCGTGCTCTACACGGAACAAGTTTCTTATTATTTAACTTTGGATATATTGACTGTGTGACTTGAAATAATTCGGATCGAAAACTTTCCCAATCAAATAATTTAAAGAATTTCGTAGGCGATTGGGTTTTGTAGTGTTGCTGAATAGGATTCGCGATAAATTCTCTTCAGCGAATGTAATTAAAAAGTTCTAGATTTTTAATCAAGGCTAAGGAATCGCGTTTTTTTTATAAGATGAATTGCTTGTACAGATTGTTAACAAAACTCCAATAGTATTCAGATATTCAAATAAATATTTTTGTTGTCCAAAAATAAACTATGTCATAATAAATGCGAATGAAAACGTCTGTTATATAGAATTTTTATTATATTTTACGTGAATGACATGTTTCGCTCGTCCAAGGCATTATCAGATGTGATAATTCCAAGGTCTCGAATTTGGACTGGTCTGATATGTCCATTTGTTTTGTTTGTCTGTATACTTGTATGGTTGGGGTGAGATAATTAATGTTATAAGTTTATTTTATTATTTTATTTTGTTGTCTTTGGAGTCTAGCAATGTCATTTAGACTTCCTGTCCCCCAGAAGGGAATCATGTATGTCAATCGGTTTTTAATCTTTTTATTTTAGGTTGGCTTCTCTTGGAAAGTTCACAGCTATCTCTCCATCTTTTTAGTGGTCTTCCGGAGGGACGGTAGCCAACAGGAATCTGATGCATTACAACGTGTGAGATTTGGAGGGATCAATCCTCTGTAGGTGTGCATTCCGGTGTCTTCTGCGTTGTCTCCCCTATCTAACAATGTCTGCCACCTTGCATGCGAATGTTTCTCACTCCATCTCGATGAGTCTGGTCTTTTATCGTCCTCAGCGCCCGCATCTCTGCTACCCGCACCTTAGCCTTCATTCTTGTAGTATCTTCTCTGGTCTCAATGCCATATTGACGACCTTCATGGCCGAGTGATAAGTGCATTGACTGCCACTCTGAAGGTTCCGGGTTCGATTTCCGGCTAGGGCAGTGTGATTGTCACACTGTCTTTGGTCTGGTGTAAGATTCACGTGACAATAAAATGCCGATAGATAAACTACCTATTACATGTCACGAGAGTCACTATGATAGCTATAAATACCATTTACATTGATTTGGCTCATGCTGTCATGATGTAAAGAGCGATTCAACAAAATAATAATAATAATATGTTAATATAGGCCATACGTAGGTTGAGTATATATTTTTTATATTATTTAAATAACCTATAAACGTCCGTGCTGCTTTATTGTGGCACGAACAAATTATTCAAATATTAACGGTTGGCCACGTGAGGAGTCGCATGACACAATGCATATGTTGAGGAAGCGAGAGAAATACAAGTGTGTAAGGAAAGAATAGTGTGGCGGTCCGTTATTTCTGCTTACACCTTCGGAGAGACGACGTGATATTGAGTTAATTAGTTTTTATTTTATGAATACATTTCTTCTAAAGTTTTTCGGCGAAGAATTTATTTTATTTAATTAAATTTCGAATGTGAGTTTTTCTTTTGAGAGAAAATCGTTCACCAGTGCCCGTTTGCCTAGCCGCTCTGAGACCAAACGACGCCACCTCCCACGGACTAGGGAGATAAAACTCTCCTCTCTGAACCCGCATTTCATACAAACTACGCTGTAACTAATCGCTCTTCCGCAAAAACACAATATAACTTATTTGGAGGTTATCTTGAACGGAGAAAATAAATATTTGCCCAAACTCTTGCCGGAATTGACTTTGAAATCTTTCAATCAACTGATTTGTTCGATCAATTTCACTCAATCTCACGGATGAGTCTGTAATTCGCTACTTTGCCCTAGGTCACTGGATACAGAGTATCAACCTGTAGATATCGAATAACCCCAACTCTAATGACAAGTTTGTTTTCCAAATATATATAGAAATATGTAAGTACACCATATATTAAATGATATCGAGAAACCTAAGTACAAATAATGAAAAATTTTCTATCAAGTTAGATGAAATAATATCTTCTCTTCTTCTTTTTCCTTGCTAAAAACCTATATGGTCTGTTCTCCAGTGAGTTGTAGTTACTGTAAAATTCATTTTCAACTGTTTTTCCATATTTTAGAAGGTCTTCCACGAGAACGATTTCGAAAACGAACAAATAGAGGAGTCTGGTGGTGTCCATTCTTTTGATATAGCCGTACCTGTCCCTCCTTAGCTGTCTACACTACCTTATAATATCAGCCTCACATATATATCTTTATATGGTGTGCTTTGCGCGATTTCTAGAGTTTTTCCTGCTATAATCCTCAGTGTCTACATCTTGGAAGTCCTCAAAACTTATTCAGTCCAGACTGTCTGTCCTTGCTTCAACACCTTTCGTTAATATTGGTTATACACACTCTTAATAAATTCTCATCGTACTCTCAATGGTCATGTCTTTAAAACTAACTAACTAACTAACCATCACGCCGTCTCCCCGAAAGGGTAGGCAGAAAGAATGGACTGTCAGACTTTAACCGATGCGGCACTCCATCCTTCTCTTTTCGCCCCGCGGGAGACGGGATTTATTTTTCCATCTTGTGGATTTTAGAGCACCAGAGATTGCAGCCGGTTTTTATTAATTTTGGCTTGTATTTCTTCACACAGATCAGCTCATTCAACCAGGTTAATCCCTAGATATCTGAAGGTTCGGTTCTATGTGTTGGTTCTCTATAGTCGGGTTACAAGTTTTTAGTGTTTTAGAGAAAGTCATACATTTTGTCTTTTCTTCATATTTATAAAACCTTAATAAATATTTATTATACCGATTGATAACAACAGATCTTTTATAATATGTATTAAAGAAAACGACTGTGTCCTTCTAGGACACAGTCTTGTTATATTTTATGGGAGTGATTTTCGTTATATTAATATTTTATAAGTGATTTATTATAAAGTTATCGTTTTCACTTCATCCATTTGTTTTTTCTCTTAACTGTGTGGGGAATAATTGAATCTTATTTTTATATAAACCAATGTCAACTAAAATTTCCTTCTATAAAACATAAATGGTTTTATAATAGCCATTGCATCAAAAATAAATCCGAAAATCTTATGCTTAGCACTTATTCGTTTTTTCATAAAACATATATTATATTAGTACTAACTATCTAACCATCGCGCCGTTTCTCGGGAGAGGTTCACACATCGTAACATGCACTTGTCGATTGTTCCCACTTCGAACATGGCCGCCTTTCAGGAATCGATTAATTTGGTCATGCCATGTCTTCCTTGGCCATCTTTCACTTATTTATCTTAGTAAACATTTCTTAATTTTATATGCCTCAAGTTTTTAAAAACTTGCAGGTTACTATTTGCCTAAAAAAAAAAGTTCGACACATGTATACTGCCTATCCTGACATGTAGTCTAGAGACAATCACCCTAACCTCAAAAAGTGTCCATAAACTAAAAATCACTCAACGATCCATAGAGAGGCAAATGTTCGGCGTGAGTCTCCAAGACACAAATATAATAATATACGTACTTATTTATTCATGAAGAAATGATAAATAAAGTAGTTTTTATTTCTTCTAAATAACTCAAAAGAACTAGGTTATGGACTTATTCAATTAGAAACCAGAAATGTAAACAAAGCTCGCATATTACTTGAGGTAGATCTTACTCGTAAATATAGGCTTTCCGACTAACTTACTCTATTTCTTCAATTTTCCTAACCATTCGTTCCCTTCTAAATAAAATATATCTAATTCAATTCAAGCAAAAGCTCAATATTGAAGACGAAGGAAAAGCGAAAATGTCTAGAGTCTAGACCAGAAATATTCCCTGCAAAATAAAGTTTTTTAACTGATCCAAATAGTGGGTATATTTCAAAAGGGTTGTTCCTTGCCAATGTAATAGGGTTTGTAAATTAAAGTGAAACGAGAATGGCGTTTGAAGTTATATCAAACCTTTTCTTAAAATAATAAAATCACAAGATTTCAAATTAAAGCTTCTTTTCATTTATAAACTAGAAAAAGCAACCAAATAATAAATAAATGATTATTTTTATATACTTAGTATACAACAATCACTTATAAAAAAATAAATACCAAACATGTTTCGGACACACAAACCCTTCATCAGTGATATTATATAAATATTCAAAAAAAATCACAAATATGGTCTGTTTTGATAGATATTCAAATATCTGTCCAAAATATTAATTAAATATTGATTTTAATATCTCTATCAAAACTGACCACATATGTGATGAAGGGCTTGTGTCCGAAACATGTTTGGTATTTAATGGAGTACGGAGTCGAGGAAGACCGAGGAAAACATGGCTTGACCAAATCAATCAGGGTCGGCCACGTTTGAATTCGAAAGAATCAGCGTGCGTGTCTCGCTGTATAAATGTTGAGGAATCTAGAGAGGTGTGTCAGGATAGAGTAGTGTGGCGATACATTCTCCCTGCCTACTCTTTCGGGAAGCGGGGTGATGGTTTATTGTTGTTGTTCATTAATATGAATGAAATAATATTTATTATCTAGATGTTATATTATATTTTATAAGAATGGCATGTTTCGACTTGCTCAGATAAATTATTTAATAAGAAAAGTCGCGGAAATTTTTAATAAAAACCCTTATGTAAAAAATTATATAAAATAAGTGTATAACATTTTAATACATACCTACTGAAAAAAAATATTTCATTTCTTATTATTTTATGTTATTATTTTCAGTAACGACAATTACTCTACAATATCATCGAATCGGATATTATCCTATAACCAACTTAAGATTTCAACATAGTTCAATTACTTATATTGTAAAATATTTTTATTAATTTTTATTAAACCAATAAATGATAACTGATGCCCTTAACAATTATAATAATTATTGACGGTGTTTTTTTAAATCATTACTCAAAAAACACTTAATGATATTATTAATTTTGATTCCTGTATTTTTCGAACCGTATCAAGTTAGCCATTAATAGTTTATGGTAATTTTTCAGTAATGACTAAGTACTTTAGGTACACAAGAACATGGCAGAATATCTCTTTTTTGTAGCCATAAATCACGGTTAACACGTTTTAAAAAAAACTTCAATCGCTTTCACACGAAAACACCAAATATTCTCTCTCGAAAAATTCATCCCGAATGGTAGTAAATACGAGTACGTACTCATCAGAAAGTTAGCGACTTTGGTTTTATCGTGCTGACTTTGTTTAGGGGAGATACGCATATAGAAAACTCTGAGACGTGCCAGCGAAGTTGATAATTTGGCTAAACCCTAAATCATTTAGGGTAAATAAAGATCGTGAACAAATAGACCGTGGACGTGGTATTTATTTAACACGTTGACTGCGGAGCACTCACCGGGACAGTGAAAATGTAAAAACACAAACGGCGTACCTTTGTCCATGTCAGGCCTAATACCGTTCGGTTTTGAGTAAGTAGGAACTGATGAACCTTTCCCCGACAGCTTAATCCCCTCCTACTTACTTAAAACATGAATGGCATAATGACTGACCCGGACAGAAGGCCACCGTTTGGGTTCTCTCCCATTACAACTGTCCCGGTCAGTCCCGGTCAGATCTTTTTTTTATTTTGTACACATTAAAATGTTCGGTTCTCTGTGTTCTTGCCCCTAGTTTTCATGACCACCGTTTTCTCTATTTTCTTAGGAAAATAATAAAATTTTCATCATTCCACATTATCTCTCTCATCGCACAAAATGTCCTACTTTCAAAATCATGTATGGCATAAAATCATGTTTCTACAATGATTTGCTCTGTTTTGTGAGATTGGGACATACACCGGCAACACTACTGACTAGTCCAACTCGTTAGCGTCCCTGTCGCGAACCCCGGGCAATGGGATCACACTCATAACCGTGTGATCACAGCAGATAACGAGGGGATGAAAGGCGAGTTTCTGGCGCCTCCAAACCAGATCCAACCAGCTAAGGGAAGGTAACCCCGACAGAAAAATCCACCAGAGAAGGCAACGGGAAACCACTCTGATCACCTTTTCCCAGAAATCACTATGGCGAATAGCTTTGCTGAGTGATCGGCAACGTTAGGGGGACCTGGCACGGCACCAAAAGAAGAAGAAAACATGTGAGATGGAACGTTGTATTCCCAAGTTAACGTAAGTCCCGCGTGGACAGGGGACGAGCTTAGGAATTGCATGAGCGAAGCTGACGAAAGGGCACCGCTGCGTTCTATAACAGCTTCGGGTAAGCGGTGGGTGGCTTGCTCTATGTCCCGGTTAGTGCTTCGCATTCAACGTGCTAACTGGATAATTCGTTGTAGTGATGATTAAATGCTTGCCCCCTGAGTAACATAATATGATTGTTGCGAACGTGAAGATATTCATAATTCCGTCTCGTCATAAGCTTTGAACCTTCGGAATTTAAAATGAATGTCTCTTATTTCCTAAATGGCGTTAAATCATTTACAGGATGCTTTAGAGCCCAGACGTTTCAAATTGGTTATAAATTATATAAATTGGATTTACGAAAGACCTTGAACAATATTGGAGACAATGTGAATACTAAACCAAACTTCCTGTTTTAAACTTAAGGCAAGGATGAAAACTAATAATAGAACTGTTCCATATTATGTCATTGTGAGATCACCATTATTTTCTTGATCCATATAACATGATATTGTATTTTGGTGACCAATGCCAAAATAAATAATTATATTTTAAACTAAATAACACATAATTGTACGTAGAGGTTTTAAATAGATACATGCATAAGTGCCTAGATACAACAACAGTACTATTATAATGTACTTAGGAAATTGAAAAACTTCGTTTAATCCACTATTTAATAAAAAAAGCACGATATGTTTCTGAGGGTACCTCCATCTTCAGCTGTAAAAATTTAATATATTTTATATTTTGTTATATTTTTTTACCTGAAGATGGAGGTATCCTCCGAAACATGTCGTGTTTTTTAATATTTTTATTATAAAATAGTGAATTAAACAAAGTGTTTCAATTTCCTAAGTATATTACTATGGAATTCCACAGTGTTATTGCCTTAGCGTTCAACAACTATTATATAATAATGTAATGTAGCATTGTCTACATAATATCGTTCATACTAATATTATCAAAAACGCAGGGACACACATATTTTTAAATTCACGTGTACGCGGAGAATTAAATTGTCTTTAATGATTTCTACGGTATAAATAAAATGTACAGAGTTCTTTGAGAAATGGTAAACTATAATAGATAATTTCGAATATTAATATGAATGGAAATGCAAGTATTCTTGAAGTTTTATTACATATTATGGGAATGGCATGTTTTGCCTTGCTAGTAATCACTTGATTTTGCCTTAGGGAAAATAACAATATCATTTCCAAAAAATATTACAAAGCTTCTAGAAAATTGACGTTTTTATTCAAATCGATATGGATTGTTATATAATTGTTCAAAAAACATAATATTATAGACTCATTTATGTCGTTCTTCGGATGATTTGGGTCTATAAAATTCGAAACACGTTGAGAAAAATAAACTCAAAAATGGAAAAAACTATGTTTCAATTCATTAAAATTGATCAATCACTTTAATAAATTATTAATGGAAAATATTAATCATGAAACATGTCGTCTAATTAAGAAAACTTGGTTACTCCCATTTTCCTTATAACTCCGACATATTTGTTTTTTGATGGGTTATTTCATAAACAGGAATTTGTAATAAAATAACCTACCAACGGGATTTTCATTTGTTTATCTCTGAACAATTGACCGAATTGATAATGCCGGTAGGTAGAGCAATATCTTTGCTAAATCGTGTTACCTCGGAGCTCGACGTATTTTGTGATAATGTAGAAATACATGAGGAAGGCGCTGTCACTGTCGTTGTTATAATTGTGAGTTCGTCATATTATTTCATTATGTATTATTTACTTTGATTTGATAATATTTTAAATATGTATCTTTATAATATGTATCACTGAAGAAAGTCTGGTTATTCGAAACATGTCTGATATGTAATTTTAATAGTGGTGTATATACAAAGTTTAAAAGAAAAGACAAAGACAAATGAAAATTATTATTTGTATCTCGAACATTAAATAATTAATGTAAATGAAAACGTCTGTCTAATGGAAGTTTTATTAGATTTGAGATGTTTCGTCCTTCGGGCGATACATGTCATTCTATCTAAAATATGTTAAAACTCCTAGAAGACAGACGTTTTCATTCATATTGCAAAAGAAAATACAAAAAAAAATTAAATGGAGTTAGCCATTTAGTTCTCTTAGCGGACGATATATTTTTGTCACGCAATTCGATATTTAAAGTTTGCTTTGGATTGTATTGCTCGAAACAGGATGCGGTGCTAACCTCTGATGGCGATGCAAGATCACAGCATCACTGCCCGATAAAACTGGATTATGTTCATCCGGACATCCAGACACGTTATCCGACCACCATCCGCCGTAATAACCCTGGCTGATATCCCCCTCTGCGCTTCTCCAATGGGGGCATGCCCGCAGGGTCCCATAGCGCTTCAATAACATTTTATTTTTATTGGAACTCCATTTCACATTTCAGTTTTGACTGCGCTCAATGCGGTGCAGAAGAAAAGAAGTGTTAGTAACCTTTAATGATCTACGCAATTTATAGATATTTACGAATTTAAGGGGTAGACAGAAATAATGAACCGCCACACTGTTGTTTTCAGTTTATTAAATTATGTATAATCGTGTATATTGCACTGAAGTTAAATTTACTCCAGTAGATACCACACTGAAACACTTAAAATTAATTATGGTACTAAGAATAGCACATTTCATGATGATGATTTTCTATTCACTACTAGTGTAATGTTGATTTCTCTGTAATCTTAAAACCGATGTTTAGTTAAAATACATCGTTTGAAAGGTTAAACTATGGAAATGTTCTAAAATAATCTGCATGAAAAATGTATAGGTGATTTTTTTTTTTAAATCGAATTTCTTTTGGAGTTTGTCAATAAAAACAATTGAAATGTATAGATTTGATCGTGACAAAATTTCCTCAATCTTCCCTTATTAAATTCAATTAATATATTTCAAATCTCGGATGGCCTTCGTGGTAGAGAGCGTTCTAACGAACTTCTAGAATACAGTAATATTCAGTAATATTAAACAAACGAACCATCACGCTGTTTCCCCGCAGGGGTAGGCAGACAACCAACCTCTCTAGCTTCCTTCACATTCATACAACGAGTCATACACGCACGTCAATTCCTCCGACTTCTAACATGACCAACCTTTCAAATTTGATTAATTTGATCATGCCATGTTTTCCTCGGTCTGCCTCGACTCCGTACCCCATTTACATCATTAACGTATATTTTCTTAACCATTCTTTCTCCATCCATGCATTTCATATGTGCGAACTAACGTAGCGATACTTTCATAATTTTGTTCATAATACCTTCTTCCGCTCTACATTCCTTTCTTATATCAACATTTGAGATTCTGTCGTATATCGTTCTACCACACATAGTTATATTAATTGTTTAATCTGGCAATTGAAAACGTGGCACAATCAAATCAATCAAATATTAAAAGGCTGATACTAGAGGAGTCGGATAAATTTTGTTTCGACTTACGTGCATGACACGATGAATGCGAAAACGAGAAAAGAGTGTCAGGATAGAACAGTATAACGGTCCATTATTTTTATCTACACCCCTTAGGAAACACGGTGTGATATTTAATTGTTTAGTTTCATATTACATCATAGTTGTAAAAACTTTTTTTTCTTCAATTTTTTTATTCATAGGTATGTATAAAGAAAAAAACAATTGATTTCAGTTGTATAAGGATTTGTTTCCGTCGACAAAATAAATTATTTACCCAATATTCTTGCAGAGTAACCCTTTGATCCGTTTATTGCGAAATAAAAGCCCGCTTACGGCCGGTGGCCTCCTTCCGATGCGAAAGTGATGATTACGCATTTTATTATTTACTTCCAGTCTGGACCTCCGAACGCGAGTTGGAAACTACGCCTGCGATTTTACTTCTCACGTTTTACAACGCAAAAAAGCGTTCGGCTTTGGGGGCGACGCTTTCCATTGTCCGCCGGGGTGGGGGTCAAATTCAAAAAGGCATTGTAAATCTCATAAAGGGAATAATATCCTTCCAGCCTCTGGTTCCATGTTCGTTTAATGTTTCCCATAATTCGGCTTTATGCGGAATAGCCGCGACGTGCGAACATTTCATAATTAATTGATGCTCTAATGAGACGATAGATGCCGAAGGGTGGGTGAGAGTGAAAAATGTTGTAAAAACGATCTATATTATATTTGTAGAACAATAATTCAATTAAACGACGTTTTTTTTAAGTACTTCCACTTTTGTCTTCATTTCGATAGACTGGTGGCCAGTCTGTAATCAATCGGTGGGCAGTCGGTGACCAGTCTGTCGATGCCAGCGAGCCTGGCGAAACCATATTTTTATTTAATTATTATTTTAAATGAACTTCCATCAAGAGATTTCAGTAAAATCATTCGATTATATTTATAGAATTTTCGGTGTTGGTTTTATGAGTTTTATTCAATTTATGGGTGCAATATTAAAAAAAAAACGCTTACTAAAAAATATTCTTACATATTTTTATGGAAGTGAAACTTGAAGTTGGCAAATAAAATATGAAATAATGATGTAATGAAATTAAAAGTAAAATTAAAAAAATGATCAATGGTTATAACATACCATTGATAATTTTTTTTATATGAATAGATGAGCGAAGGAAAAAAGTTATTGAATTAATATAGCAATTGTTGTGAATGGAAAACGAAACCCAGGATGGCCGAGGAAAACATGTCATTATCAAATTAATCAATTCCTAAAAGGTGGCCAAATTCGAATGCTGAAAAATTGACTAGTGTGCATGTTGCGATAAGAGATGCAGTCGGGGAGTTTTAAGTTTCTTTTTATACATTACAGGAAAAAGCTGGCTAACCTGGAAAAATGAATTATCACAGAAACTCCTCGAAGAAAAAGTGGCAAATCTCATGATGGTGTGACTAAATTTAGGAGGTGACAGGAGGAGACTTTTACTGGGCGTTGCAGACTGCGGAGAACAGAGAGGGTTGGATGCTTTTTTGCATTGCAATGGCAGTTATTTGGTTTACAACCCTCAACAAGGAGGAAAGGAAGGTAAGAAAATCTAATATTATTCTACATTTTTCATGAATTTAATTATAGAATTTCACAAATTTTGAATTTTTACGAATTAAAATTCCGTTTTTTCGTTTTTTGTTCACTTTTCTCAATCGGTTTTGTGTGCGAGTAGATATTAAATTTTATTTGGATGAATATAGTATTTACACATTACAACAACACTTTTTTTAATTATGTAGGTTGATATTTTTACCGTTGATCGGCGTCAATACTCTCAGAACTTTGTCGGAATTATACGTATTGTAAATAATGAAAACAAAAATAATTTTAAACTGTTAAATTAAATAACTTTGTTTTTTGTATCACAATTGTATTTTATTTTACGCGACAGCTGTTTCATCAACTTATTTTGACATTATCAGGTGTTACAATAATATATCAAAATCTATATGTATATATCAAAATTTTTAAAAAGTAAAAATTTTGATGAAACACTTGATGATGTCAACATGGGTTGATGAAACAGCTGTCGCATAAAATAAAATACAATTGTGATACAAAAAACAAAGTTATTTAATTTAACAGCTAAAAATGTTAAGGTATCATAGTGTTTCGGCCAAAACAGTGGACTATTTAAAAATATTTTTGATACAAAATTTCCTTATTAATATATTTAGTGTGCTTACATTTGTATTTAACGTTGACCGGCTTATACGTTATTATTATGATACGTATTTGGTAAAAAAAATTAAGAATATATATTTTTTTCATTTAAAAATATTCAACACGACTTTTGAAAATGTCAAATACTAGTTTGTAATCAAGAAAAAGGATCGGAGATTAATTAAAGTAAGTATTATAATATAGTCTTTTATTGAATAATATAATCTCTAATATATACTTAAATTGAATAAAATTTGTACAAGAATCAACCTAATTATTTGAGTTGTGTGCTCACAAATCAGTGGTGTAAACTACACACTAACACAATTATAAAGTTTTCAGACTGGCACGTGTACGGATGCAACACTCACAACGAAGATCCTAAGTGAATCTCGTATACTCTCCTCAGGCACTACTAAATCCTTTCAATAGAAAATGATTTCCTACGTTCCCCTCCCCTCATCCCTGTCCACCCTGCCTCTCGCCCCCGTCCGCGCCGTCTGTCGGAAGTTCTTACCATTTCATCGTACGTGCCTCCCCTACTAACCGCGCTGTCTGAGACGAGTCTACCGCCCAACCTTGGAACTGTTTCCCTGTTTATAATACGTATTATCGAATGTCTCACCGATCACATAAAAAAGAGATTACCCGGTAATTTGCGCCCAAACAATAAATAAAAAAACACGTAAAGCGTTCTTCATATCCGCGAGGGTGAATCCCGCGACCTCGCTCGAATGACAAATATAATATACGACTTTATTTAATGTCCTCGAGCTTTCACTCGGGGTAGTTTATCTCGGGATGTAGTATTCTGTTCAAGGACTAGAATATCGCCTCCCTTAGGAACTTCCAGGAAACAATGTAAAGCTATCTCTCGCTAAGTATCCTTCGTGAGGCATTCATTGTTGTGCTTTAAACAGATCGGACAATCGTATTAACACAGGAGAGGCGGCCTGGCGTCCCGACGCAGACGGCTGGCAGTCTACGGAGCGATCCCGCGGGGGAGCGTGCGGTGACGGATGACTGGCAATTAGTTCCGAGGAAGGGTCCCTCTTGCCCTTCCGTGTCCCGCGAGAGGTAAATAAGCGTCACTCTGTCACGGGTAATTTCAATCAACATCTCTCCGTGATTTATGGAATAATCTGCAAAGGAAACCTGCGCTCGCGCAACCTTGTAGCTCTTGAACTCCGCGCGAGTCAATTACGTGAACGTATTTTAAAATATTCCCGTCACGTACGTTACTTTACATTTTGAAATGCTTTATACAAAACGTCAACAGCAGTTAGCTATCTCGTTTGAAGGTCGTTGGCAACAAAAAAAGTTACAATAAAACGTTTTAATCGTGGAACTGGGAGTCGTTTACGAAATTTCAGTCTGTATTTTCAATAATTTCCGATTCTCTTTGAATAAATTCGCGGTAATTACGGAGGGCCCAACCTCTTTAATGTTAAGTATAAACAAAACGATGTTGGTCGTAGTCGTTCCGCCAAAACAATCTCAAAATTCTTATAACGACAAATAGCAAAAAATAAACATGTCCATAAAGAACCTCCGAAGGTTCTGCGGCAGCTTTTAATATCAACTTTAACTATTCCATCACCCTTATGGGTTTCCTGAAAAAAAAAAAACTAATTCAATTTTCCCGGCGAAGAATCCAAATTGAAAATTTTTCTCAACATTAGGTGCCGCTCTGAGTTCTCCCATTATATTCGTAAAATTAATCGTCTTTTCGTCCTGTTCCTTTCCGGAACAATATTTATTACCCGGTTGTTATTACTGGTTTAAACGTGGAACGGAGTTTAACCCACAAAACTTGTGTTTACTAGTGTAGGTTTGAAGTTTACTAATTATGCGAACGGAAAAGTTAACAGGCGTGTAAAATCAATGTTCTTCACTGCGGGTAATTTGGTTGTGAATTGATTAGACCCAATCACTTAATTGAACTCTCATTACGGTGTCACTCAATTTACTGACTTCGTTTCATTATAATCCAGTGTTTCTCAACGTGGGTCCCGCGCCCCACAGGGGGGCGATTCAATTATTATGGACATTTAGAAAATGGACTCGTCCAGGATTTTTAAACAAAGGGTTTCTAAATTAAAACCTAACAAAAATCGATTTATAGCAAGTATCAAGTGTAGGATCTCACTTTTGTAACTCATTGGTCCGGACCCGGCTCGAGTGTGGTTCGGTGATATGGAGTCCCCACGAGGCGAGATACTCGCTCATGTTAGAGAGGGTTCAGAAAAGATTTCTGAGATATCTCTACATGAGGGAGTTTGGTAGCTATCCGTGGCTTTATCCCACTGCATTACTCTTGGGCATGCTGGGGACCAATAGTTTACAGATAAGGAGGGATGGGTAGACACTTACCCATTTCTTCAAACTTATCAGGGGATTCTTTGAAAATTACGTCATCTTGGAGGCTATCCATCTTTATGTTTCGGATGGTTATCTTAGACAGCGTCCGCACACATTTTTATCTCCCAGCATGCAGAACCAACCTGCCTCTGGTGATGCCGGCGGGGAGAGCAATCAAACTGCTGAACATGATCGCTTCGGATATCTACGCCCTTCATATTCGTGAAAGTACGTTCAGAAGACAAATACTCTTGACTTTGAAGAGTATTATGTATTCCTAATGTCGAACCATCTCTCATGCGTTCCTGGTATTATATACTTTTTATGTTTTACCTGTTCTCAATAGATGCCTTAAATTTTATAACTGATTTGATTTAACGCAAGTTATTATTAATGACTTATAATTTAATTCATACATCGGGTGGTAATTTAGGGGGTAGAATACTTGGTTTCTGATCCAGGGGACAAGACTGGACACAACCAGATTGTTTCTTGATAATAATGAGCTATTCTCTACTCATATTGGAGATTGTAGAATAAATCTAATACCATTGATTTAAAACCTTGGTTTTAATATTCTTTTAAATATTTTTTATGTGACTATATCTTTGAACTTTAAAAAATTATTCACTGGTCAGTTTCGGTGTCATAATTTGATGATGAGAAAGTGATGGAAACCACGCCTGAAGCAGACGATAATGCCGAAGGTAACTGCGAATCGCTCTCTCATCCCCTTCTACTACTCTGTGAAGCTATCTGCTTTAAGATATACAATTTCGATTTGTCAATAAAAGCTATCAACGTGCCATCACGCTCCCTTTAGAATGGCACTGTTCGGAGAGATAAATGTATAAATGGAAGGTGAAACGTAATACACACAGTTTTCGGAACTTATTTATTTATGTATTTGATATAAAGACGTATCGTATATATATATTTAGATATGTTTAATATAGGGGGAATGAGAATTAATAAATTAGTGGGCATGACACAAAAAAGCTTTCGAAATTTGTACAATATACTATAGATGCTATCTTACTTAAATATGCTATAGATGTTTGAGGTTTTTATTTTGTGTAACTTTATTACTAATTTATTGTTTCTTGAACAATGATGTAAAACTCCATATTAAATAATTAATACGAATGAAAACGTTAGTTTTCTAGAAGTTTTATTATATTTAATGGGAAAGACCTGCAATATATAACATTTGATAAAGTATAACATGCCTCAGAAGAGTGAAACATATCATTCCCATAAAATATAATATAACTTCTAGAAAACTAACTTTTTCATTCGTATTAATTATTCATAACAAATTATTATGTAAACGCAATTATTTTGTTGATTTTACAGAGATTTTTATTTATATAAGATTATAACAAATATATTATTTATCGAAATAAATGTGTCACTAATATTTATATTAATAAAAATCTCTGTAAAACCAACAAAACAATCGCATTTACATTATAAATTAAATATTCCACTTACTAATTAATACGAATGAAACGGTATGTTTTCTAGAAATGTTATTATAGTTTATAGGAATGACATGTTTGGCCTTGCTAAGGCATTATCATTTGGAAGAAAATAGAAGAAAACCTTTTAAATAATGAGGAGCCGAGAGAAAGCTTTACATAATTTAATAATCATAAAAAAATATGTAAATATGATTTGTGTAAAAAAAATGTAGGTCAATTTTGTAGATTTCATTTATTTATTCGCATGCAGAAAATAGTTTTATTGTATTTCCATGAGTATATAACTCACTGTGGACACAAAAGTGATAAGTTTGATATTAATATAACTTTGTGTTGCGGATTCATTAATGTTTTTTTTACTCTGTACACAACAACACACACTTTATTCCAAAAAACATGTTTTAGACAAAGAAGTCCTTCATCAGTGATATATGATAAATTTTACAAATAATAATAAAATATATATGAATGTATGAATTTTGAGGAAGCCAGAGAAATGTGAAGGAAATAAAATTGTGGCAGTCCATTCTTTCTGCCTACCTGATGGTTAATTAATTAGTTTTAAAAAATTCAGAATGTGGTCAGTTTTGACTGACCACATTCATGAATTTTTTTTAAATAATTGTAATAATTATATAATTACTATACATCACTGATTCTGTATCTGAAACATGTTTGTTTTTTAATTTTTTTTTTTGTAATAGATTGTGTGTTATGTGTAAAAAGTAACGAAATAGCATTATTAAATAAGTAATATATAACATTTACGAGTATATGTAATATTATTAAAACGTATCAGAGTGGTTCCATCCATAATTTGATTTTGACATTGAAAAACATGTCACCATTCGATTTTTGAACTGTTAGGTAATTAATAGAAGTAACGTACTATATTACTTATTCTGGAAGTTCTGCATTTGATATAAGATTATATCATAATCGAATACGATAAATGTTTAATAACCACCAAAACCATTACTTGTGCACAGAGAACCATCTCAATTGTAAGAGCGGTAATTCTAAGTGTCTAATAGTAATATTTTGCAGGTTTATTGTCTAGTCATTGGCAGCGTAGGAAAGTTCCCAAGCACACTATCTTTATTTCGGATCAGATAGACAGAAACCCGTCCGCACAAACACACTCGTATCTCTAGAGGTAAAAGACGGTGAACCTAAATTTAATAAATAAATATTTTTAACCACCTATAATAAAGGTCCTATATACAGCCACGTGTTGCTGTTGCTCAGTCTGGTTGAGAGTAAAATGGTCCCAAACGGTGGTTCAATGTGCCCTACCCGAGACCATCGGCCCACACCTAAGGCCACTCTCGTCCCACTGGTTCTGTAACCAGGTCCATCCGGCCCCCATACAAAAAAAAACAAAAACAACATTAAAAAAAAACATATTTTGTCCCGCTTGTAGAGCGGCCAAAACTGGAAGCTGTGCGTCCCTCGTCTTAATTAAGCTTAGACTATAATGTTCTCTGTAAAAAATATATACTTATGTTTTTTAGAAGTTTTACTATATTTTATGGAAATTACATATTTCACCTTGCTAAAGAATTATCAAATGTTATTTTTTATATACTCGTACAATATACATTTGAAAGTATTTAACATAGGCACGTGTCATTTCTATAAAATATAACAAAACTTAATTTCTCTTTTTATTTTTTTTATACTTTGTATATACAACACTTAAAATAATAATATAAAGATACACTTTAAAAATATTATAAAATTGTCTGCATGATATGACCGATATGTATCACTGATTGTCCGAAACATGTTTATGTATTTTTTTTTTTAAATATAAGTGTTGTATATACAAAGTATATAAAAAAGAAAAAGAGAAATTTAGCATCATAACTCAAAGTATGGCGTATATAGAAGATATAATAAAACTTCTAGGAAACAGACGTTTTATTTCGTAATAATTATTAAATATATATATATTTTTTTTAAATTAGACTTAACATTCTTCACCTTTGATAAAAAGTAACATACAAGAACTAGTGGGATTTGATTCTTCCTCCCTAGGAGAAGTTCTGCGGTGGTAGACACAGTTAGTGGCAATAAAACGGTTACATTGATCCACACTAATGAATAATCTCCCGGTCTGGGCGAGCGAATATCTGCTAGATCGTATTGTGCTCGTATAAGCTCTACGCTCTTACTATCTTACGTTCCAGTACGTGTCTTGGATTAACAGAGATTTTGAAACACCATATGCATAAATGAATTGTAAACATATTATGTTTTCGATGAAATTGTTATGGTATGATGTATCGTAAATAATTATGCCATTATTTAATTCATAAACCACTGTTTGTCACAGTTATTTGCGTAAAACTCATTGAATACCGAAGTCCGATATATTGACTTTCGCTACACTAGTGAGAAATGCCAGATCCGACAGATCGAAGGCACGATTTTTTAAAGTATCATATTAATCCAATCAAATCAGTTTATTTTATCTTAATATATATATATATATATATATATATATATATATATATATATATATATATATATATATATATATATATATATATATATATATATATATATATATATATATATATATATATATATATATATATATATATATATATATATATATATATATATATATATATATATATATATATATATATATATATATATATATATATATATATATATATATATATATATATATATATATATATATATATATATATATATATATATATATATATATATAAATTACAGTTTAAAGCATCTATTGAGAACAGGTAAAATATATTATACTATTATATTATACCAGGAACGTATGAGAAATGGTTCGACTTTAGGAATACAAGATACTCTCCAAGGCCAAAAGTATTTGTTTCTGAAAGTACTTTTATTAATACAAAAGACGTCGATCTCCGAAATGATCATGTTTAGGAGTTTGATTGCTCTCCCTACCGGCATTACCAAAATCAGGTTGGTATATACGTTATGAGAAGCATAAACGTAATGAGGGAGTATGAGGGAGTGAGTCAGTGTTACATATGTTTAGTTAAATATTCATAATAATGAAATAAAACGATGTTTTTTTTAACTTCTCCCACTTTTGTCTTTATTAAGACAGCGACCGGATTTGCCAAAATCGCTGGCATCGACAGACTGGTCGCCAGCGAGCTTGGCGAAACCGGTCGCTGTCGAATTAAAGACAAAAGTGGAAGTTGTTAAAAAAACATCGTTTTATTTAAATATTATTTAAAATGAACTTCTATCAAGAGATTTCAGTAAAATCATTTGATTGTCTTAAAATATTCATGTTTAGAATTTAAAAAACTTTAGAGAGAATTAAATAAATTGGACAGCCAGCCATTAAGAATCTTAAGTTCATCGATTTTGCATAGATCACATTACTAAACATTACTCACAGTGTCTGGACTTGGCTGCGAATATTTTTAGGCGCCAAGATAAAGCTAAATTAATGGCACGGCTTACAATTTTGACGGTCGTAAAAAAAGTGGCTTCTGACTGTGTACTTTCCTTTTAACACTGTGCCTACGAAACTACAGAAGTAAGTTTTTGAATCGCTTTCGACCCAGAAGTACATGAACACCTGCACATCTCAAAAGCGTCCACATATTATAAAATTTGATATGTGTATATTAGAAAAGTTAAACATTTATGTTATACTGGTACAGAATGTTTATAAATTATTTATTACTTTTTGACTCGTTTTCTTTTTCCCCCCACAGGGGAACAGTGTAGTGCGCCCTGAGCGATGCAGGCTGAGTTACATCTTAGGGTGTGACCGATCCACAGCCATTTGCGTCTAGAGAATTATTCTCTGATTGGCTTTTCGCCTGCCATGGTACAGAGGACGGCATTTGACACTGTTTGGGGCCAATAGATATTGAAGATTGAGCAAAGGAACCTTCTCCACCCGACTCTATCGCATGCCTTATGCCTAACATCATCCCAAGTGAAGTCTGATGCTTTAACCTCGTCCTGCAGGGCTCTTCTCCAGGTGGCTCTAGGTCTGCCTCGCTTCCTCTTTCCCTCCATAAGGTACCAGTATAGTGCGCCTTGAGGGATGTAGGCTAGGTTCCGTCTCAGAGTGTGACCGATCCACTGCCATTTGCGTCTAGCGACTTGTTCTCTAATTATCTTTTTGCCTGCCATGGTCCAAAGAACGGCATTTGACACTGTTTGGAGCCAATAGATCTTAAATATTGAGCGAAGGCAACTAGTTATACACCTGGAGTTTTCCATCAAGTCAAGTTAAACTAATACAAACAAAATATTTTAAAGGGTTGAAAAGAATAATATCAATGGAATAAAAAAGGAAAGTAACATTATGGTTTCATTGTGTTATGGTGCACAACTTTTACTGCAAATAAAAATTTTGCAAACCGTTAATACATTTTTAGTTGCAATATATAATACTAGGCTCATCCTTCCCATTCGGATTATTTCATGAAAATTTTAACAGTTTAAGTATTAGCTTGATAAATGCACTTATATTACTATTTTATTTATTTTTCTTCTTCTTTTAATATATCTGACAATCTGTAGCAGAGAAATCATATCTTCATTATGAAGTCAAGCTGTCCGTTCATCTCTGAACTTGTCTTCTAGGTGGACGGTGTCCAGAGGGGTTTTCATAAGCATCTATATATGAGAGTCTGTCACTATCCATTCGGGCTACATGGTCCCTCTAGTATCTTCTTCTGAATGTACTCCAGACGATTTAGTATTTTTTGCAAGTTTTTATAAGTCTGTGTTACGAACGCAATCTTACTTGTTTTATTTAATATTTAAAATAAGGGTCATATAATTATTGTAACGAAAGGGGGAATTTTAATAAAATGAAATCACTCTTCTGCAATGAAAACATAAATTTGAAACTCGGCCAGAGAATGATCAAATGCTATGTGTGGTCTGTTTTATTGTATGGATGTGAAACGTGGACCTTAGAAGTCAACTCAATGAACAGACTGGAAGCATTTGAAATGTGGCTCTATCGCCGAATGCTCAGAATTCCTTGGGCAGACATGGTTACCAATACCTAAGTTCTGAGGCCAGCGAGAGTTGACAGTTAGCTGTTGTCAACTTTCAAGTTTCAGAAGATTTCACATCTGGGTCATTAAAAGTGAAAAGTACCACCTTCTCCAACTGATATTGGAGGGGAAAATTGAGGGACGCCGAGGGCCCGGTAGGAGACAATTGTCCTAGCTGCGAAACATGAGAGAGTGGACCGGCATCCGAAGTGTGGAGGAGCTGTTCCGAGCGGCGCAGAATAGGGACAGGTTCGCCGAGGTGATCGCCAACGTTGGAGGGACCCGATTGGGCACTTGAAGAAGAAGAAGATGGAAAGGGGGCCGTCGTTCAAATAAGTTTGGGAAACTACGTTCCAAGATATTTTATTTCAACCCAATTTGTTCTACTTGCATCCATTTTTTAACCAATTAAACCATTTTCAGTATATTATAGAATGAAAGCTGACTCTACAGCCTTTTCTTTTACTTCATATGTAGCATTTACCTACGTAACAAGCTTCCATATTTCAATGTTACGTATGTGAAATACCTTTTTATTTTTATGTAACAGGAAAGTCTACGTTTGGGATATAACCGCCTCTGTTGAATGAAGTATTCACCAAAAATATTTAAAAAGGCGGGTACTATTATTATAGCCGTAAATATTTTTTTAGAAAAGTAAGTGAAGGTCTCGTATAAATCATGAGTGAGGCACGGATTATATTTCGGATTTCAGTCATGCTCCGCCCCCCTCCCCCACAAGTCTCATAGTATCTACCTATTTATCATAATAAATTGTATTATTTCTCATTGCGGTTTTAGAACACCACTTGTCTTTTGTTGGCTTCGCTCCAGCAAAATATTCACCATCAATACTTATTTGAGTCAATTTCTTAATTGCATAGAGGTTTAGGTTTAATTAATACTTTTTTCTATTTTTATATATTTAGCAACACTCACTTTATTAAAAAAATAAAAATTAAATACCAAACATGTTTCGGACACACAAGCCCTTCATCAGTGATATTATTATATTTAAATATTAAAATTTAAAATATTAATAAATTTTTCACAAATGTGGTCAGTTTCGACATATATTAAAATAAGATGAAATAAAACGATGTTTTTTAACTACTTCGACATTTGTCTTCCACGTTAATAGAGAAAAGTTGTGGGAAATATTGTCTGAATATGGAATAAGTACAAAACTGATCACGGCAATTAAGTCGCTATACACAGAAAGCACTGCTAGTGTCAGAGTAAATGGAGATCTTACAGCCTGGTTTGATATCAATAAAGGTGTCAAACAGGGTTGCGTAATGTCCCCGTGGTTATTTAATCTGTATATGGACAAATGTATGAAAGAGCTGAAAGGGTTGGATGTAGGTGCCAAAATGAGCGGAGTGTCAGTAAGCTGTCTCTTGTATGCGGATGACGCTGTCCTTTTTGCAGACAACGAGCATGAACTACAAGTCCTGGTGAATTGTATGTATGAGGTATGCTGCGAAATGATCTGATGATGAATGTTAATAAGTCCAAGGTAATGATTTTTGAAAAGGAAGAAACCACGACAGTCTGCAACATTAGCGTAAATGGTGGAAATTTTGAGCAAGTAGTTGAGTTCGTGTATTTAGGTAGTATGTTTACAAGAGATGGGCGAGTGGAGAGGGATATTGAAAGAAGGGTTGGGGCAGGCAACAAAGTGAATGGTGCACTTAAAGTTGTCATCGCAAACAAAAACCTATCAAAAAAAGCTAGAATGACAGTGCACAATTGTGTTCTTCTACCGACCCTTATGTATGGAAGCGAAGCATGGAACTGGCAAAAGAAGGATGAAAGTAGAATAAATGCAGTTGAAATGAGATCTCTTAGAAGAATAAATATAATAATATAAATAAAAGGCAGTTTTGGTTGTGTGTGTGGACTATTTCTGAGGTTATTCCTGAGCTGATCCTTTTGAAATTTGGAGAATGGACTAAGTGGAATTCAGCGGTCGTCATAGGCATATTTTTGTTATTAGTCGAGCTCTAATTAACTTTATAAATTAATCAATTAATTGAAAATTTTCGTAGTGCAAACGAATATAGACCTTAATGTTCGTATCACCTGAGTATCAATCTTTTGAGTCTATATTCGTTTGACATGGTCTGGAGAGAATTCAGTCTCCATGTAATTTTGTGTAGTGGCAACAATGTGTTTTTCATTCTGACAGTCCAATATATTGCGTTTTACTTTGGGATGTATAATACTTAATACGTTTTACTTATTACGTACTAAAATAATTGGTTGTTTAATTGGTACAGTCTATTTTATTGGCCATATTTTAATGTACATTAATGTAGACAGGTAATTATACTTCTTAATTTTGGCGAGTATAATTTTAACGCGTCATTTTGAGGTTATGAACGAAATTTTATTTTTTCGTGTGGCTGAAACTTATTCGTTTCTCTTACGTTCGACGGTGATTACTTAATGATATTCGTTTTCTAGAATTCTAGCCGTTCGATTGGTCACGTGGTCTCTGAACTGTCAAACTTTTTGTACGTCGTAATATTTTGTAGGTATGAAGTTTCGGTACTTTTAGCTTATGAAGTTTCTGGGATTAAAAGTAACGTCGAGGCTCTCTAAAAGAATGTGAAGAAACTTGCTTCCGTAAGTATAATATAATATTTATATTTCTAATTCATAAATATATTTTCAGTTTATTCTATTTTGCCGTTTTCTTTATACGCATACTTTCGTCAGGGAAATTGTTACATTACCACAGCAACGGTAAGAAAGTTCTAATGATATACAATATGAATTACAATATGAATGAATGACACAATTCTTATGACTTTTTCCGTTTATTTCTAGGAAAATAAAGTAACAGATCAGAGATGGGACGAAAATTACCAATGCAGCGTGCAAAATAACTTCGTTAAAATGGAATTAGATCAGTCAAACAACGGATGATCAGTGAATTACATGTACCCTGGAGTGGCGAATGAGAACCGGCTCATTTTCACATTACACATAAGCTATTTTTAGTAGTTTTCATTCATATATGAAAATTACATTATTAATTTCAGGTAAGGTTTTTAAATTTACAGTTTATAGACAATTGATTTATTCGTTTTACTAACGTGTCATTTTAGGTTATGACGTTTAGTAGTGTAATAATTAGTTATTTAATTGGTATAATCTATTTTAATAATGTTATTTTAATGTAAAACTATTCTGGCAGGGCGAAAATCTATATCTTTGGGATAAGATATTAAGTTTTGATAAAATAATTCACTAGAGGAGCCTGGTGTGAGAGACCACTGGTCTAATGGGGATATTTTTGTATTGGGATTGAAATTATTTTGTTAATGAGCCATATTGGTGCATCTGCATGTTGCAATTCTACTTTCTTTTCCATTCCACTCCATTAAATTCTACATTATGCTGAGATTTAAAATATTCAAAGATAATTAAATTGTTTTCAGGTTATTTCATTTGCTTAAGGATGGGGAAGACAACGCAGAAGATAATGGATTGCGCATGTGCAGAGGATGAGGAAAACAACGCAGAAGATACTGGAATGTGCATGTCCAGAGGATGATATCACAAGACATGTTGTTATCTTTATGAACTAATTTGGAATGGTATGTACAGGTTTACATTGGATTAATTGGTTTAATTTGTTACATAATAATATAGACAATTTATGTACCACTGGTCTGATAGGGGGGTGTTTGTTTTATGAAGTTTGGATAGGCCATATAACCTAGGGATCTACGAGATCTATAAATTCGCGGCCAGCCTCTCTGAACATTGGATGATTGTTGGAGACATCAATATCCGAATAGAGAGAACCTCATCGTCTAGTGATAAATTCCTAGACATGATGGAATGCTATGGGTCCAAGCAATGGGTTACCGAGCCAACACATACCGCAGGTGGATTACTGGATATCCTCATCTCCAACAAAAATGCTGTTAACACTCCGGCAAGTGTTATAGATATTGGACTCTCGGACCACAAAATGATTCGTACGGAGATCCCTTTCCATCCACCACGACCCGTGTTTCAAACTTTCACTTCACGTACATGGCGCTCTTTCAATTTTGAAAAATTTGAAAGAGACTTGATGAACTCACATGTTTGTGAAAAATATAATAACAATACCCTCGAAATGTCATTAGATGAATTAGTTCAAACCTACTACAATGTTTTTACTTCTCTTCTCGACAAGCATGCTCCACATTCGACAAAAACACTCTGGGTGCGAGTGTCTAATGCATGGTTTGATGAAGAATGTCGTAGAAACAAGAGACTAATGCGTAGGTTTGAACGTATGTACCGAAACACAGGCCTAAGCTCTTCAAGAGAAGCCTGGGTGAGATCGCAGAATTCTTTTAGAGACCTGATCAAGAAGAAAAGATCGGAGTACTGGAAATGTAAAATTGAATCGGAAAAGGAAAATCCCCGACATCTATGGAATTCCGTTAAATCAGTACTCGGAAATAATCAACAAGAAAAGGCCTCTACCAAGTTATCTCCTCAGGACTTCGCCCAATTCTTTGAAGATAAAATCGCTGTGATTCGTGCAACGACTTCATCTACAACACCACCAACTTTCACGACATATGAGGGAAAACTTCTAACTAAATTTAATATCACAACACCTCAAGAAGTGATTAAACTTATCTTAAACGCACCTAATAAACAGTGTTCGCTTGATCCGATTCCGACATGGCTTCTCAAGAGATGCTGTCACCATGTTGCTCCATTTTTAGTCAAAATTTTTAACAAATCTCTTCTAACAGGACAAGTCCCTTTTTTGCTCAAGAAAGCTATTGTTTCTCCCATATTAAAAAAACCTCAACTAGATTCCGAAAATCTTAGTAACTTCCGGCCCGTCTCAAATCTACCTTTCATCTCTAAAGTTCTTGAAAAAATTGTAGCCTCCCAAATTTCTAATCACCTTTCGACAAATAATATTTTGTCTAAATTACAATCCGCCTACAGACGTTTCCATTCAACGGAGACGGGATTGCTTAGAGTCATGTCAGATTTAGTACTGGCAAACGAATCGGGCAAATTGGCACTGCTCTCCCTTCTGGACATGAGCGCTGCGTTTGACACAATTGATCACTCATATCTTATCCAACGATTAGCGATCACGTATGGTTTTAGAGGTAATGCCATAGACTGGCTAAATTCATATCTGTCGGATCGTTCACAAGCTGTGCAGCTAGCAGGTAAAAAATCCTCATTTACTAATATCCAATCTGGTGTGCCACAAGGCTCTGTTTTAGGACCCTTTTTATTTATCATGTTTACAAATGACGTTGCCAAAATAATAGAATCCTTTGGCCTCCTCTCACATTGCTATGCTGATGATCAGCAACTTTATTTTTTCTGCAACCCTGATGACACCAAACATCTTACGTCAACAACTGTCAACTGCATTGATGCCATATCCAGATGGATGGCATCAAACAAACTTAAACTAAATCCATCCAAAACGGAATTTCTCTGGACTTCATTCATTCCTCAATTTCAACAGCTGACAATGATATCGTTCCCAAAAACTCCACAAAGCTTCTTGGTGTTTATCTTGACGCAAATCTGTCTCTAAAATCCCAAATTAATAACACGGTCAGCGCTAGTTTCTTCCACCTAAGACGATTAAAATCCGTCAAAAGGAGTATTCCCCACGACACTTTCAAAACTCTTGTAATTCCTTCGTTGTGTCACGACTTGATTATTGTAATGGAATTTATGCAAACATTCCAAAACAACAAATAAACAAACTTCAATCTGCGTTCAATGCAGCAGCAAGGCTCATTAAAGGCATTCCAAAAAAGTCCCATATAACATAACATCTCAAAGAACTTCACTGGCTTAAAAGTCCAGAAAGAATCCAGTATAAACTCTGCTGGACAGTCTTCAAAGCGCTACATGGAATGGCACCAAGTTATATATCTGAACTCTGTATAACGGACAGCCTAAATTCACGGAAATCCACACTTCGCTCGGCGAACTCTCAGCAATAGGAAGATTAGTTGAGCCGAAGCGTTGCCCCAGTACAAATTTCGGGGATCGAGCGTTCGCGGTAGCCGGTCCATCAGCTTGGAACAATCTTCCTTCACACCTTAGATGCATAAATGATCCGACAGATTTCAGATCTAAATTGAAAACACATCTTTTTCATATTTCATACCCAACTTAAACATTTATACTTTGTTCTACTATACTTTCAAACCGATCGTTTTTTAAGCGGTCACATTTAGATTTTTAAGATTTAAAACACGTCTTAATGCGCCCTTGAGGTGATTACATCACAAAAACGGCGCTTTAAAAGTTAGCATATTATTATTATTATTAATGTGTGGATATTCTGTGTATGATAGAGTGCCGAATGAATATATAAGAAGTGAATGCGGTGCGAATGATGGTGTCATGAACAAAATAATGAAAGGATCATTAAGATGGTTTGGACATATTGAAAGAATGAATGAAGAAAAATTGGTAAAAAAATTATATGTTAATGATGTAAATAGAACAAGAAATAGAGGAAGACCGAGGAAAACGTGGCACGATCAAATAAATCAAATATTGAATGTCGGCCATGTGAGGAGTCAGAGAAATCGACGCGCGTGCATGACACGATGTATGAATGTTGAGGAAGAGAGAGAAATATGTCAGGAAAGAAAGGTGTGGCAGTCCATTCTTTCTGCCTACCCCTTCGGGGAGACGGCGTGATGGTTAGTTAGTTAGTTAGTTTTTCACTTTTGTGAACACACATGACAAAAGTGGAAGTAGTTAAAAAAAAACATCGTTTTATTCAATTATTATTTCAAATAAACTTCCATCAGGAGATTTCAGTAAAATAATTAGATGTTAAAATGATTTTAATATCTTTAAAAACTGACCTCATTAGTGAAATAAAAAAATAATATTTTTAATATTTATATTTATATAATATCACTGATGAAGGGCTCGTGTGTCCGAAACATGTTTGGTATTTATTAAAGCGAGTGTTGTATACTAAGTATAATACATAAAAAAGAAACATTAAACATCTACAACACAAAGTTATGGCGAATATGGAAGAAATTAATTAATACTCTTAAAAAATAAGTTGTTCTTTGGATCTTCAATATATCTGTGTCTTGTGATATTTCCCGAAACACATTTCACAGATCGTCGAAGACACCATATAAGAAGTAATAAATATCCCAAATCGAATTATTTTAATATTGTAATTTGATAAAAAAAAGTTGTGCATTTTAATAAATAAGAGAAAGATGTTTTCTGAGGGTAGCCTCACTATCGTGCAAAATGTCCACATCCGAAGAGATTTAGAAGGATTATTGCCCTGCCTACGGGCATTACCTTAGGTAGTTTAGTTCTACACAGTTGCAGGTGAAACAATCTACGTTGCCTTTGTCGCAGATCATTGTCGGGGACAAACAATGTCAAGTAATTAAAAATATCATATTTATGTATTCGACCATGAATCAGTTTTAAAAAATGTACAACCAAATGGAAAGTTCGTCAATTTCAAGGTTAACCATCCAATGGTTAGTATAACTTTTTTGGTTTTTATCATAATTAACTTCGTTGTTAGACATTGTTTATACTAATTAACCATCACGCCGTCTCCCCGAAGGGGTAGGCAGAAAGAATTGACTGACACAGTTTTATTTCTTGACATATTTCTCTTGCTTCCTCAACATTCATACATCGTGTCATCCACGTGCATCGATTTCTCTAACTCCTCCCATGGCCGACATTCAATATTTGATTTATTTGATTGTGCCACGTTTTTCTAGGTCTTCCTCTATTTCTGGTTCCATTTACATCGTTAACATATAATCTTTTTTACCATTGTTTCTTAATTAATTCTTTCCATATGTCCTAACCATCTTAATGATCCTTTCATTATTTTGTTCATAACAATATCATTCGCACCGCATTCACTTATTATATTTTCATTCGACACTATCATACACAGAGTATCTTCACATTCGTCTAAGAGATCTCATTTCGTCTGCATTTATTCTACTTTCATCCTTCTTTTGCCAGTTCCATGCTTCGCTTCCATACATAAGGGTCGGTAGAAGAACACCATTGTGCACTGCTATTCCAGCTTTTTTTCTAACTTTGTTTATATCTTCATTACGTTCTTAACTGATTGCTTAGAGCGCAAATGACAAAATTAAATCAAAATTCCATTAACAATTGTTGGATATTTGTAATTACTGTGTTTTATGTTTTTATGGAATAATGCATTAAAAAAATGTTTTAACATATGGTGAAACTTGAATGTCTCTTTGCTACGATATGGATATTTCGCCCTTGAAGGTAAACGGTTGTAATAAAATGTTTACTTTAAATAGGCCACCAACAGTTTTCTGAAAACATGCTATTCTTTTATTTTTTCCCTAAAAGTAAAAACTTTCAAGGGATTTATTTTTATTTCGGCCTTTTTTTATACAAGAAATCCATTGTCCAATTCCAATTACGCCTCTGGTTAATCCAGTTATATCGCCCTGTAACGTGCAAATGTGTGCCATAACACCTGTATACATCGTAGGACGTGTAATGCTGGATGTGTACATATAGTGAACTTATTATAATAAGTGCCCTATGTCGCGCGACAAGGGAGTACTCGTTTGGCGAAGGGCGAACACGGATTTTTCATTTGCGACGTCATTAACGTTTCACGACGTAATTGGGCCTGGAAGCCGAACAACTGATTGGTGAAACATGACGTCGTTCGAAGGCTTCGGCTAGACTGTATTTGTTACCGCAAATTAGACGTGGCATTCCATCCATCATAAATTCAATATCACGGAAAATATATCTCAGAAAATACAGATGGGAGCTAAGATATTCGTATTTTAATTTATGTAGAAATTTTGTTGGTTTGAGCGTTTGAGCGCAAAATACCAAGAATATTATTTGGCCTAGTCCGCAAAGATAATCCATTATAATCCTGGAATATTGTTAAATTTGGTTAAAAAGTTTATAGTAAAAATTGAGGGAGTAAGGGGGATCCTATTGACTCTTCGAGCGGTGCATGGCCATCACCGTGGTGATGGCCATGCTACGCTGGAGGTTTGATCTGATTCCAAGTACCTATCCACACCTCCTCGACTTTGGTCTCCCCTGGAAACTATGCGAAATGTTAGAGATCGAGTGTGAATAGCCTCGGTGGATAATATTGATGCATAGGCTTACGTGGAAGGACACCTCGCCAACCCATCTGGCAAGCGTGGCGTTGTAATGCCAACCACCCCCCGTATGACATATCGTACATGGAGAAGTATGGGGAAGCCTATGTCCAGCAGTGGACGACAACGGCTGTTAAAGAAGAAAGAAGATAGTTAAATTATTTGATCACCACCTGGGATCCGACATTCTTTGATGGTGGAGCGAGTGCAGAAACAAATTCTGCGCTTTCCTTACCTCAGGGAGCGCGGTTATTACCCGTGGCTCTTTCTGACTGAATTCTTGCTAGGTATGCTAAGCTAATAATCATTGGAGAGAAGGAGGAATATCCACTTGGAAGTTCACTTCTTTCAGCTGATTGGTGGCCGTATACAAAACTCGGATGTCCTAAGTGATGTAGGTCTATTTGTCCCTAATAATTACCTTCGTCAATCACAACACAGATTGTTTGATTTGCCGCGCTGCAGAACCAACCTACTAATGGTTATGTCTGTGGGTAGGGCAAACTTATTGCTTAATCGGGTCGCCTCGGAGGTTGACATATTTCATGCAATATTTAAGCTTAATTTTTTTATGCTTCTCTTTTTAATTCTTATAATGTAATTGTAATAATCTAGAATTATATGTCTGTAATATTTGTGATTTTTATTAAAATAGGGTAAAAGTGGGATAGATGCCGCAGGGGGATAGATGCCACGATTATCATATCGAGACATGCATAACTATTACACTGCCGATTTTGACTTTATAACAAAGCTCTACCCCACTCTCCGCCAGGGTGCCCAGTGCATCGCGTTGTGACGGTCTTGTGAGAGGAACTTGTTAAATAGGTGATTACGCGTGAACGATTGCTGGATTTCGATTTCTTACTTTATCATTTCGCTCGGAACTTTTGAGCGTATGAGGTAAGTGATAATATTTTTATGTTTGCGATCAATGTATACACTAAATGCAAAGATTGTACTGTGATTTAGTATTTTTTTCAGTTAACTTATTTTATATATTTAAAGGCGTCTATCCCCTCCAAAAAGGATAGATGCCCCAATCCTTGTGAGTATAGTTGCCCTTAGGGGCATCTATCCCATACTAATTCAGCATTTTTATTTTTCAGCATTTTTATTTTCCAGAAATGCCACGCAAATACGTACGCAAAATTGGAAGAGCAAGACCAAGAGCCATATGGACCGAAGATGTTCTTAAAAACGCTATATGCCATTATAGAAGAGAGGCGAGCAATCGGCTGCAGTACCTACTGACCACTAAAGAAAATATTTCTGCAAAGGAAAATAAAGTTAAAGGTAAAGCCAACCCACGCTTGTTATGCAAAAATAGCAAACAACGTACCTTATCTGAAGTGCAGATAACTTCATCACTGTCAAAAAAAGACCTAGAGTAGTTTCAGAAGATAGTGATGAAGACGAAGAAAGTGACCATGAATGCGTGGAATGTTTTGAAAATTACCGAAAACTAAATCTAAGGTGGATTGGCTCCAATGTACTCGTATTATGTGCAGGAAGTGGCTTCAAGAGTTGCACTTTGTACGGGAATATCTGTAATCAATGTAGACGGGCTAAGCTTTTGCAATTGAAAAAAAAAACTTTCGTATAAAATATTAGGTATAAAATTGCTAAACTGAATTATAATGTTAGTTTTAAGGGCCAAAAATTATTGTGACATAATTGTGACATAATAAAATAATACATTAAAAATATTGTTTTAACTGATTTCATAAGGCAACTATCCCACCAGTAAAAATAACAGTGAGGCATCTATCCCATAGAGAAGGCATCTATCCTCATTCATAGGGGTTTTGAAAATAATTTCTTACAAAAAAAATACCATAAATACTATACTTTTTACACATTAACATTATTATATAATAGGTAAACTAAACGTCACATAAGTATCAGATAGTTTAATTCATAAGTTTCGAAAAATCGTATTTTTCAAAAAGTGTGGCATCTATTCCGTCTTTTACCCTAAATGAAAATGAAAAAAATTCAAACAAGAAGCTCGCTTTAGAGTGAAACCGGTTGGAGCTACTTACTCAAATAAAGTGGTTTATACTAAGTGAAAAAGAGTTTAATAAACAAACAAACAAACAAACCATCACGCCGTTTCAGGCCGGTAGGCAGAGAGAATGGACCACCACACTACTCTATCCTGACAAACCTCTCTAGATCCTCCACATTCATACAACGAGTCATACACGCACGTCGATTCCTCCGACTTCTAACATGACCAACCTTTAAAATTTGATTAATTTGGTCATTCCATGTTTTCCTCGGTCTTCATTCTTTCTCCATCAATGCGTTCCATATTTCCGAACCATCGCAGCGATCCTTTCATAATTTTTTTCGTAATACCTTCTACCGATCTGCATTCCTTTATTATATCAGCATTTGAGATTCTGTCATTAGCATTTTTTTCAATTCGATCAAATAAAATATATTGTATTATATAATGATTTTTCATTATAACATTCTAAAAGTTTAATTATATTTAATTTTTTTTTATTTTGTTACGCCAAAGAAGTATAACTTCTTATGCGTTTTTTCTTAAAAAAACTGACATCTGTTTGTTCACAAAATACTGTTTGGCTTTCTTACACTAATTTGTTCTTTTAACCACAGTGTATACAAATATTTTGTCTAATTTAAGCGGGAATTCCGCAGTTGAAGTTTGTTTTCTTAATAGATTTTGTGAAATATTTGGGAGTTACTGACAATGAAATATGGAAACTTTCCATTACGTATATAATATTATATTTTGAAGAATATGACATGAGAACATAAAGTGAAGTCGAAAGAATTTCATGGGGATTAGAACCTTTCTAAGTCAACTCCGGGCTGGCAAAGATCTTTGTGAATTGTGCACAAAGGCTAGAAATTGTGTGAGAGAATATTTATTTGAAAATGAAGATTTAGTCAAAACATTTTTTTTTTCAATTCGATCAAATAAAATATATTGTATTATATAATCATTTTTCATTATAACATTCTTCTTCTTCTTCTTCTTCTTCTTCTTCCTCAGCCTATTCCCGTCCACTCCTGGACAAAAGCCTCCTCCATTCGCTTTCATGTCACTCTGATTGTGCAGACTGCATCCAGGTTATTCCGACATGTCTGTTCAGATCACCCTTCCACCGTTGTTGCAGACGCCCTGCACTTCTCTTTGCCGTCCACGATCTCCAAGTCAGCAGTCAGCAATAAATTAAAACATTACCTTCTACACTTTTTTTGTTGTTGCATGTTTTGAAGGTATCAATGATAAATATAATGTATTATCATAATTTTGAATGTATTTTTTAAAATGATACCTGCGTAGTAATTTCTTACACTCTTGATGTGTCTTAAGGTATTACTTTTAATATTTTTTTTAACGTAGGTTTTTTTAAAAAAAGAGAGAAAGCAAATCCATATAAAGTTGAGAAGTGTTTTGTGATATGATATTGTTTCAAACATTTTACACCACGATAATAGATATTTAAGATGTGGTCATTTATATCTTAAAACAAAATATTAAGTAAAAATAATTTATAAAACTTGGGTACTTTGTTTTACAACACTCTATTTTGTTATATCGAACCAAGTTAATTTGTTTTCGTAACCTTGACGAAGCTCCGGCGGGAGCGAAACCAGTTGGTTAGATAAAACAAAAGTGGTGTAAAAAAGTTCACAAGTGTTATAAATTATTTTTAATAATGCCACACCACAAATTAAGTGCTTTACAACAAAATGAATAAAGTGCTTCACTCGAAACTATCAAAAATATGTTATCTTGTTATATAACTTACTAACAATCTAAACAACACGCCGTCTCCCTTAAGGGGTAGGCAGAAAGAATGAACTGCCATACTTTATTTTCTAACATATTTCTCTCGCTTCCTCAACATTTATATATCGTGTCATGCACGCACATCGATTTCTCTGACTCCTCACGTAGCCGACATTCAATATTTAATGACACGTTTTCCTCGGTCTTCCTCTATTTCTAGTTCCATTTACAACGTAAACATATACTTTTTTTTACTATTCTTTCCATATGTCCAACCATCGTAATGATCCTTTCATTATTTTGTTCATAACACCATCATTCACACCGCATTCACTTCTTATATTTTCATTCGACACTCTATCATACACAGAGAATCTACACATTCGTCTAAGAGATCTCATTTCTACTGCATTTATTCTATTTTCATCCTTCTTTTGCCAGTTCCATGCTTCGCTTCCATACATAATGGTCGGTCGAAGAACACCATTGTGCACTGCCATTTTAGCTATTTTAGTTATAATTAGGGTGTTTTTTTATTATGAAAATTGATACGGCTTCATTGGGCTTATAACAAATTGTATAAAAAGATTCCTCTAGTAACATCCTCCAAGGATGTGACTATACTCTAAGCTCACCTCGCGAATGGATTGCTCTTGTCAGAGTTAACTGAAAAATTCCCGTCACGGATTTAATAAAAGCGACGTCTCCACACTCACGGAAAATAAAACGCCAGGAACGCTAAACGAAATCAGAAAAATAATAAAATTAGCTTTTATACACGTGCCATTAAATTAAACTCTTGTTTCATGGATTTTTTAGCACGTTGGCTAGCCGCCATATTGGCAAACCGCTGGACACACATTTCTTGATATTCAAACTGAAATCAACAGCTTGATTTACTGTTGTTTTTGGCTATTAGTTTATTTTTAAATCAGAATCTACGAATTGAAGTTAAATAGTCCATTGTTTTGGCCGAAACACTATGATATTTCAACATTATAAACTGTTGAATTATAAAACTTTGTTTTTATGTATCACAATTTTACTTTTATTCAAATTAAATTAAAATTGTGATACAGATAATTTAACAGTTTATAATTGAAGTTATTTAATGTTATGGGTTATGCGATATTAAATAATAAATATATTTTTTAAATGAAGCACTCACACTGATATATGACATTTTAAATTAATTTATTTATTATTATTATGATTTTGTTGAATCGTTATTTACATCATTACAGTTCGAGCCAAATCGATGTAAAGGGTATAGCCACCATTTTGATTCTCATGACAAGTGATAGGTAGCTAATTAATGGCCATTTTATTGTCACGAGAATTCTGCACCAGACCAAAGAAAGCGTGACAAACATACTGCCATCGCCGGGAATCGAGCCCGGGACCTTCGGGGTTAAAGTTAAAGCACTTACCATTCGACCATGAAGGTCGTCGAATAAATATAAAATAAAATAAATACTTAGTAAATAAATACTTAATTATAAAAAACAGAAATATAAAGTTTAACAATCTATGAATTTTGTAAATTAAAAAAGCAATTAAAAATAAAGAAAATATTATAAATAATTAAACATCATAAATAAATTTAACATCAAGTCCAATCATTTTTTTATTTCCTTTGTTGTAAGTAAATACCTGAACCCTAATAAGAACTCTAAATTATTATTTTAAATTTTAAATTTATTCTTAATATTTGTTATAATAAAAGCGTAAACGTTCCAAAATAAATCATTTTAAAATCTGTCAAAGCTGACCGCATTTGTAAAAAAAAAATATAATATTTTTATTATATTAATATTTATATTATATCACTGATAAAGGACTTGTGTGTCCGAAACATGTTTTTTTTAAATAGTGAGTGTTGTATACTAAAGTTATTAAAAAAGAAACCCAATAAATAGTTTCGCTTATACCCAAGCTATATTAGATCAATTAAATAACTAAATTAAAAATACAGATTTATGTAAAATGCAAGAGAATATAGGGCCTTTGTTGTGTTAGTATCCACACATACTTAATATCATCTACCTAACTGCCTTTCTTAAAAATAATGTACCGTATTTCCTTGCAATTTTATTAATTACAAGCCCAAACTTTGTTCACTTTTCCCGTTCCCTCCCTCGTCCCGTCTCGCTCTTCCGTCATCTATACATTTGTGTTAATCTATATTTTTATTTAGTTTCTGTATTGCTCTAATAAAGCTTAGATATAAGCGAAACTAATTAATTTGCTTTCAAATAAAATATCATTTCCGTGGTTATAATTAAAAGTTTTTATTTTATTCTTTAAACAATTATTACTCGGTTTCAAATATGACTAAAAATATTAAACTTATAGGAATAGTGTTTTAAAAATATATAAGAATTAAAACATTTCTTATAGCTTTCTATGGATGTTGAAAAATGATTTTTTATTTGGTATTTTGTTCAACATGTTATCAGATTAAGTATATATAAGACTTACATTTTTTGTATAATATTGCAATTTTGGGTAAGAACACTCATCAGGTATATATTTCATACGAATATACGGCATTATGTGAAATTTGTATTATAACTATTATATTTTATCTATTAACCCGTGTACACCACAAATATTAAAAAAAAATATTCATAATTAAAAAAATGTGTAAGCACATTAAATATGTTAAAGAAAATATGAAAATATAATAACGTTGTAATATAATAATATAATAAAATAATAATATAATTATATCATTATAAAGTATTGTAGTAATATAAATAACATATAGTACAATAATATAATAATACTATATTAATTTAATAATATAATGGGGAAAGAGGAAGCGAGGCAGACCTAGAGCCACCTGGAAAAGAGCCCTGCAGAACGAGGTTAAGGCAGCAGGCCTCACTTCTTGGGATGATGTTAGGCATCAGGCATGCGATAGAGTCGGGTGGTGAAGGCTTCTTGCAGCCCTATGCACTACGGAGGTGTGACAGGATAAAAAGAAGAAGAAGAAGAAAAATAATTATATAATACTATAATAATAATAAATTGGAGTATTTTTAAATCCCCTCTTCATGAAATATTCATCTCAAGAGAGCTATAATGTCTGTTTTAATTTTCAATCAAATTAGTTTTTATTTTGTAAACGATTAATCAAGTAAACGTCATATTCAAATATTTGACCCAGTTGAAGAAAATCCAGCATCAACCTAAAGAGTATTGAATAACCATCAGATTCACTAATGTGAAAAATGCATTAAAACTTGCGATGCTCCATCTTACTCAATATCTAAAACTCCACTCCAACTGTCAGGCGTCTTCGCGACTAAGTAATTAAATAACAGTTTTTCGCTTTGAAATGAGTTTTCCCCGATTGCATCTGGGGACGGATGCACCCCTAACAGTAATGCCGAGTACACGGAGACGGTACGTGTCTCAAGGTTGATCCACACCCTCTTCGCGCGTATACGAGTATCGTAACCCTCAACTCTGAACTACGGCGAGACTCCTGCCAAGTTTACAATCTGTCTCTCCTCCGTCCCTGGCAATGAACTTGATTGAAATACTCGATACCGTGTTTGTATAACTGACAAACGATTACTTTAAAAGATATTCACCGCTCGCTTTACTTTTCGAAATATTACTTTTAAAATTTATAACACCGTCATAATATCACGATTTATTTTTATTCACTGAGAGTGTCGCGACAGCTATTTCGCCAACCGACATTGGCATCATCAGGTGTTACAATAAACTAAAGTAACAAATGAGAAGAATTACTATTTATAGGGCAAAAAACTCATAAATGTGGTTAGTCATAGTTAAAATTAAGTATGCGAAATCTGTTGACAATTTTACAAACAAATATAACAAAGGTGGGAAAAAAACAGTGATTAGAAGAGACAATTATACATACAAGAAATGAAAGTGTATTGTTACAGTTAATATTAATAAGGTGAAAAAACTACAAATATTATTATTATAAGCAAACACAATAAAAGTGGGAAACCCATTAATTGAATAGTTTGCTATGTTTACATATAGCAAACAATTTTTAAAAATCTGAGAAATTGGAAAATTTTGAAATCTTGAAAATAAAAAAAATGTAAATTGAATGTTATACCACACTAATGAGTTTTATGCCCTATAAATAGTAAGTCTTTTCATTTGTTACTTAAGTTCATTGTAACATTTGATGATGCCAACATGGGTTGGTGAAACAGCTATCGCGACATTCTCAGTGAATAAAAATAAATTGTAATATTTTAACGGTGTTATAAATTTTAACAGTAATAATGTTGAAGTATTATAACATAGTGTTACGGCCTAAACAATGGACTATTTTCGAAATATTTTGTATTTTTTAGTTACATTTTTATAATAATTTTTACGAATGAAAACAACTGTTTTCTAGAAGTTTAATTATAATTTAGTTGAATGGAGTGTTTCGCCTGTTTTACAAATTTTATATATTTTTATTTGTATACAACAAGTTGCTTGAACCCAATCACTGCATACAATTTGTTTTTAGCTATTTATTTTTATTATATTGCTTCTCATGACATGTGACAGGTAGCTAGTCTATCGCTGTTTTTATTGTCACGTAAAAACTACCAGACCAAATACAGCTTGTGTTTTTTTTCACGTTGTCTTTAACGAAAATAGAACCCGGGACCTTCAGCGTAGCCGTCATAGCTGTTAGGATGCCACTTGGCCCTTTTTATGCGGTAATTTCTCTTTCCTTTCTACATTTTTGTACACAAAAAATTATCTAAACCCAATTAATGTTAACATTTTTAGCTATTTTCATTTTATGTGATGGTAGCTAGTACATCGCCATTTTTAGTGTCACAAAAATTCAACCAGACTAAATATAGTGAGAGTGTTTTTTTCCACACTCTCTTCACTGGGAATTGAACCCGGAAACTTACGTACGGCAGTCATGTCTATTGCCACATTTCCACGAAGGCCAACCAAGATGTATAATATATTAATTGAATTCGAAATATAAACAAACATATATCAAGTTATCGTTCGTACGTCAAAACCAGGAGAAAGTAAGTCTTTTTTTTGTAAATGTTTTCTTCATGTATATTTACGTGACGTGATTTTTGTCTAACTGTGTGATTTGTCAAGCGGAGAATCTAAAGCATTATTTCCCAACATATGTGGTACCGCCCCCAGTGGGCGGTGTAGTCGTCCATGGGGGCGGTAGCGGGTCCAGATATAAATAGGGGGCGTTAAGACAGTCAATTGGGGCGCCGTAGTGTAATTATATTATATAAGAAATTAATAATAAAATACTTTGAAAATACTTTTTTCACGAATGAACATTTTATATGTCTATCAATTATTTTTTTAAATCTTATTGTCCATCTATGATTCATTGAGAAACATTTAAAAAATTGCATTCAGTATACGTACCTATATCTAATTTGGTTTAGTACTTTGATACTACATTTGATAGTGGTTTAGCAAGGCGAAACATGTCATTTCCATCATATTATTTAACATTATTAACTGTTAAAATTTGAACGCTGTTAGGGTATCAGAATTTTTTATTGTATTTTATTTTTCGAGACAGCTGTTTCGCCAACCGATGATGGTAACGAAACAGCTGTCACTAAAAGTAAAAAAATAATAAATAATTCGGATACCAAAACAGCGTTTAAATTTTAACAGTGAATAATGTTGAAGTATCTTAGTTCTTAGTTTAAGAAGTATCCGGAACCTTCGGGGTGGCAGTCAATGCACTTACCACTCGGCCACGAAGGTCGTCAATCAAATATCAAATGTTTAATCAAATGTTTTCATTCGACTTAATTATTTAATATTGAGTTTTATATCATTTTTCTTCTATATTCGCCATACTTTGTGTTGTAGATGCTTTATTTATCTTTTTATTTTTTATTTACTTTGTAAATACAACACTTACATTAATTTTTTTTTTTAATTACATAGACATATTTCGGACAACTAGTCCTTCTTCATTGATACATATTATAACTAACTAACTAACTAACTAATCATCACGCAGTCTCCCCGAAAGGGTAGGCAGAAAGAATGGACTGTCACACTTTAACCGATGCGGCACTCTTCTGCAGCATCCTTCTCTTTTCGCCCCGCGGGAGACGCGGTGTGATGGGTTGCGAAATTCATCGCCACCAATAGCATCTCCCGTAATAAAGATACATATTTAAAATATTATAGAATTGTTTACATGATCTGACAGATGTTATAAAGAGTTATCTTTATAACATCTGTCAGATCATGTTAACAATTTTATAATATTTTAAATATGTATCTTTATAATATGTATCACTAAAGAAGGACTGGTTGTCCGAAACATGTCTATGTAATTTTAAAAAAATAATGTAAGTGTTGTTTATATATACAAAGTATATAAAAAAGAAAGAGATTTTTTTTCTCATTGTTCAAGAAACAATAAATAAGTAATTAGAGAAGCCTTCCTTGTACCTAAAGGGGGCGGTGGTCCGGAAAAGTTTGGAAACCGTATGATCTAAAAGGAAAACAACAAAATAAAACCTTTAATACGAGCTACTATAAAAGGAAAAATTGTCTTAAAATCGTTTGGTCGTGCATTCCGTTCTAGGAAAGGAAAAGGATATATTGTGAAATGTGCTTATTTTCCTTAGGGTAACAAAGGAATCACACTTCGTTCGCTGAAGTCGGGCGGGTATGAGTTCAATGTCATGGAAGCATTAAAAGTATTGGACCGTTTCTGGACTGTATTGTGGGGTGTCAGTGACTTCCATTTGGGTTCTGTGTCCATTATCACAGATGTCAAAACTAACGTTGCTGCGGCGGCAGACAAATGATTCCACTGAGAAACGCCACACAAATTATACGCGGCCAGCCGGCACACACTGGATCCATTTGGCAAAAACATGGACATAGGGGTCGAACTTCGAATTTTGCCTGATTTTTTAAATTAGGTCCTCTGTGTGATTCCAACCCACTTTTGTATTTTAACTTTTTTTATATAACTGCTAATTTCCAAGAAAAAATATGTTGTTGTTTTTTTTGTATGAAGCAAAACTGATTTTTTCAATTAGTTCGGTATCATGTGGATACGTCAAAACCAAACTTAGAAGGGATTACAGAGAGCATAATCTTCTACATTACTAGTTCCAAAATCTACTTCATATCTCTTCCCGTTTAAAACAGCAGACATTATAAATCTTAATTAATTGTTACGAGTGGTTTCGGATGTTTTGGTAGATGCATAAATGATTATCGCATTCCTTTATAATAGAATGGAGTGATTTTAGCATAATTGCGATCATTTATGCATCTAACAAAAAATCTGAAACTACTTAATACTCGTAACAATTAATTAAGATGTATAATGTCTGCTGCTTTTAAACGGGTAGAGATATGAAGTAGATGTCGTAACAAGTAATGTAGAAGATTGTGCTTTCTATAATCTTTACTAAGTTTGGTTTTGACGTATCCACCTGATTCCAAAATAATTGCAAAAATCAGTTTTGCTTCATACAAAAAAACAACAACATTTTTTTCTTGAAAATTGGCAGTTATATTAAAAAAAGTTAAAATACAAAAGTGGGTTAGAATCACACAGAGGACCTAATTTTAAAAAATCAGGGCGAAATTCGGAGTTCGACGCCTATGTCCAGTGGATCCAAAGTGGACCAAATGGATCCAGTGTGCGGCAACGCAAAAGAATCAAATTATTTTTGTTTTTCTGATTTGCAACTTATTTTGAGACTACGTAACAAGTGAGAGAATTTTTGATATTTCGAATTTCGTAAAGTCATCGGGTGTTTGTCCGTAAGCGTTAAAGTTTTCTTATTTCGTTTTGGTTTGGCATAACAATGTGCCGCTACGACTGCACTCTGCTTGGTTTATTGAACAGAGTAATAAAAATAAATCTTGAACTCGGATTTTGTTAAAAATAAAACTTCGCAAAGACAAATATTTGCGTTTGTGTCTAGTGGAAGCTTGCTTGCAATTTGTTTTAAAACAAACTTATGTGTTTAAAACCAATCAGCGTACTTCGCAATTATCGCTGTTCGTTTAAAGAAAATGAATTATTGAAAATCCTACAGAATTCGAATTCATAAAATTTCAATATTATTTTAGAATTCTGTAAATACAACAACGTTAGTACAATGATTTTTAATATGTACAGTAAAATGGATAATAATTCACAAAAAAATGTAATTGAAAAATATTAAATAGTCCCTTATATATCCAAGTGAAGCATGGAACTGGTAAAAGAACGATGAAAGTAGAATAAATGCAGTAGAAATGAGATCTCCAAGACGAATGTACGGTAAATCTGTATATGATAGAGTGTCAAATGCAAGTATAAGAAGTGAATGCGGTGCGAATGAAAGTGTTATGAACAAAATAATGAAAGGATTGTTAAGATGGTTTGGATAGAGTCTCAAATGCAATCATAAGAAAATAATGCAGTGCGAATGAAAGTGTTATAACAAAATAATGAAAGGGTCGTTAAGATGGTTTGGACACATGAAAATAATGAGTGAAGACAGAATGGTGAAGAAGGTATATGTAAACGACGTGAACGGAGCTAGAAATAGAGGAAGATCGAGGAAAACGTGGCATGATCAAATCAATCAAATGTTAAATATCGGTCACGTGAGGAGTCGGAGAAATCGACGTGCCTGCAAGACAAGATGTATGAATGTAGAGGAAGGAAGAAGTATGTCAGGATAGAACAGTGTGGCGTTCCATTATTTCTGCCTACCTCTCCGGGGAGACGGCGTGATGGTTAGTTAGTTTGTTAGTTTTAAAATTAAGAAACTATTCGTTTTTTAAAACACAAGAAAACCTTAAAAATCATGTCATATGTCAACAAGCACTAAACTTTTAATAGAAATGTACAATACTCGTATTTAGATTAATACTTCCTAATTTATTAACCGTGAGCATAATAATCGACTGATTAATGGAGGTAAAAAAATATTATTATTCATTCGTATAACCATTATTATTCATGTAACCATTTTAAAGTTCATGTATTAATCTATATACCTGTAGCCTTAATTTCAAAATTGTACGTCTCCCGTTAATAATCATTATACCTGTATTCTTTAATTTAATAGTGTCCTTTCTTTATTATTCAACATACCTGTATTCTCATTTATAATAGTGTCCTTCTTTCATTAACAACCAAATACAATATTCACCTGTATTTCTAAGACTGATCACAGACTTAACTCGAATTAGGCTTATCTTTTACCATTACTCTTAAAATGTTCATAGATTTAACTAAGCTGTCTGTATTAAAAAAATGTATTAGAATTTATTCCGTTTATAACAAAATAAAAGTATTGAGTGTATTAAGACTTTGAAATTAGTAGAACCAAAGAGTTTTTAAAATGTTCTTATAAACGAGTATATGACAACTATAAGATGAAATAATGTGAATCATAAATTGTATGCCCTAGCAAGGCGAAATATATCACTGTAATATATTATTATATAATAAAACTAGGAAGTTCAATGTGACGACGTCAACGATGGGGTTAATAAATAGACATATCAGTTACACTTTTAAAAACTTGCAGGTAGTTTATATTGAATTTGTTGTGTTTATTCTTGTTTCTGAAGCCGATTCTTCTATTTTAAAATATATTATAATAAAACTTATAAAAACAGTCATTTTCATAAAAAATTCAATACATATAAACAAGTAAGTTTGTAAAACAATAAAAGTCACGATGTTTTGTTTCTTGACTTGATAAATGTTGCCATAACCCTCCTCGTGTAAATGACGTATTTGATATAAATTCAGAATAAAAATAAGATAGATCTCAGTTGAGCAAAGGTTTTCATCAGCATTAAGTGCTATTGGTAACATCAAATAATAGTTTATAAGAAAATATATAATAATATAATGAGATTTTTAAGTAAATTTTGTTTGAATTATATCCAAAACATTTTGATAATTTGATTTATTAACTAACTAACTAACTAACTAACCATCACGCCGTCTCCCCGAAGGGGAAGGCAGAAAGAATGGACTGCCACACCTTTCTTTCCTGACATATTTCTTTCGCTTCCTCAACATTCATACATCGTGTCATGCACGCGCGTTGATATCTCTGACTCCTCACATGGCCGACATTCAATATTTGATTTATGTGATCGTGCCACGATTTCCTCGGTCTTCCTCTATTTCTGGTTCCATTTACATCATTAACATATAATTTTTTTACCATTCTTTCTTCATTCATTCTTTTCATATGTCCAAACCATCTTAATGATCCTTTCATTTTTTAGTTCATGACACCATCATTCGCACCGCATTCACTTCTTATATTTTCATTCGACACTCTATCATACACAGAGTATCCACACATTCGTCTAAGAAATCTCATTTCTACTGCATTTATTCTACTTTCATCCTTCTTTTGCCAGTTCCACGCTTCGTTTCCATACATAAGGGTCGGTAGAAGAACACCATTGTGCACTGCCATAATGTTTTTATTTATAATCAAATGAGATTCTCAACCAGGAAATGCGTAAAAAAAAGATAAAAAATAATATCATTAAACAATTGAAATAATGATTATTCTAAGTGCTCTTCTCGGTATAAGTTTCTCTGAATAATCTCCGTTGATCGTTTCAAGCAATTATCTAAAATGTTTTGGTTAACATTAAGCTTGAAACACTCACAATTATTCATCTACCGCCCACCACTACAATAAATTGCGGAAAGATTCCCCATCGAAAGATAATAAAAGACAAATAAATATACTCAATGTGTGAGATAGAAAAATATACCGATATAAGTTAGTACCTACTTTTGTTTCTTCTATATACGCCATACTTTGTGTCGTTATGATGCTTTATTTCTCTTTTTATTTTTTATATACTTTGTACAACACTTATCTTCAAAAAATAAAATTACATAGACATGTTTCGGACAACCAGTCCTTCAATGATACATATTATAAAGATACATTTTAAAAATATTATATAATTGTTTACATGATCTAACAGATGGTATAAAGATTTATTTTGGAATAATAAATAAATATTTTGTAAGTTATTATAATGATTAAAAATAAACATTAAAAAAAAATGATAATAAATATTTCGGAATAATGATAAATTCCAAAATATATCTACATAACATCTGTCAGATCATGTAAACAATTCTATAACCTTTTTTAAATGTATCTTAATAATATGTATCACTGATAGTCGTCCGAAACATGTCTTTGTAATTTTTTTTTTTAATAAAAGTGTTGTATATACAAAGCATATAAAAATGAAAAAGAGAAATAAACCTACTTTCATCTTTAAATTGTATATAGACCATGTTTATTTTTTCAAAAATATCTGTTTTTCAGACAGTATTTTTGTATTTGCAGAGAAAAATGCTACACACTAAAGTTCACAATATTTCAGTATTTTAACAGCCATATAGAGGCACGAAATACTTTTGTAGATACCAGTATTCGTACAATACAGTGACAGTCTGTAATATTTTTGTATATACGCAACGTGAGTTCACGATAACCTGCTTCATATTTAGAACATTATTTAGTATTAAATTTCTGTCAACGCTATTAATAAATATCATTATTAACGTTATTAATTTATTATATTTTATGGAAATGTCATTTATTTATTTATTTATTTGAGGGTAACAAACAGCAACTAAGTATATATATTATATAAAAATACACAAAGAAGTACTCAAATAAGGTCAATTGCATGTTACCACAAATATAAATGAATGAACAGAGTTAACATTATAGACTTATGAAACGAGATTTAAGTCAACTAAAATCAAGATAAAAGTAACTAAGGTTATAGTATAAATATTAACAAAAAGATAATAATAATAATACAAGTAAATGAATATAACATTATAACACTATACACACCGAAAAGTTGATGCAACAAATTTTTTTTAAATCATAAGCGTTTAGGTGAAAAACATCGATTGCATTATAACATTTGTTATAAATATCGCATATCCGGTACATTGCCGCGCTCTGAGTGTAATTTGTGTGATAAGCAGTATCCACTGTATGTATCCCCTTTTTTAAGGCCTTATCAAATTTAGACTTATGATATTTGATATTTTGCAATAACATTTCATAACGTCTTAGCATCGCGAAACATGTCTTCGATAATTATTATAAAACATAATTATTATTATTTTGTTGAATCGCGCTTTATATCATGACAGCATGAGCCAAATCGATGTAAAGGGTATTATAGCTATCATAGTGATTTTCGCGACATGTGATAGGTAACAATTTATCGCTATTTTATTGTCACGTGAATTCTACACCAGACAAAAGACAGTGTGACAATCACACTGCTTCACCAGGAATCGAACCTGGAACCTTCGGGCTAGCAGTTAATGCACTTACCACTCGGCCACGAAGGATGAAAAATGTTATTAAAATAAGATTAAATATTTTGCGATTATATTATTTCTTATATAATTGGAAAATATTATTAGTTTGACCGATTCATGTTGACACAAATTAGCAATAATATTTGACACTGCAAAAAGTATTGATACGCGAACTTATTTTTATTTATTCTTCGAATGTCTTGGAATTAAAATATTTATAGTAAAACCTCACGATAACAGTCCTCTATAAGAGATATGCTATAAATAATAATAGTTTAACAAAATTTTCGTTAACTAGTTATTTCTAACTTCTATGTACTCGTATATTCAGGTAATAAAATTTCAAGTTATAGTGCAAGAAATTTTGGTTAATCTAAAAACAAACCAAGGTGACTGAAGTGGCTCTACGGATAGGCGGGCTGAAGTGGCGGTGGGCTGGCCATATCTGTCGCAGAACCGACAGCCGATGGGGAAAACGGGTTCTGGAGTGGAGACCGCGTACAGGTTTCGGAGAGTTGGACGTCCTCCTGCCTGCTGAACCGACGATCTGAAGAGGATTGCTGGACATGGATGAATGGGAGCGACAATGGCGGACTTTGGGAGAGGCCTACATTCAGCAGTAGATGGCAGACGGCTGATGATGATGATGAAAAACAAAACTACACCGGGTGGTGGTCTAGGGGATAGAACGCTTTGCTCCTGTTCTAGGAGATATGGGTTCAAGCCTGGATACGATCAGATTCTTTCTTCATAATAAGGAGCTATTTTCTGCTCATATTGAAGATTTTAACATAAATTCTAATATCATTGATTTAAATCTTTGATGTGAGTCTTTTAAAAAAAAAATTCGCGCCTCCCTTGAAGCCTACGTTTAAGCGCAATCCCGCCGGGAAAATGTGTCCCTTAATTGCTTGGCGTGTTGATATCTCGCAAGCAAGATTTTTTCTTGCAAAAAATTGGCAGATTTCAAAAAATATTTCGCGTTTCTACTTTTTACGCCCCAATCGGGTCGCTTTATTTCAGCGGATTTTTCATTCGTGTAATTCCAATTTATAAGGAAACGGAGCATATTCCTCCGAGGTCAGTTGTACAATATATCCGATGGTATCGGCTCGGTTCCCTCGGGACAACCGGATAATTGGGTCACTTAGCGTCCCTGGACTGCCTCGTCAATTAGGATCTCTCATTAGATCTGCAGCTGGGTCTATTGGAGAAATATACGCCAATATAAACAAAGATATCTCGTATGGACCCTTATGTATGGAAGCGAAGCATAGAACTAGCAAAAGAAGGATGAAAGTAGAATAAATGCAGTAGAAATAGGATCTCTTAGACGAAGGTGTGGATACTCTGTGTATGACAGAGTGTCGAATGAAAATATAATAAGTGAATGCGGTGCGAATGATGGTGTTATGAACAAAATAATCAAAGGATCATTAATATGGTTTGGATATATGGAAATAATGAATGAAGAAATAATGGCATGTTAACGATGTAAATAAAAAAAATATATGTTAACGATGTAAATGGAACTAGAAATAGAGGATGACCGAGGAAAACGTGGCACGATCAAATAAATCAAATATTGAATGTCGGCCACGTGAGGAGTCAGAGAAATCGACGCGTGTGTACATGACATGATGTATGAATGTTGAGGAAGTGAGAGAAATATGTCAGAAAAGAAAATTGTGGCAGTCTATTATTTCTCCCTACCCCTTCGGGAGACGGCGTGATGGTCAGTTTGTTAGTTTGTGTATATATTTTTTCTTACCCATAATTCTACTAAGTATCAGTGGGAAGTATAAATCCTTTTATCTTTTTTTTTAAGTTCCGATCGATTTATTCTTCTTCTTCCTTATTGTAGACCTATGTGGTTTGTTCTTCAAAGTGTTGCTCCTCCTCTGAGGTAGACTGCCAGCAGTCCTTCCATATTTTAGGAGGTCTTCCATGAGGACGAGTCCCATGAGGTTGATTATGCAATGCAATATAAGGGAGTCTGATCGATTTATTAAAATACAAAAAAATATCCTAAAAGAAAATAAAAAAAATGATCACGAAAGGGTTTAACACTTATGTAATGTGTCGAATGACCGAAAAGCTACATTTTTTGTTCGTAGTAAATAGTTTGCATACTCAGAAATCGGAGCAAGAACATACACACTGTATCTTTATGATGTAACGATGTGCCCAATGATAACGAAACACTATTTATTATGGCGCATGACGTACTGAAAAAAACGCCGAATCAGTTGAGGTAGTTGCTCATGTTTGACCTGAATAAAGCGGACATAAATTGTCTGAGTCTTCGAAACACGTACGTATTATAATGTACGCAGTCCCTGCCCTGAAGTATGTTTGATAAATACTATTCTATTTCCTAAGCGCCCCCACATACGCGGGACTTATCGCGGTCCGGCATCTCGGGGCGGGCTTTTTGCGGAGTGCGTCTTAAGGTCCATTTACACTGGACAGTGACTTTAACGGCACCGTCACGTCTCCGACGAAGCCTTGAATCTCACCGACTCGTTATCTCAAATACTTTATATAATAAAATTGCTATCGGAAGTGTTGATAAGATACGCGCAGACGTAAAACTGACATTTATCAACTCTCTTGACGGCGATTTTATTATAGCATTTGAACTGTTAAATTACAAAACTTTATTTTATGTACCACAGTTGTATTTTTATTTTACGCGACAGCTGTTTCGTCAACCGTAGGTGTAACACCTGATGATGTCAACGTAAAATAAAAATACAATTGTGATACATAAAACAAAGTTTTATTTATTTATTGTTTCTTGAACAATGATGTAAAACTCCATATTAAATGATTAATATGTACGAAAAATGTTAGTTTTCAAGATAATAAAACTCCTTGAAAACAATCATTTTTCATAGATATTAACAAAGTTTTTTTATTTAACAGTTAAAGTATCATAGTGTTTCGGCCAAAACAATGGACTAAAGCATTTGAAATAACGAGTCGGTGAGATTCAAGGCTACGTCGGTGACGTTACAGTGCCGTTACGGTCACTGTCTAGTGCAATTGGACCTTTATCTTTTCATGCGACTGATCCTTTCGGACCTCGAGGTCGTCGGGAGTGCTGATAAGAGACGCACATACGTAAAACTGACACTTGTTAATTCTCCTTATAGCGATGTTATTATAGCATTTTAGATAACGTATTGACGACCTTTGTGGCCGAGAGGTAAGTGTAAGGTTCCGGGTTCGATTTCCGGCGAGGGTTATGTGATTATCACATCGCACGCTTAATAGAAAACTGGCTTAACTCAAAAAGCCAAGTTTTGCTCAATCTGACGTGAGTCGGTGTTTTAACAAAAACAGTTGAAAAACACGTACGAATGGATAACGTTAACACTGCGAACGATTATCATACGTACGAATGGATAGCGTTAGCATTGTGAAAAATAGATGGGTAACGTTAACACAAGCCTCTGTCTAATGTTAACTCAATTATGACCTAAACCATAATCGGTCAGTTTACTTAAGCGTGCGATGTCACGAGAATCAAAATGATAGCTATAAATACGCTTCACATCGATTTGGCTCACGTTGTCATGATGTAAAGAGTGATTCAACAAAATAATAATAATAATAATAATAATAATAACGAGTCGGTAAGATTTACGGCTACGTCGCGTCGGTGCCGTTATGGTCACTGTCCGGTGTAAATGGACCTTTATCTGTTCCTGCGACTGGTACTTTCTGACCTCGAGGTCACGACGCTACGATACAATACTGCGCGGAGGAGCAGTCAAGGACCCGGCACAATTAGTCACCCGACCGGGCGGAGCTCTAATCCGCAGGGCCGAGGACCGCGGACGGCGCAGATGGTGGTCGGCTGGAGTCTAATTAGACACAGCAGAGCTCGGCCGGGCGACGGGACAGCAGCGCGGGCGCGGGGTGCGGACCCGAATGAGATTCTTATTTATTGCTTTCCGCAGTTTTATCTCCATTTGCATAATGTTGAAACTTACAGCGGCACTACCTAGAAGATACTCAAGAATAAATCAAGAAAAGGTACGATTCTTTTAATGGTAAAAAGAGTCCTCACTTACTGATAAAAAGCTCATTAAGCATCTTAGCACAAAATGGTTAAATTTAATTTATTGAAATTAGTGTGATAAAATTTAATAAATATGATTTATATGAATTATTTATGTAAAGTAAACACATCTCATTTCGCCCTTTAATATTGTAATTTCCCGTTGCTTTCTATATTTTTGTATACAAGAGGTTATTTTAAGACTGTAATTTTTTTCTATTGATTTGATAAGTAGCTCACAAATTTCATTATCACGTGAATTCTATTGTGTTTTTTCTCCAGACTGTAAAATCCAGGAAAAAAACCGGGACCTTCGGTATAACAATCATAGCTACCGACGCTCCGCCATGAAGCCCGTCACCTCTTAATAATAATAATAATAATAGAGTTCACAGAATTGTTTGAACGAGATGATTAAATTTTACTTAAAAAAATACGTATTTCTCAGAAATGCATCAACACCAAAATATTTTAATTTTAGGTCTGGAATGTCAAGCTTTTAAATGGGTAAAATTAAACGGAACAATAACTTTAAAAATTACTATGTCATGCAATGACTTAATGGCTGTTAATGAATAAAATACAGAACGATATAACGCTTTTAATTATGTTAATTAAATTAGATTGAGGGTTTTTGACCGATTGTATTATTATTATTATTTTTTTTTATACAACAGGTTGCTTGAACCCAATAACAGTATACATTTTTTTAAAGCTGATATATTGATTCTCGTGACATGTGACAGGTAGCCAATCTATCGCCATTTTATTGTCACGTGAATACTACGCCAGACCAAAGACAATGTGACAATCACACTGCCATCGCCGGGAATCGAACCCAGAACCTTCGGAATGGGAATCAGAGCTCTTACCACTCTTATTATTATGATAATATTATCTCTTATACAAGTGGCCCTAAAATCATTTTCAAAACAAAGTCTATATTAAAAATAATCGTATCAAATTAACATATTTTGGATATTCCCAGGCTTCAGTAAGAGTCCCTCATTATTTTTTTAACTTTCTAAAGCGAAAAAAGTTAAACATTTTATCAAAGTTAAAAATTCTTTACCGTTATATCACATTACCAAATTCAAAAGATAAGATTATACTTCAATGCAATTTTGAACATAATATAATAGATTGGAGATTCAGTGATGCTTTTATGTTTTTTTCGTTTTGATTATTATTTTTTTTGAAGGGTATTTCAAAGTCTATCGAAGACTCATAGAATGTACGTCGTGGAAGAAGTAAAATGTCTCTCTGTTATTTCAACCGTCTTTGAATGGAAGAACATTTTTTCTAGTGATTATTAATGTAAGGATAATATGAGTACGATTTTATTTGATTGAATTGTTTCTATCCAAATGACTAATATAAGTACCGTGCGCTTTGAGGGGGTGCCGATTATCTTGCTGGGGGGAGGGGAGACTGATCCGCAATGCCGGACCTCGTCTTCCTCCTCTTTAGTTCAATTGCATGATTTTTTCTTTTCTAAAAATATATAGAATAAACTTCCTATGTTACCTTACTTATTCCACACATTAAATAAATATTCATATTTCCCCCATCCTGCATTTTGTCTTCTCCCTCCCTCCTGTGCCTCCTGCTGTGCATTATTTCTTTTTTATTCTTTCTCTAACATATGTTATTTATGTATCAATTGTGAATTTTCTTTTGCTGTTGTATTGTTATGTGTGTACGGCGGGACATCGAGGGAGAGTAGCGTAGCTTAAATGTGGTCTGGGTCCCGCATGGTTGCAAATGTGCATGTTTTATTTTTATTAAACGTAAATCGAGCACGGACGGGGGACGGGCCTAGGGAGTGCACGAGTGAAGCTGACGAAAGGCGCCGCTGCGCCTATATCAGCTTCGGGTACGCGAAGGGAGCCCTCTATGGCTCGGCCATAAAAAAAATGACTATTATTTGATTTTTTGTTGTAATACTTTTTTCGATATTGCGGGAAATTCGTGTTTTAAAAGTTTGGTAACAAATAATATTTAAATTGATAATGATAATACGAGAAAAAAAACTTTTAGTAAACGAATGATTTCCTCTAATATAGCCAATTTCTTTTTAAATATTATAAGAAATTGCTTCGTTATGTCACAATATATTATATTGTTTATTAAATCACTAATTGTGATTTATTAAAATTAGAATGTATTCACAATGTGAACTATTATGAAAAATGTCTCAATATTGATTATATACTTTTTATTATACTTTTTTTCAAACAACAACAAAAACCAAACATCACCCCGTTTCCCCGAAGGGGCGAGCAGAGAAAATAGACCCCCACACAACTCTATCCTGATACACGTCTCTAGATTTCTCCACATTCATACAGCGAGTCATACACGCACGTCGATTCTACCGACATCTAGCATGGCCGACCTATAAAATTTAATTAATTTGGACATGCCGCGGTTTTCTCGGTCTCCCACGATTCCGTACTTAATTCAGACCGTTAACGTGTATACGTTAACGGTCTGATACATTCTTAACCATTTTTCCTTTACCCTTGCTTTCCATATGTCCAAACCAACGCAGTGATCTTTTTATCATTTTGATCATAAAACTTTCCTCTGCGCTACATTACTTCCTTATATCAGCATTTAAAATTCAGTCGTACATAATATTACCACACGTTCGCCAAAATCACACTGCCCTTGCCGGGAATCGAATCCGGGGCTTTCAGTGTGGCAGTCATAGTTCTTGCCACTATACCACGAAGGTCGTATCTATAATAATTGTAGAGAATATCGAGAGGAGTTCATTAGAAATGTTTTTTCAAAATAAGTTTTAATAATTCTTCTTTGTATTATATATGCGAATATAGAACGAAAAAATGCCACTTATTATAGAGTTCATAACTTATAAATTTTCGTAATATTTCTTTAACAAGTTAAATCGTTTCTTGCTACTTCTTCTACTAACGGCTCATCAAGGAAAATCATAACAGCCTACAATAATTTATAGCCGATTCCTGTAAGGTCTTTTATTTTCCCATATTTCTATAGCTCCCCATAAAGTCCGCTTGAGAGGGTAGGGGGATTGAAGGTTAACGGAAACGTTCTTATTTTGATCTGATAAAAACAATGAACTCGAATTGATGTGCTCGTTCCACAATCAGATTTTAATCAATTCATATACTGTATAGTGAAAACAATACATGAATGTGATGTGATCTGGACACTAAAATGTTATTATAGAATTAGATATATTTAGATACGTATTCGATAGTTTTGTTCAGTGATTTATTTCTCAAGACAATTTAAAAAGAAAATTAAGATTGGATATATTGGACAAACAATATACGATAAAATACCTAATGATTAAGTTAGAAAGATTTTTTTGAAGATGATCAAATGCTTGTACTGAAATCTCTTGATGGAAGTTCATTTTAAATAATAAATCAATTGATGTTTTTTTTACTACTCCACTTTTGTCTTTATTTCGACAGCGACCGGTTTTGCCAGACTCGCTGGTAACCAGTCTGTCAATGCCAACGAGTCTGGCGAAACTGTTCGCTGTCGAAATAAAGACGAAAGTGGAAGTAGTAAAAAAACGTCGTTTTATTTAATTATTATTTAAGAAAGAAATTTTAAGCTGATGGATGCGTCCTAAATAAAACTAGCAAGTGGGCACTAAGATGGTTTAGACATAAGGAACAAATGGATGTGGGGAAAATGGTTAAAATAATATATATAAAAGTAACTTGTGAATGTAAAAAGAGGTCGAAAAAGGCCAAGGAAGATAGTCTTCTTCTTCTTATTCCTCTAAGTTTAGGTCGTATGACCTGTTTGTGACGGTAGGCTGTCCTGGGATGATGATGTCCAGCCATCTCTCCATCTCTTCGGCGGCCTTCCTGGTAATCTCTTGCTGCTTGGGTTTTCATCTTTAACAAGTTTTGGAATTCTTGTAAAATCCATGCGGTTCACGTGGTCTCTCCAAAAGCGCTTCTGCTTCTTCCCCATCTCACTATGTCTTCAAAACCACACACAGACCTAATCGTTTCATTTCTGATCCGATCTCTGAGGGTTTTGCCTGCGATGGAGCATGGGGTTCGCATTTCTACTACTCTAAGAAGGTTCTTAGTTCTATTGGTATCGGTTCTAACCTCTATTCCGTACGTCATGATGGGGCGAACGCATACCTCGACGGAAGATAGTGAATGACCAAATTAATCAATTACTATAAGGCGGCCATGTTCGAAGTAGGAACAATTGACGATCGTGCATGCCATGATGTATGAATGTACATGATGCGCAAGAGTTAAGTCAGAATAGAACAATGTGGTGGTCCATCCTCTCTGGGGAAACGGCGTTATGATCGTTAGTTAGTTAGTTCAGATTGGCCAATTATTAATATGTATGAAAAAACGATAGTTTTCAAGGAGTTTTATTATAATATTTATATACGACATGTTTCGCCCTTCTCAGGCATTATCACATATGATAATGTCTTAGATGGGCAAAACATGTCATACATAAATATTATAATAAAACTCCTTGAAAACTTTCGTTTTTCATACATATTGATAATTTAATATGGAGTTTTACATCATTGTTCAAGAAACAATTAATAAATATTTAAATAATGTATTTTCATACATATTAATAATTTAATATGGAGTTTAACATCATTGTTCAAGAAACATTAAATAAGATTGGACAAATATTGAAGTCAGCATACAATTTTTTTTGTTGAAACTACCCTGAAGTGGTTCGTTCGTGCACAGCAAGCTAATTTCACTAACTTTACAAGTTTTTTCACTATTGAGTCAAGTGGCATAGCGGAAAGCGTGCAGTGCGGCTATGTGATAGTATGCCGTATGATGTTTTGCTAGATTGCTTGCAGAGTAGCTATAACTACCAAGCATGGTTCCTCCCTGTATGATCGTAGTCTTATGATTTTGTTCAGTGTACTCCAAACTGCGGTGCATGAGTCAATATAAAAAAATACAATTATTAACCCATTAATAATTTTCTATAAATGAAATATGATTATAAACACCAACAAGGCAACACATTTACTTTTGTTGATTGTATTTTTATGAAAGAAGCATGAAAAAATATTTGAATTATAATATACCACAAATGATAGGTGATCAAAAGGACAATATGCTTGGCTAATAATCTTGGGTATTTGTGTTTGATTCCGGTCACGATTTTTTTTCTGTATAACTTTTCAGCTGTATAGATTGTTTTAATTGAGTAAATCTTACGTTTTTGTTATTAAAAAATATATAATATATCGAGAAAAATATTTTAATTATTCTGAAGAAACATAACATCTCTCAAAACTGATCATATTTGTAAACAATTTTATAATATTTTAAAAACGTATCTTTATAATATCACTGAGGAAGGATCGGTTGTCCGAAACATGTCATAATATTTTTTTTTAAAGTTAGTGTTGTATATACAAAGTAAATAAAAAAGAAAAAGACAAATAAAATATTTTTAACCAATAGAATTCTTAACAACGTTATAGTGTTGACCGTAAAATCGCCTAGAAAAGCTTACAACGATCGTGTTTGCTCACAAAAAAGTAATCATATATGCTCGAATAATAAATTCGGTGCGATAAATAGTGCATTCGGCTCGTATCTTTTACTTATTTTTTAAAATTAATTACGTGTTTTAAGTTTTCCTTTAGTAATTTAAGGAACATAGTTGCAGTCAAAGGATTAAATGCTAAAACACTTGATATTTTAAAATAAAAAAATATGTAAGCTCACCTTGTTCTTAGGTCACCCATCCTGTGAATGTGTTTAGCACAAAGTTAATATACCACGCAAGTAATTAGCAAATAGTTTGGTTAGTTTTAGTAGGGTTTAAATCGATACGGTAAGTATCCGATCACACCGGAGTCCATATTTCCCTATCAAGCGACTCTTCTACCTTCCCGGTCTGGCATCTTCCCGAGCGACTCGTATATGGACCTACTCCTCCCTAATAGAGTATAATATAACGTCCAATATAATTCAAAAGGTTCGCGGAAGAGGAAGTGGTGTAATAAATTCTGAAAGGAGAAGTGGTAGACCCAAGCTGGGTCGAGGTACATCAAGGGACGAGTTATATACTCGGAGAAGGCAAATGATACTCTTATCATAATTCCCTGTTCTATGCTATTTTTGTGAATCATTTAAAATTAAATAAAATCAAAATAAAGAAATCCCATACGAAAATCTTTTAGATACAAAACATTATACACTTTGAAATTGAAAAATAACTTTGGTTATTTTCTAGTTAAATATAAAAAATCACCACATGTTTCTCAGGAGATTTTTAACATATTAAGATATATTATAATGTTCTAGCCAGGGGAAATATAAAATTTCAATGAAATCATTTAGACAACGTACATTTTCATACATATTAAGCAATAAGCATAACACCCAAATAAAAATGTTTTTTTCTATATATTAAATAATTCAATCAAGCAGTTTTACCTAATTAATTTCTTCGTGCCATAAAACAACCCTTGAGTGTGAATTATTATTTTATTTTGAAACGCTTTTGCATTTTCAATTTAGCTTATTTAAAATTAAAACGCTTACTTGGGTGGGCCCGTAAAGTAAAATTTAATAGCCAGCTTAAACAACGGGGTTCTTGAAGAATTATTAAAATTGCAAGTTTAATTACCTACTTAGATTATTTACTCCGAAATCGTTTTAATATAAAAGTGTTGAACTCTTCTAATTGGTGAATGTTTAATAAATAAGGCTGTAATTACAATAAAATGCCATTCTTTGTGGCCGAGTGGTAAGTGTCACGATTGCCACACAGAAGGTCCCGGATTCGATTCCCGGCGCGATTGTCACACTGTCTTTGATCTGGTGTGGAATTCACGTGACGATATATTAGCTACCTATCATATGTCATTAGAATCAATATGCTTGCTATACTCTTTACATGTATTTGGAGCGCGCTGTAATGATGCAAAGAGCGATTCAACATAGCAAGAGTATTAATATTAATAAAAACTTGTAATTATCTCATTAAATATTTCTTGTCATTTAATTATCAAATATTTGAAAATGATGTGGCAGTGTAAAATATGTCACACTTCTAAAATAGATTAAATCGTCTGAAAAATGAGGTTTTCATTAATATTATATACTTCATCTAATTAGTTTTAACCCTTAGACCCCATCTGTTATCGTTACGTGGCAAATTCTTCGTCGTCATACTTTGAATAACATGTCACTTTAAAAACGATATTTTCTTGCAAATCGTAATAGCAATAATTGATTATATGAGTCTCTTCCTCGAATATCAAAAACTCAATAAACACACACGCGAAATTATGATGCGCACGGTCTACTATTAATTTGACTAAAGTCAATCGTATCTGGCAGAGAAAACTTTAAGTGTGTTGCTCTTTTTCGTAGAATTAAAAGATCTCTTTTTTAGAACTCCAAGGATTTAAATCAATGATTTAATAAATTATTATGCATTTCCTAACAGAGCTGAAATATTATAGCTCATTATTGTAAAGAAGTAATCGGGTCGTAACCAGACTTGAACTCAAGTCTTTTGGAATAGGAGGCAAACGTTCTGACACATTTGATAATGCCTTATCAAGGCAAAACATGTTGTTCTCATAAAATAAAACTAGAACAAGACCGATTTTTTCATATGTATTATTATTAATTATGAAAATATACATAATTGTTCATGAAACGATAAATATTCGGTGTTAGTAATAAAATAATGTCATCTCTTTAACGATGTCAAGATTTATCTCAATAAATAACAGTCATCCCGAATAAATTACTTTTACAAAATATACTTACTAACGAACTAAGCATCACGTAGTTTCCCTGCAACGATGGACCCAAACATTGCTTTCCTGACATAGTTCTATCGCTTACATATGTATTTTAATATTTGATTTGATGAGAACTTTACGTCTTTACTCTCCAATTCTGACACATGGTTTGATGATTTACATTCAATATTGAGAACATTATATAAATATAAAATTGTTAACAATCCTTCATCATTTTCACATTACGTTGTGACACAAAAACCCAGCAGAAAGGAAAAGCGTTGAATAGTGAAAAACTCAATGTGTTGAAAAGATTGCCTGATAACAGGCGCTCTCAGCAAGTAGCCGATATTACAATAGCGACATAAGTAGGAATTTTGTATAGAAGTAATATACGGCCGGGAGAACACATTTTTAATATAACAAGTAGGCAATTTTGTAACAACCGACTTTCCCTTATTTGTATAAAACTCAGCGGATTGAGGCCAGTATTGAGCCCATAAGCTGAACGTTCCTTTCATTCTTTATTTTCACACCAAACACAATATTTTCTCAATTTGAGAAAAAAAAAACAGATTTGTATATTTTGTAAGAATCGTTTATTGAGGTTATCTGTTATTTATTAGGATAAATCTACATATCATTAAATTTGAATTTATATCATTACTCAAGCTAAGATGCGGCACTCCATCCTTCTCTTTTCGCCCCGCGGGAGACGCGGTGTGATGGGTTGCGAACCTCATCGGCATTTGTCATAAATTTATATAATATGAATACATTTGTAAATTTGCATTTACACCACTTTATTCGTTTCAACAACCAACCGGTTTCGCTCCCACCGGAGCTTCATCAGCGTTATAAAAGAGACTGTAACGGTGTTTTTTGTAACCTTGACTTTTTCGCCATGGTAAGACATTATCAAATATATCGAAACATATCATTCACATAAATTAAATTAAAACTTCTAGAAAACTGATGTTTTATTCTTATTAATTATGTAATATCGGATGTTTTCATTATTTTAATAACCGAATGTAATAATGACAGGTTTTATAAGGGATGTTGAAGTGTGATGAATTTCTAGTACCAAAATTTGCATGATATTGACATGCATAGAGCAGGCTTAAAATGATGAAAGTGGGATAAATCTGTCTTAAATTTGACCATTTTGCAAAACGTTTAAATGCATCATGTGTGAAAGAATACAAAAAATAGATATAAAAAAATAGGCTACAATACTATTATATATACGACCGTAATACAAACAAAAAATAGTTTTTTAAAGTTATTACTTAAAGATTCCTAGCTTTAACTGAGAAATGGTTCTTCATTTTATTTTATAATAATATACTTTACCTAAAATTACTTATTATTTAAAGATACTTATTATAACGTACTTATTGTATTATATAAAGATACATTAAGTTAAATATAATGACTAATGTTTAAAACATTTATTTGGTTAGAGTTTTGTTATATATTAACACTTCATGATGAAGGTCACCTCCGAAACATGTGGTGTTTTTATTTTATTTTTATAAAAATATTTAATAGATAAAGTGAAGTAAAAAACAGCGTTGTTAATTATATTCCTATGTTATTATAATAGAATTCAATAGTGTAAACGCCTTAACCTTCAAAAAAGTATTCAATATTTGAATTTTACATCATTAATCAAGAAATAATAAATGAATAAAAAAAAAGTATAATTATGAATAAAAATTCTTTCTAAAGTAAATAGTGCCATATTTTTTACTAAATTTTCACAAAAGATATTCGTTACTCATACATAATCTATCGTTTCATTAATTCTTAACAAAACACACATCTTTTTACAAATTATTTAATTGACGGTAACATTTATTTCAATAGCTTTTTATCAGAATCAATTATAACATCCAATATGTCCAAGAAACCCAATCGTTGCGCAAGCGTTACCCGTAGCAGAAAATGTCAGGGGGTAGTTCTGGGAAACGATTCAACAATATACGATAGAACGTTTTATAATCAATACAAAGTGTACAAAATAATTTCCATACGATAGGCCAGCAGTGCTGGAGCGAGGGGGAGGGTGGGCGGTCTGGCGCGCGGTGGATGCAGCCAAGGACCTTGGCACACTTCCCGACAGATTGAATTTAACAGAGGCCATATTTTTTAACTTCCCCTCCCTACGCCCAAAGCCGCTCTTGTGTGAACACACTCAAATGGGAGAGAGACCACGTGACTTCGCTTTACATGGGTTCCTTCTCTGAGAATTATATCATGATAATTCTTGTTTGCAGAATTATTATGTTGCATAACATTTCATTCATTAATTCCATGTTTAATGTAAGGGTTTGCTTGTGGTATCACTGTAGAACGTAAAACATATTTATTATTTAAATATACCATATTTTATAATTTATTACAAATAAAAATAAAAAATATAAAATCTGTGTTTAAGAATATTTTTTCTTATGCCATATCAGATCCCCCCAACGTTGGCGATCACTGCAGCGAAAGCATACCTGTCCTGTATCAATATTAAAAAAAAATGCATTTTTTTTTTTAAAAGACAAGAATATGGAAGTTGCAATTTCTATATTATCATATTTTACTACTCTAAAATTTATTTCGTTCAGGCTGAACTGTTTTATTCAGGAAAAAGAATTTACATAAATAAAAATATATTTGTACTAAGTCTTGTGCTATAAGAAATATTTATTTACACGAAAATTACAAAATGATATCAAGGATTTACATCAATGATATTAGAATTTATTTTACAATCTTCAATATGAGCAGAAAATAGCTCAAAAAATAACCCATATTGAAGATAATTTTTATGCTTCGCTAAATGGCTTCGGAAATAGACAGATTAAATTCTCAAATACAAGTGATTATGGTCATAAATAGGTTAATATAAAATGTGTTTACTTTTTTGAAACAAAAATGTAAACGATGAAGATATACAAATATTTAAAAGATATCAAAAAATACTTTATGGTAACGGTAACGTGGTAATTTCTAACAAGTATTTTTGTATTTATATAAATTAAAATCTACGTAAAACCGGCACAACAATTGCGTTTACATGTATATCTATTCGGTTGCTTACAAAACATATAAAAACTGAATCACGTAGTCAGTTTGATTTCAATTCACGTTGATATGTAATATATAATGTATATATGTAATACGCGTATATACGCATATTAAAATGTCATTAACTCGTGTTAAATGAGACACATGCTTTCGGTCTTACTCGTTTTATGACCCCGATAATAAGTTTAAAAACCGGCTAATTTAAATGTTGGTGTATTAGTTATGGAGTAAAATTAAATATGCATAAAACAAAACCAGGGTTTTAGCACGATTAGGTATACGAAATAAATAACCTCCAAATTTTGTGTTATTGTACACTATAATTTATTACTTAAGTTAAGAAGTTTCGTAACATTATGTAAGTCGAAATATTTTATTAATTTTCACTCCAGATTGAATGTTAATTGTAACTACAAGGACATCGCCGGCAGAGGATAAATTTCCTTAATTTGTTTTCTGAAATATTGAAAATGGCTGAAGTTTGAAATAGATAACAAATATTATTAATTTTGCTAATCGCCCAACAGCTCGGCTTCTCGAACAGCGTGTCTAGAGTGGAGTGCGGAGATTGTAGGATCCGCGAAGTGTAGAATTATTATAATCAAACATAATAATAATAAATAACGCGTAAGCTCTTACCACCCTCAGATCTGGAGGGGGTCCAAAGGAAAATTTATTGTTTTTTTATTAATGAATATGGAAGTTGCAATTGTATGATTATACATTATATTTTCTATATTATCATATTTTACTACTCTAAAATTTATTTCGTTCAGGCTAAACTGTTTTATTCAGGAAAAATAATTTACATAAATAAAAATATATTTGTACTAAGTCTTATGCTATAAGAAATATTTATTTACACGAAAATTAGAAAATGGTATTTACACAAAAATAATGATATTGTAATTATTCGAATATAATTTGTTTTTTGAATGTATACAAATACTTGTTGACATTTCACCCATTGCGGGTTAATCATTTTTAAGGATTAATTGTATCTCAGATACAGATTAATTGTATAGTTATTGTATAGCATAATTTGTAAATAGTTTTTGGAAACAGAATATGGTGGTCGAGGCGTTTACAGGACTTATGACCTATCATTGGTTAGATTAAGCGTCCGCTTTATGTTAACAACATTCCACATTCCACCTTTCTTACGACCTCCATGTCTGACAAAATTTTGAAAGATGTAAATATGCTACTATGTTGAGAAACACTTCACATTTTTAGGTCAATCTACACTAGCGCCATCTATTTAGATTAGATGTAAGCATCTAGCAGAAAACCTATTCCAATATATACTACGTCTGAATATTATTTATTTTAGAGGCTCAGGATAGGGTCGGCTGGGGAAACTTTTTGGAGGCGGCCAAGGTTCATCCAGGACTGTAGAGCCAGAAAGATGATGAGATGATATTTCTTTTGAAATCTCATAATATACACCAGGTGTTCAATTTTTTTCAATATTTTGCAGTTAATAATTCTTTAAGTATGTCCAAATGTCTAATATTTAAACATTCAATTGTAATATATGATTTTAAATTATCAAGGCAAAATATGTCAAGTCTATATATAGATTATATTGGGGGCAAGATATATGTCTCCACGTGTAGTGTTACAATAAAAAAAACACCCGGGGCCCCTGGAAACAATACAAAGTCGGCCAAACTTTTCATGACCATAGAAAAAGTATAGGAAAAATAAACCATCCCTAAAAATCTACCTTGCAATTGACACCCAAAAGAAGTAGAATATTATACTATAAAACAACATTTAGTAAACAGCCGATTTGATCAACATCAAAAATTACAAAATTTATATTATTTAAATTATTATTTTATTTTATCTAGATCTAGGATAAAAGAACAGATGTATATTGATAATATATATTATAATATAATAAAAAACATGTATTTACTTAAGGTCATAGCATTTATTACCATCATGTATAATTACAGCATTTGGTATAATATAATCATAGCATTTAGTATAATATATGCATAGCATATAAAATCATAGCATATATTACCACCATTATCATTTCATATTTATGCTTTACCAACTTTTATGTAGGTACCAGAAGATGGCAGCGAGCTGCGAAAACCAGTCGAAACCATGAGATCATTTGCAATTAAACTGAATATATGTTAAAAAGGATTTATTTTTTTGTTAAAAAAAAAACATTTGTTACTTACAGTGAACATAACTAACTAACCATCACGCCGTCTCTCCGAAGGGGTCGGCAGAATAAATGAACTGCCACACTTTTCTTCCCGTCACATTTCTCTCGCGTCCTCAACATTCATATATCGTGGCATGCACGCGCGTCGATTTCTCTGACTCCTCACATGGCCGACATTCAATATTTGATTTATTTGATCGTGCCACGTTTTCCTCGGTCTTCCTCTATTTCTGGTTCCATTTACATCGTAAACATATATTTTCTTTACCATTCTTTCTTCATTCATTCTTTCCATACGTACAAACCATCTTAATGATCCTTTCATTATTTTGTTCATAACACCATTATTCGCACCGCATTCACTTCTTATATTTTCATTCGACACTCTATAATACACAGAGTATCCACACATTCGTCTAAGAGATCTCATTTCTCCTGCATTTTTTCTACTTTCATCCTTCTTTTGCCAGTTCCATGCTTCGCTTCCATACATAAGGGTCGGTAGAAGAACACCATTGTGCACTGCCATTCTAGCTTTTTTGGATAGGTTTTTGTTTGCGATGACAACTTTAAGTGCACCATTCACTTTGTTGCCTGCCCCAACCCTTCTTTCAATATCCCTCTCCACTCGCCCATCTCTTGCAAACATACTACCTAAATACACGAACTTAACTACTTGCTCTAAATGTTTCAAAAAGCATTACCTTGGACTTATTAACATTCATCATCAGCTCATTTCGCATGCATACCTCATACATACAATTCACCAGGACTTGTAGTTCATGCTTGTTGTCTGCAAGAAGGACAGCGTCATCCGCATACAAGAGACAGCTTACTGACACTCCGCTCATTTTGGCACCTACTTCCAACCCTTTCAGCTCTTTCATACATTTGTCCATATACAGATTAAATAACCACGAGGACATTGCGCAACCCTGTTTGACACCTTTATTGATATCAAACCAGGCTGTAAGATCTCCATTTACTCTGACACTAGCAGTGCTTTCCGTGTACGAGTATAGCGACTAAATTGCCGTGATCAGTTTTGTACTTATTCCATATTCAGACAATATTTTCCACAACTTTTCTCTATTAATACAGTGAAATTCTACCAAGACATTTCAAATAACAACATTTATATAAAATCATGACTATAAGTAACCTAGATAAAAATATAGAAATTGTTTATTATTATTCTGGCAATGTAAACACGCTATTGGGCGTCAGAAAGCAAGAGGTTAACGACGTTAATGATGCCCTAATGCTCCTAGTAAAAGCCAAAGCGGAGGTAAGGCTTCCTAAGGCAGGATAATAAATATCTTTTCAAGTAATGGAACAGGAAAGAGTTGTAAGGCCCGAGGTGAGGCCTGGACCGTTCTGGTAATCACTGATTCTTTAGACGCCAGATATGGGTCAAGGTGAATACGATAACCGGAGCCATGATGTATTTTCTATTCAGCTTTCGTCAGCCAATGGCCACATAAAATATGTCTCGAACAGTATCGAACTTCTATATGGCATGGTAAGATTATCTTGCGCTGCAAAAATATGTTTTTGGGATGGATGTTTTTGATACTCGGTCGAGCACAAACGAGAGTGATGTGTTATTATTTTTTTTTTCATAAAATATTTCAATAATTTCTCGTGTATCTGAAATACTGACTAATCAATTTAAAGCAATTTAAAATTCGAACCCAAACTGTTTGTAAAAATAAATCCTTTTTATTTATTTTTTACTATATCATCGTAACTTTGTGTTGCGGATTCATTGAATAAGTTTTTTAGACTTTGTATACAACACAAACTTTATTATAAAAAAAAATAATTAAAAAAACAAACATGTTTTGGACACAGAAGCCCTTCATCAGTGTTATAAATATATATATTTTTCTAATTTCATGAATGTGGTCAGTTTTGACCGATATTAAAATGATTTTTTTTCGAACGTATAAAAGTTCGAAAAAAATCTTTCTTTATTTTTACAAACATTTTGGGATTGAATTTTATATTGCTTTGATTTGATTAGTCAGTATTGCAGATATACGAGAAATGCATAGAATTGCAATTATGCATGAGCATTTGTTATAAACAAACATTTTTAGTAAATCTTAAATAATAAATGTTATAACAAATGCATAAACGTTCGAAAAAAAAATATTTCAACCTAAATATCTATCAGTAATACTCGTATCTCTTAAAACTGACCAAACAATTTGTTAAAATATTTATAACACTGATAAAGGGCTTCTATGTCCGAAACATGTTTTGTTTTTAATTATATTTTTTAAATAATGTTCATGTAGTATACAAAGTTTAAAAATCAGTATTCCTTTTATTTACATTATTATTAAAAACGTTTTGTTTCCTAGAAATTTTTAAAATTTTGTTAAAAAATATAACATATTAAAAACTTATTTGACTTAATCTGTCAATATTAACAATGAAAATCAAACAAGTCTTTAAATAAAATATTTACTTTAACGCCATGTGTTATTCTCATTTCAACCGGTTTTGACAGCTGGCTGCTATCTTCTGGAAGCTGGAAATGCTGATACCGGTACGAACTAGATCACCGAATGGATTATAACAGAATATTTAATATAAAGATTTTTTGACAATGATCATCTACAAATAAATTTAATTTATCAACATTTATTATATTTGTCATATTATGTCAATCTAATATAATAATAACTTCTATAAAACAAATGTTTTCGTTTGTATATATAATATTACTTGTATTGTTTTACATCATTGTTCAAGATAAAATAAACTATAATAGTATGTTATTTTTGAGTATTTAAAAATTTCAAAAATATTCTTCTAACTTCTGTGTTGCCGAAACCGGTGAAAATTAGAATAGAAAGTGTAAAAATTTTAATAATTATTATAAATAAAATAATAAATTGATAACTTTTTAATGTTTTTACGTGTATTATAAGATATACCATGAACACTGTATTGGTATACATTTATATCCTTTGAATTAAAAAAATATATAATAATTTTATCATCGACAAATTTTAAATGCTAAAATAAGGAAGGAATGTAGAGCGGATGAAAGTGTAATGAAAAAAAAATACGAAAAGATACTGCGTCAGTTTGGACATATGGAACGCATGGATGAAGGAAAAATGGTTAAGAATAATATACGTTAACGGTGTGAATCAAATTTTAAAGGTTGGCCATGTAAGAAGTCGGAAGAATCGACGTGCGTGTATGACTCGCTGTATGAATGTGGAGGAAGCTACCTACCCCTGCGGGGCAACCGCGTGATGGTTTGTTGTTGTTGTTCATAGACAAGTTTTGTTGTATTCCGTTTCCTGTGTACAAACATCAGAAGTTAGTAAATAAAAAGTCGTTTGTCTGTTAAAAAAGCAAGTAAATAGGCGTAATTAATTCTCTGGGTCGAATTAGTCTATTTTACGATACACGCCTTCCTTCCAAAACTGCGGTACAAAGCGGCAGACAGCGTGGATCTCAAACAATCCCTGTTTTGGTACGGTAAAGAAAATCTTCGCCGAAATGAAAATCTCCGGCTTAAACAGCGAACAATGTGCTTTCATGGGAGCTGCCAGTCACCGCGCTGGTGTTCGCTTGTTTTTTTTGTATGGAATATGCCAACCGTAATGATGGAGGCTTTCGTTGATAGAACTCCGAGAGGAATTTTCCCTTGCACTGGATTTTTTACGAAGCTTAAGACAAACCTTTTATTGTAATGACCACGCTCCATCTATTTTTTGAGTTACAGACTTTCTGCTGTTGCGGCACTCCATCCTTGCCAAATACAATGATATATAATAAAATAACAAAATAAAAATAACATAACGCAAAATGTAATTGTTTATATTCACATAATATAATATAATTTTAGACAAATTTAAGGCGTTAACACTATCGTTCTCCCGATGATGAAGGTCTTCGAAACATGTCGAGAAAAATAAACTTAAAAGTGGAAAAAACAGTGTTTTAATTCATAAAAAATCGTATAATATAATTGTTTTCGTTGGTGCACATGTAGTCAGCTGGAAGATCCGGACTTTTAATTTAATTTAATTTAATTTATTATTTTCTGTATTAACCGGTTTTTTTAATTGACCTGATTAGGCACTTAAAACAATTCAACTCTAGCAAGAACTACACAACGTCTTTTTTAAATATATTTATTTATTTGACACATTCACCATGAGTGTTACGTGTCATACATTCATGTTACATGTTTATTTACAAACAATTAATACATTTAAAAATAATATAATCTAATAACATAATTGCACAGTTTAAATTAACAAATATTAATTATAATCTTAATAATTGTGTGAAAAAAGGAATAGAGAAAACTAACTTTTAGATGCACAATAAAATCGTGAAATTCTTATAATTTTAAATTATTGGTAGAGAGAAAATGATTTAATTATATAATCACAAGTTTTGATTGTGATGACAATTATACTTCTATGGTGATGGAAAATGTGAAAAATACACTAATGATTTCTTTGAGAAAGTTTTTCCGCCCTACTTCGAATTAGGCTCTATTGTAAAACAACTCACTATCCCAGTAGAAACAAAAATAAAAAATATCATATAACATAAAGTATTTATAGGACATTTGTTGAGAAAACATAAAACTTATTTTATAAATTCCAAATGTTAATCGATACGAAAAATCATTTTCTAACGCTTTATATACATATAAATTGGTTTAGTTGGCTACGATGGATATATTTTTAACAAGTGTATAATAAACAATTACTTATTATTAATATATGCACGAGATATTAAGAATCAATTGTAACTTACTTCCGTGTCTATTGAAACGTGACATAATATAAACAAATCACCGTACCTGCTACAACGCTAGTGTTTTGTTTATTTACATTTTTTTATTAAATAGACACACCTTTAATTTCTGTTTATAGTTTAATTTTTTTTTATATATTTTAATTAACTTGCAAATCACGAATACTTGTTTGTGTTAAAAGAAATACACACACCCACGATCTTAATGTCACCTTCTGTAATTGGTATCAAGTACCAAACCTCCTGTACGCGAAGTAAACAATTCCAAGAAATTTTACAACTCTGTACTCAGCAAAGTACACAATGGGAGTTTTTCGAGTTAACAAAATTACGTAATGTATGAATAAATTTGAAGAACCTCTCCGCTTTTCTTAATTTTACTAGCTCTAAGGATATAAAGAGCCGCCCTCATGTTTAAGAAAGTAATTTGGTATTCATGAAGTTTTTGAATGAGTTGAAAATACGAGCCATGTAAAGAATTTTATAAAAATATTCCGAGATTATGAATTGAGCAGATATTTTAAGCTTTCAAAAAGCTCGCTAAACAATAAAAAAGATTAGTCTCGTGCAAGGCATGTCACACGCGTAAAATTATCCTCTTTTTGATGTTGTAGCGTAATTTAAGTTTAGAAGATAAACATGAGGGTCTTATATAAGTTATGATACTATTTTCGAGGTAATTTTACAAACGTTTATTCGTAAATTATACATGCTATCGTTTTCATTGAGATAATTCCGCATCGTATTTATGTATTTATATTTTATATAAAAAAGTGGTTTGAGCGACTGTTCGGCATGAAACCATAATGTTACTTCACTTGTTTCATTGCATTTTTGTTATCATTTATAACTCTTTAACTCTTTTTTGTACTAGTTTAACTTTCGATTCCATAATCTATACTATTAATTCTTCTTTTTTAAGTTTTAATTATATCTCAATAGAGACGTAGATGTAAATTATTTGGAAACAGAATATGGAAGTCGAGGCGTTTACAGGACTTATGACCTGCCATTGGTTGGGTCAGGCGATCACTTTATGTTAACAACAATCCCCATTTCGCCCTTCTTACGACACCACATTTGACAAATTTTTGGAACTTGTATATGTGCTACTATTTTTAATAACTTCACATTGTTGTGCATCTGTTTCCAAATAATTTACATCTTCGTCTTTATTGAGATACAATTAATCCTTAAAAAATTATTAACCCGCAATGGGTAAAAATCCAGTATTTGTCTACAAGTATTTGCATACAAAAAAAAAATTCTATTAATTCTTCAAATAATTTATAACAAAATTATTTATTTAAACGAAACGATATAAACGCACCTAGAAATAGAGGAAAATAGAGACAGCATGATCAAATAAACCAAATATTAAAGGTCGGCCATGCGAGGAGTCGGAAAAATCGACGTGCATGAGTTACACGATGTATTAATGTTGAGAAAACGAGAGAACTATGGAACTAGGTAGTCCATTCACTCTGCCTACCCTTTATATAACCTTGTAAATTGCTCGAAACAAATTTTACTAAGCAAGCTATCGAACATTTAAGGTTAAGATAAAACTCGTATTCTGATAATATTTACTATGTACATAATATTTTATATTGCGTGCAAAAAAAGTGTCAAAAAGTGTTGTGAAAATACAATGACGATTTTTATGAATTTAAACACACAGTTTTTTTTACCACCATTGAGTTTGTTTTGCTCGATGTGTTTCGAAGGATTTAACACTTTATTATCGGCCGAATGATATAAATTGTTTATATCGTTCTCCCGATTATATGGTGAAGGTGTAAAGCCTTCGAAACATGTCGAGAAAAATAAGCCCGAAAGTGGAAAAAAGCAATGTTTTACAAGAAATTCGTGATTATGAAATTCCACGGTGTAGTTGCCTTTTTTTTTTTTTTTTTTTTAATTATCAAATATTAAAAATACAATATTTTCAAAAAGATTAGTTCGTGTATTAAGGTAGTATGTTTACAAGAGATGAGCGAGTGGAGGGTATTGAAAGAAGAGTTGGGGCAGGCAACAAAGTGAATGGTGCACTTAAAGTTGTCATCGCAAACAAAAACCTATCAAAAATATCTAGAATGGCAGTGCACAATGGTGTTCTTCTACCGACCCTTATGTATGAAAGCGAAGCATGGAACTGGCAAAAGAAGGATGAAAGTAGAATTAATGCAGTAGAAATGAGATCTCTTAGACGAATGTGTCGATACTCTGTGTATGATAGAGTGCCGAATGAAAATATAAGATGTGAATGCGGTGCGAATGATGGTGTTATGAACAATATAATGAAAGGATCATTAAGATGGTTTGGATATATGCAAAGTATGAATTAAGAAAGAATGGTAAAAAATATATATATATTAACGATGTAAATGGAACAAGAAATATTGGTAGACTGGGGAAAACGTGGCACGGTCAAATAAATCAAATATTGAATGTCGGCCATGTGAGGAGTCAGAGAAATCGACGCGCGTGCATCAAATAAATCAAATATTGAATGTCGGCCATGTGAGGAGTCAGAGAAATCGACGCGCGTGCATTACACGATGTATGAATGTTTTTTTTGTGGAAGCCAGCCATTTATTGATGAATGATATGTGTGACAATCTATCGCCATCGAAAGACCAAAGTGTGGCGACGGGGAATCCATTCGGTGTGGCAGTCTTCTTTCTGCCTATGCCTTCGGGGACACGGCGTGATGGTTAGTTAGTTATTATTTTTTCAAAAAGTTTTTCAAATGTATCAAGTTTGTCTGTGGCATTTAGAAGGGCTGAGAGGGCCCGAGGCAGGTGCAGGGGTCCCAAGGCGGCAGTACCGCAACAGGTCCTCCTGACACACTTCCCAGCGGCCCCTAGGTCAGGCAGATGATGTTCCGATCCTAAATAGGCCACCCGCTAGCCGCTGGTCGATACGGGCCGCGCGGTATTCAAGGCCAGTTGCACCTTTGTCCTATGCACTCATACCTAATGTACTCCGGAATTTAGCGCAATCGAAGTCCTATTTTATCGCCTCCCTTTGAGAGATGTTATCTCGCACATGCCCACATACTGGGCCACCATCTGTAATGGGACCAAGGGAAATGTGAAGTTAATGTGAAGGGGAAATTTTTCACTATTGAGGTGTGTATAAATATATATTTATTAATATATTTTTGATCCTTTCATAATTTTGTTCATAACACCTTCTTCCGCTCTACATTCCTTTCTTATATCAGCATTTGAGATTTTGTCGTATATCATTTCTACAACACACACGTCTTAGGGACCTCATCTCTACCGCATTTATTTTGCTTTCATCCTTCTTCTGCCAGTTCCTTGCTTCGCTTCCATACATTAGGGATAGGACTAGAACTCTATTGTGAACGGCCGTTTTCGCTTTCTTTAATAAATTATTTTTTCCAATAACTATTCTTAAAGCTCCATTCTCTTTGTGACCCGCACCAACCCTTCTTTTTCGACGTCATTATCCGTTCGGCCATCTGCTGTGAACATGCTACATAAATACACAATTCCCTCACTTGTTCCAAGTTTTCTTCTTCTGCTGCGATGGTTCGGACATATGGAACGCATAGAATGGTAAAGAAAGTATACGTTATTGATGTAAATGGAGTACGGTGTCGAGGCAGACCGAGGAAAACATGGCATGACCAAATTAATAGAATTTTAAAGGTTGGTCATGTTAGAAGTTGGAGGAATCGACGTGCGTGTATGACTCGTTGTATGAATGTGGAGAAAGCTAGAGAGGTTTGCCAGGATAGAGTAGTGTGGCAGACCATTCTCTCTGCCAACCCCTGCGGGGAAATTTTATTTGTTTGTTTATATTTTTGATAAACTCATCATTACTGAAAAATATCATAACGATGTTTTTTTTACGAATAAAAACACTGTTTTTCTACTATAATATTATAGTATTTATAAGTTTATTGTTCTCGGCTGTTTTGAAGACCCAATTATACTTATGAAAGCGTCTGCTTTGTACAAGTTTTAATATAGTTCATTGTTTTGGCCGAAACACTATGATACTTCAAAATTTTAAGTTAAGTTAAGTTTTTAAACACTATTTTAATGATATCACAATTTATAATAATTACTTTTATTTTTCGCAATTGCTATTTTGTATTCCTATGTTGACATCATCAAGTGTTAAAATTATTATGTCGATTTGAATAATTACATTTTAATGATCTTAAAAACTTAACAGTTGAATAAAATATTGTTACACCTGATGATGCAACATAAGTTGACGAAACAGCTGTATTATTGTTTTTTTAAGGCATTTCATTTGTGAAAGCACGATTATGTTAGCATTAGACAAAATTTCTAGCAAGGCGAAACATGTAACTCCCAACAAATTAAATAATATGTAATATTCAATTTAAAATTATATAATTGTTTAAGAAACAATAAATATATGATGATGTGTGACTCACATTTTTCATATTAGTAGGTAATAATGTATATTCCTTATTTAAAAATTTATATTTTTTGGAATACAAAAAAAGTATGCTAATATGCTTAAGCTTATAAGCAGGAAATATCTCTAAGGATATGTAAATCAAATAAGTCTTCCTTAATTGAATTTCCATTAGGTTACATAATTAATAACACTTAGTTAACAACTTCATACATAGCCAGATTTTCGATTACTCTTACGTATGTAATGTTACATGAACATGAACATGACAGGAAGCCCTTCTATGACACCGTATCCTTTTACGCGGTTTCGCTTTAACACGATAGGATCAATTTCTGAAACCGTAAAACACGTCGAGCTTTATAAGTATTACGGTCAAATTCCTATATAGTAGAATATATATTACTGTACTCTAAGGATACACCATTGTGAATAAGCTTTTCAATACAAATGTCTTCTTCTTCTTAAATGTTTGCAGAAGAGTCGATTGCTACAGGATTATTCTCCTATAATGCTGAACTCCAGCTATCTCTTAATTGTTGTTGGAGTCTTTTTGGTGGATGCCGTCCATCTAGTTTTAAATTAATAAAAATGAAAAAAATATGTATGCATAGGAGTGCGTTAAGAATATTTTTTTTTAATTTGTGCATGGATGGAGAAATAATAGTTAAAAAAGTAAACGTTAATGATGTCAATGGAGTACGGAGTCGAGGTAGATCGAGGAAAACACGGCATGACTAAATAAATAAAATTTTATGGTTGTTCATGTTAGAAGTCGTGAGAATCGACGTGCGTGTATGACTCGTTGTATGAATGTGGAGGAAACTAGAGAGGTGTGTCAGGATAGAGTAATGTGGAGGTCCATTCTCTCTGCTTACTCCTGCGAGGGAAACGGCGGGATGGTTAGTTAGTTTGTTTTGCATTTGAAGGGGGTCATTTTTCATGCACATTTAAAGATTACTTTCCAGTCCCAAAGATTGTTAATATTATCTATTTCGATTTGTTTCATACCTGTTTATGTTTAATTACCGTTTCGCTGAGAGAACTTAATAAACTATTTGTTAACAGAGTTTTAATTAGCATCTCCATATTTTGGTGTCATGTCAAAAAAAATAGGGGAACACGGGTAGAAGTGAGCCACGGGGAGGAGTGAACCATTTACCATATTACTGTGAAACACGATTCGAAACATGTTCAAACTTGACCAACGTGTCGCATACTCGTGCTCGTCCAGCACATCCAGTTGCCGCCTGAACCTCGTCACGGGTTCACGTGCTGACAGTATCGCTCGCACTTTTCGACGCTAAAGTAAAATTTACGAACTTTTTATGAAGGGTTGGACACCTTGCTGTTTAGTTCTAAACAACGGAAAGTGACTCAAAAGTAAGTACTAAATTATATAGTACCTAGAACTGTTTGTTTGTGGTGCATATTACACATATATATTTTTTTGGAAATTATTTAACTTATTTTGGGTGCTGGGGAGGACTGAACCAACTTCGATTGGGGAGGATTGAACCATGGTTCATTCCTAGCCCGCAGTCACTTTAATCTAAAATATGTATTTTATTATTTCTCCTTTGTGTGCAGGTAACAACAATGCCTCGAATAAATAAAATAAAAACAGAAAATGCAAGGACTACCGAAACTGAAATGCACTGAATGCAATGAAAAACGCACTGAATTTAATAAAGGCAGGAAAGAGTTTACAGATGTAGATTTCTTGTGCACTGTTACAGACAGAGATATGCATATAGAAGAATCCAACTCTTCCGCAACTCATCACACCATTTCGTCATCATCTGGTATATTTGTTAGCCCTCAGAATTTCAATGGCAGGAAAAAGGAGTGACATAAGAAAGGGAAGAAAAAAAGGTCGATCAATGATTGCTACGAATACTTCAGAAAAGGAGAAAATTATGAACAGGTCATGTAATGAAAAGCTGGCTAAAAAACCCAGAAATATTCATCAAGACTTGATGATCAGCGAAGATGAATCAGAAGATGAACCAGTATTACAGGATTCATCAGATTCAGATTGTGAATTTGAAGACTTAATTATTCAAGAGGACGATTTACATAATGATTTCAATGGAGATCTTGGTGAAGGGAGCTTCGTCTTAGTTAAATTTACTATTGCTAAAAAGTCTGATATATACTTTGTTGGGAAGGTATTAAGTTTTGATAATGTAAGACAAGAGATAACCATTAGTTTTCTGCGTAAAAGGGGTATTTTTTTATGATGCCAGACATTCCTGATGTTTCTACGGTAGCTCTAAATGATGTTAGATTGACACTTCCCCAGCCAAGGTATTCAGGCACAACAAAAAGACAATACTGCCATTACAAATTTCCGGTTCAATTTGATTGTATTAACGTTCGGTGATTTTTTGTCTTTTTTTATTACCTTCATTAATTTGTTATAATATTTTAATACTTATTTCTCTTCATTTTTACTTTGATTACATTATTTTTATATAACCTTGAGTGAAATAAATATTTAGGCTAAACATTGTTATACTTTTAGCTGGTTTTATTTTAATAATACCACCATCATGTAAATGGTTCAACTCAACCCACTACTTGGTTCAATCCTACCCGTACACGGGTAGAAGTGAGCCAGTAGGTGTCTTGCTGTATTTACTCAAATTATAAAGAACTTAAACATATTATCAAATTTGTTTTATTACCATCACAAAAACAATAAACGTAGCTAACATAGGGAGCTTACTCTGCTGGTTTATCTTGTTTCCTTTCCCGAGAACAACGGTTTTAAAAAAAAGTGGTTCACTCCTACCCGTGCTCCCCTACATATCAGACATGTTTTGGAAAACCGGTCCTTCTTCAGTGATACGTATTATATATAAATATGCATATTTGTAATAACAAAAGCATAAACGTTCCAAATTAAATCTTTATAACATCTGTCAACATTGATCATATTTGTAAACAATTTTAGCTAACTAACTAACCATCACGCCGTCTCCCCGAAGGGGTAAGCAGAAAGAATGGACTGCCACACTTTTCTTTTCTGACATATTTCTCTCGAATCATCAACATTCATACATCGTGTCATGCACGCGCGTCGATTTCTCTGACTCCTCACATGGCCGACATTCAATATTTCATTTATTTGATCGTGCCACGTTTTCCTCGGTCTTCCTCTATTTCTGGTTCCATTTACATCGTTAACATATAATTTTTTTAGCATTCTTTCTTCATTCAGTCTTTCCATATGTCCAAACCATCTTAATAAATTATTTAATTTAACAGTTTAAAATGTTAAGGTATCAAAGTGTTTCGGCCAAAACAATGGACTATTTAACAAATAATATGGTTTCATACAACGCGAATTTCTCTAGTTACCTACCATATAAACCGTGTTATATATTGTAGCAGGAGTTGTGTGTTTATTATTTGAATATATATTTGTACATATGTATATTATTTCAGTACATCTTAGTGAAATAATAATGATTAATTTTAATTGTAATCAGACTCCAAACGTATAAACCCAAAATTATTACAATATAGGGATCGAGTATTTAACCACACATTATGAATGTGATAGATAGTTTATACATCTATCGGAGCAGTTTGTAAGATTGATATTGAACATAATAGCTTTAACAGTATCTCAGTTTGCCCGACGTATTTGATAGGACGATAATTAGAAATATTAATTAAAGTTTCTTCGAATTTGGCAACCAATACCCTCTATAGAGAGGACTAAATTGTTTTCATTGAAAACTGATAATATTGATTCCCCGGGGCAAATTAAAACAATATCTTCTCCTAGAGTTCGAATAATTCGTGGCGGGAGTTGACGTTAAATATGCCCCGAGGTCTGCTCACCAAAGGAAACAATTTTTATTAGAATTTTCAGAGTCTTCTCAATTTTCATGTAAAAGCACTCAATTTGTTATGAAGTGTACACAATAGAGAATATTAAAGATTTTTTAGTGTACTTTATTGCTCGATTTTTATTTACTGTGTAAGATAGTGGATTCATTTGAATTGTAATATTAAAGATTTTCATGTTTTTCGGGCAAAAGAAGTATGAAAGTAGAATAAATACAGTAGAAATGAGATCTCTTAGACGAATGTGTCGATACTCTGTGTATGATAGAGAGTGTCGAACGAAAATACAAGAAGTGAATGCGGTGCGAATGATGGTATTAAGAACAAAATAATAAAAGGATCATTAAGATTGTTTGGACATATGGAAAGAACGAATAAAGAAAGAATGGTAAAAAAAATATATGTTAACGATGTAAATGGAAACAGAAATAGAGGAAGACCGAGGAAAACGTGGCACGATCAAAAAAATCAAATATTTAATATCGGCCACGTGATGAGTCAGTCTTGAGGAATCGAGAGAAATATGTCAGGAAAGAAAGGTATGGCAGTCCATTATTTCTGCCTACCCCTTTGGGAAGACGGCGTGATGGTTAGTTAGTTTTACATTACTGCATAATAAAAAAAACAGTTTGTTAGAAATTTAGTAAAAGCAAAAAAAAAGTTCTCTGCAGTAAACTAACGGTTAAAGCGGTTACGTAATACAACATGTGTGGTAAATAAAGTGTCTCTTTAAATCCTAAATGCACCTCGCGGTCCCCTAGCTGTCTCGCAGTTAGTGCGGCGAGGCTGCCCCGTATTTGGGGCGCGCCCTTGACCCCGCTAGTGGGGCAGTCTCCCTACACGGCACTTAAACTGCACGTTGCATACGTTACACTGTTGTAGAAGCCATTAAAGTTCCCATTCGTGCATACAATCAAAGCTGAACTTTCCACGTCGGGTAATATGTAATATCAATAGGTCAACTTATGCTTTACACAATAGAATGTTTTAATTTTAATAAAATGTCATTTAATGTTTCTTTTTTATATACTTTGTATACAACACTCACATTTTAAACTGTTAAATTAAATAACTTTGTTTTATGTATCACGATTTATTTTATTTTACGCGACAGCTGTTTCGTCAACGTATGCTGACATCATTAGGTGTTACAATATTCTGTCGCGTAAAATAAAATAAATTGTTATACATAAAACAAAAAACTAACTAACTAACCATCACGCCGTCTCCCCGAAAGGGTAGGCAGAAAGAATGAACTGTCACACTTTTACTGATGCGGCACTCCATCCTTCTCTTTTCGCCCCGTGGGAGACGCGGTGTGATGGGTTGCGAACTTCATCGCCACCAATAGGCATCTTCCAACACCCACAAAATAAATCTAAAACAAATAATAAAAAATACAATGATATAAAATAAAATAACAAAATAAAAATAATTTAAAACAAAATGTTATTTTTAGATGGTGCACATATTGTCTATTTAATTTATGTTCCACGTATCCATCGTTTTTTAATTTAGCACATAATGTAATAACACATAATGTTTTTTTACGATGTTTCACATGTTGACATGGATGATCCGGACTTTTGTGTTTATTTAATTTATGTTACACGTATCCGCCGTTTTTTTAAATTAGCTGTTATCAGGCACTTAACCAGCAAGAACTTAAAAATAATATTGAAGAAATTATTAAAACAAAGTTATTTAATTTAACAATTTAAAATATATTATGATTTTATGACATTTAAAGTGTGTATAATGTATATAAGTAAGTAAAATTATCTATAATAACAAAGGACTTATGTCCGAGATGATTGAATTTTTTATATGTATTTCATCTTAAACAACCTGAAAAATGTTTTTCAACCTAAGTACTTTTATAAAAGACACGAAGCCGTGTTCGTTTAACTTGGTTGTTTTTAAGCCCATTATTTTGTACTTCAATGTCTATTTAGTCCCCTCGAAAATGCTTATTACCATTCAATATTCCATTATATTAGATGTGTACTAAGATAGGCAGACAGTAATGGTGAGTGCCTACCTCATACAATATTAAAAGTATATAAGACATTTACCCCGATCACCTGAAAGTAATCTTATTTCCACTTACTTTTCTCTGGCAAAATAAAACAGACGAATAAATGGATCCGTGAAATTCCTACTTTTCTCGGTGATACATTGGATTTATTATTTGATTCGTATATTATTTAAGATGTACGTATCATTTGATACGCGTTTTTTACTGTTCATTGGATAAATAAATTGATACGTAGGTAATTAAAATTATAAAGGTTACACGGTTTGCAGAGATGCGGACGCTGAGGACAATAGCACGAAATCTGCAAGGTGGAAGATATTATCAGATGGGACAGACAACGCAGATGACACTGGAATGCGCACGTGCAGAGGATGGATTCTTCCAGAATCCAACACGTTGTGGTGCATCAGATTCTCGTTGGCAACCGTCCCGCCGTAAGACCGCCAAAGAGACGGTAGGCTGTATAAATGGGAGTCAACTTCCCAAGAGGGGCACCCTGACTACAGGAACAAATAAAAGGTCTAAAAGGAGAAAAAAACAAGTAAAATAAAGTGAACCTTTGATCTAACAAAACAGTTTTTTTATCTCATTGAATATATGTGATCTGGTAGCTGTTTCTGATTCGAATCAAAATTGATTTAACTGTACTAATTAATTTTATTTTTTTCTTATTTTTCTAAACATTTGTTTTTCTAATTAACCGAGTTTCCAAGAAAATACTCCGCTAGGCATTGGGGCGTTGGCGTTGGCGTCGTAGGTGGTAAAATATCCAGAGTAAAATAAGGAGCGACCGTGGCATCCCTATTCAATAAAATAATAATTAAATATTATTTTGTTTTTATGAATAAACAATTGATCAAATTCTTTAATTTTCTGCGATATTATATGATATTTTTAATTTCAAATATAATATATGATATTAAACAGATACAGATGATGTGAAACAATAATCAAATATTTGGCATAACTATTATGGCAGAGGGGACATTGAATTTTTTTCTTGTAAAGGGGGCGGTGGTCCTTAAATGTTGGGAATCTCCGGTCTAGTGAACACAAGGTTTGTGATCGAAAGAACTTGCGGTTAATTCTGGAAATGATCTGAGCAATTATTTCTCTTTGGTGTCAATATTTAAATAACTGTGTCTTTATATAATCAAAACTCTAATCTTATATGAAGGTCTAATATTTTTATCGTCTTATATTAATATGATGCTAAATGATTTAGTATTATAATATATAATGTTAAAATAAAACTATTAACTCTAAAAATAAAAGCAGGAAAAAGAATTTTTTCACATAAATAGTATTTGTATTAAAATTGAAATATATATGTTTTATCATTTTATAAATGCTAACGTAACACAGAGCGACATTTTTAGTTATTTAGATAATTATAATTTAAATGGATCAACAAGTATATTTCTTTAATTATTCAAAAAAAGTTATATGAAAACTTTTACATATTTCGCTACCTATTTGGCAAAAGGTCCCAACTACTTTTTAGTGACTTTTACAGGAGAGCAAAACTAAGATTTTTTACATTATTTTGATTATTTATAAAAATGTTATTTTTATTCTAAATTGTTCATTTAAAATGTCAATTTACGTAGCATAACGTTACTTACAAGATATATCAGTAACTAAATTTAAAAAAATATAGATATACATATTTAAAAAAAAAATAGGGTAGAATGCAATTGTAAAAGAAAATACATAAAAAATGTAATAAAAAGTACAGCTCTAACGTTTTGTCAAAACATAGAGTGTGCAAAAATAATACTGATGGTATATTTAACGCAATTTCACAAAAAAACGCATCTGGGACCTTTTATCAAATAAGTACCGATTTAAGAATTAATTGTATCTCAATAGAGACAAGGATGCAAACTGGAAACAGAAAATGGTTGATCGAGGTGTTTACAGGACTTATGACCGACTTATGACGTGTTTACAGGAAATTCCCCATTCCACCTTTTTTCTTATGACCACCATGTCTGACAAATTTTTTGATGTTGTATATATGTTAATCTGTAACACCACCCTTTACATGGTGGTTTTTTCTATCTACACACTAACGCCATCTATGAAGATTGTCTCTTTTGAGATAAATTAATTCTTGAATTGATAATCCGCAATGGGTAAAATCCAGTATTCGTCTACAAGTATTTGTACACATTCAAAAGGTTGTAAATACCGATTTATTCATGCAAAATCAAAAACGTACCAAAGATTTCTATACAAAATATATATTTTTAAATATGTTAATCATAAGTTAATAACGATGTAGAATATATTTTAAACGATTACCAAAATAAATTCTGTGTTTACACACAAACCATTAATTAAAAACGATCCGCCGACTTGTATACTCATTTAAAGGAATAAAACATTTTTTTAATTAGATCCTTAGGGAAACACAACGACCAAAAGGAATAAATGGTGGCGACGAAGGATAACAGGATTAATCCCTAGATTTAAAAACACAAAAAATGTATTAAAGAGAGTGCTTTTCCGCGTCCAATTTTGAAAAAGGAATTTATTATATTCGTTCTGGAAGAAGTCCTCATATTATAAATTGTTTTTCGTTATATCCGAGTATTGTATTTTCTTTCCACGTATTTTATTATTTTCAACCATTTTGTAATTACATCCGAATAGAATCCTTATAATGAGAAAGTGCTCCCACCCACACAGAATCTAAGTAGAATTTACACAAAATTCGCAGTATCATTGTTTATATAATTTAACATGTTTACGTAATTCAAAATTCTCCCGTTAATTAATCTGAACGCCGCTTGTTATTTACTGGGCCCAATGATATTGTATATTCAAAGACTTCCATAGTTAAAATATTTTCATTAAGTAATGAAATTGAAATTAACCTTTCCCTGGTGCTAAAATAAAAACGCGCGTTCCTGTGTTGGGTAGTCAGTACCCGATCAAAAATTAGCGATTTTAAATCGGAAAAAAGAGAACATTCATAGCCAATCCCTTTTATTAATTATAATTGAAGTCAAAAATTATAATAATTGAGATTTATTTGCTGAAAACATTAAAAAAACATCTGGCAACGCTCATGGAACGGGCATAGGCCCACTTTGGTTGCAAGTCCGAGAGCTACTTCCGGCGGCAGTGAGAACATTGAGCTCCTCGCGCTTCCACAGTGAAGTATGCAAGAGTGAGATGCGAATATAGTGTCGCGTACTCGCGCACACAGTTTCTACGCGAATTTGTTTCCGATGTTCACAAAATATCTCCGGTGTACCCGATAAATTCTGATTATTATAAATATTTTTTTAAAATCAATGCGTAAATATTGTTGGTTATTAGAAGCAACGTGTAGAAGATACCCACCATAGGGAAGGGAGGGTTAATAATACGAATCAAAACGTCAGTTTTCTATTTTTTTTTTAATGTTATGGGAATGATAGAAAAACCATCACGCAGTTTGTCAGCATCTCGGTAGGCAGAGAGAATGGACTGCCACAATATTCTATCCTGACATACCTCTCTAGCTTCCTTCACATTCATACAATATTTAAATTTTGACTAATTTGGTCATGCTATGTTTTCCTAGGTCTACCTCGACTCTGTACTCCATTTACGTCGTTATCGTATACTTTTTTCAATTATTTTTTACAGATTACAATTTTAACTAATATTTTAATTCGCCGTGGAAAAGGCGATTATCTCGGATTTCAAATATAATATGAACATCGGCATTAATTAAAAGTAAAATACGTTACGTGTCGGTATTGGCTCATGACGGTCCAGTATAATTGGACCTTTAGGATGAAGGTATATTAAATAAAAAAATTAATTTGACAACTTAAAAAGTGGATTGTTGGGAGATCCCATGTGTAGTGTAATGCCCCTAATCTAGTGGTTGTGTTTTAAATCCTAGACAAAACTCAAATCTTCTATTTCGATATAATTTTACCACACATTTATTTCGATGAAATCTATGTCTAGCTTTAAGGGAAGTTTTCATCTGGGGATAAGATATTTATTGGAAATATTTAGAGAATTTCTCTGTGCAGGAATGTAGAGGTAACATTGAACCTTCAGTTATTAGGTAGTGACCTATATGTAGGCCGGGCCGGGTGGATATAGGCCGCCAGGGCACAGGGGCCACGGGCAGCGGAGGGGGGAGGGGATGCAGTGCCAATGTCACTACCGCGTACCCCCTCCCTAACTGTTGCTACAAACTGCCTTCATTGGAAAATCTCATTTGTTTTCAAGGACAGCTGATTTATGCTCCCTGATCGAGCATCTGTTTCCGCGAACCGCAATATGTGTTCAAGGATGATTAACTGCCAGAGTATCGTATCCTTAATATCACGTGTACCCATATGTATGCTGTGACATAATTGCTAAATAGCGCGAAAAGCGAAATTTAAAACTATATAATGTTATTTCGGAGAGGTCAATTTTTTTAATCAAATGTGACCATAAAAAAATAAATAAAATATTTTAGAAAAATGCAAAATGGGGTTCTAGTGCCAACCCTTAAGTATGGAAGTAAAACTTGGAGTTGGCAGAGGAAGGATGAAGGTAGAATAAATAGCGTAGAAATGAGATCTTCTTCTTCTTCTGCTATATTAAGGACAGTGTACTATTATTTCTCGGAGCCTGTTCCTGCGATGCAGATGTCCAACTGTCTCGCCATCTTTTAGGTGGTCTTCCTGCAGGTCGATTTCTTATTTGCGTGTATATTTATCACTCATTCAGAACATGCTTTTTATGATTTATCATGCCTATATTTTTAGGGGTCGTTATAACTATTTTTAGGGGTCTCTGCTAATATTTACTTAAAACTTACGTATATTTATTATTTAATAAAACAAAAATAAATAACCTAAAAATATTAAACATGTTTAATTGAAAGATTGTTAATGGTTTCAGGGTGGGGTCTTATAACTACAATAAGAAATTACTTTAAACAAAATATTATATTAAAACCTCTCTGCTAATATTTACTTATAACTTTCGTTTCACTTATAAATTTTAATTGTTAAATATAAAAAAACAAACCCTCGATTACTATACATAGCTAATTGAAAGATAATCATCGGTTTAAGGGGTTTTCCATAATATGGTAAAGTTTTTGGAATATTTTTTCTTCGCCCTTTTGAAGAACCACCGCAATGCGTCGTAGGGTCCACACAGTCCTTATGGTGTCACAGGGTGGCATTATATGTAATACAATATATCATATTTCACAAGATTAAATTAAATACGGTTTTTCAGATATTTTCTCACCATTTTTTTTAATCTCGTAATTTTCATTAATCTTGTTATTAAACACGTTTCTACGTTCATGTCTTTGCCAGTTATTTAATACGGATTTAATACGGAGTATCATATAAAGATTTATGAAGGAATAAATACACAATATATTAATTAAAAAAAAAAAAAAAAACGCTCCAGTTTAAATAAGCTGATGTTTAAATTACAACATATGTTTAGTATTTTTTTATCAAATCTATTTGAGGCCGCCAGGGCAAGGGTGGTCTAACCCCAAATTTAGACAATGGAGATAAATGCAATTGAAAATTTGAAGTTTTTTCCCCATTTAAAAAAAAAAAACTATATGGGTTAGGCTCTTCTTTAGTGATAAACCTTGTTTGTTTGGTGAATGTCTTTAGAATAGTATTTTGAAATATTGGGAAATATAAAGTTTAAGGATATTTTTTGATGGTTACTTATAATAGACCACATTTGACTCCATATATTTTGATTTTTTGTCAGAGAAAAATAAATATTTATGGCGATATCTATGTTTCCACTTGGAAATGGTGGTAAGATTAATTTTTCTTTTATAGTACGTCACAAATAGGTGTGGGTTAGACCAGTAACTCAATTTTTAAAAAAATGTTGGTTAGACCACTCTTGTCCTAGTGGCCTTATTTAATAGTGAGCGGTCTTATATTATTAAAACCCAACTTTTTATGACATAAATGGCACTTTTAAACATTATGACAGCCCGTAAGTAACAAAGAATTATTTGAAATAATTGATAAAATGTATATACCTGTAAATATATTTAAAAATATAATAGTATTTCTGTAATAAAATCACTGTAAAATAAATAGCAAACTGCCTCAAGATTAAGAAAAAAAATACATAATTTCGCCTGTGAATTGTTACATTTCATACATACCAATTCATTTCGATACATTAACACCAGGACAGATCCTAGTGTAAATGTATCTAAATGAATTGGTAACTATTTAATCAAAACACTGTTATATAATATCACAGTTGATTTATTCCTTATGAAATTGTCGCGATAGTTGTTTCGCTAACCAATATTATCATCATCAGGTGTTACAATCAACTGTGATATCTAATTTTCAATTTAATAATACATAAAATGAGATATGATATTCTATAACAGTGCTTTAAATAAATAGTTAATGATATTGAAATATCAAAGTGTTTCAGCCAAAACAAGGAGTTTCTAAGTTAATTGTATTTACATTTGAAGTTGGTGTATTTTGCATATATCATGTTATTTGTTTGACAATAAAAACATATAAAGTGGTTTTACCTAAAGTAAAAAACTTCCTTCCAAATTTAAAATGGATATTCGCAATGTCAATTTCATAAAATTGAACGATTATAAAAAATAATTTAAAATGTGAAGTAATTTACGAAATATAATTGTTTACTATTTATTTACGACCTTTGTGGCCCAGAGGTAAATGGTAAAGCTATAATGATATATTAGCTACCTATCACATCTCATGAGAATCAATTATGATAGCTATAACCTTTACATCGATTAGGCTCGTGCTCTAATGATATAAAGAGCGATTCAACAAAATAATGATAATAATTAATCAAATAGTCCATTGTTTTGGCCGAAACACTATGATACCTTAACATTTACTAACTAACTAACCATCACGCCAACTCCCTGAGAGGGTAGGCAGAAAGAATAGACTGCCACACTTTATTCGATGCGGCACTCCATCCTTCTCTTTTCGCCCCCGCGAGACACTCGGTGTGATGGGTTGCGAACCTCATCGCCACCAATAGGCATCTCCCGCGCACACTTCGATCGTCCAACGTCTACAAAATAAATCTCAAACAAAAATTAAATTAAATAATTTTGTTTTTTGTATCACAATTGTATTTTATTTTACGCGACAGCTGTTTCATCAACCTATGTTGACATCTATTACTGTTTTATTATTATTATTACTATTTTATTATTATATTTTCCACCTTTAATATTTTCTCCTATAAATAGTAACTAACCGCTGTTTTAATTAAAATATTTAGTTAGCTAACTCAATTTCAGCAAGAACTTCAAAATTATATCAAAGAAATTATTCAAATTGATTCGAAAAATCAGGAAAATTTTACATTTGATATATTATTGTAACAGCTGATGATGTCATTTTAGGTTGATGAAATAGCTGTCGCGTAAAATAAAATACGAATGTAATACAAAAAACAAAGTTATTTAATTAACAGTTATTTAATTTAAAATATGTAATATAACCGTAATAAATATGTATAATGTCTTAAAATTCACTTTCAGAACTTATTCCAATTATGGAAAGGTAAATTCATTGAGAGGACGCTCTATTTATAAAAATTCTAAGTTAACCCTTTGCACTTGATTGCTGCATAGTTTGCCACATTAATAGACAAGTATATTCATTTTGCACAATTTTAATTTGATTAGTAAGTCCATACTTCAACAATAATTATACGTCCTTCATTCCTAAACTAAGAAGAAATGTGCAGTGAAAAACCTGCAAATTTATACCTGAATTGTAATGGGTATTTTCATATAAAATACCACATATTTTTTTCTCTTTTCTATTCTTAATCTACATTACTAACTTACTAACCATCATGCCGGCTCGCCGAAGCAGTAGGCAGAACGAATGGACAATCACACTTTTTTCTTGACATACTTCTCTTGCTACCTCCAATACATCGTGTCATAGGCCACGTGAAAAGTTGAAAAAATTACCCGCTGTACGTGCCATATGAATGTGGAGGAAGCTAGAGATCTGTGTCAGGATAGAGTTGTATGGCTGTCCATTCTCTATACCTACCCTTTCGAAGAAACGGCGTGATGGTTTGTTGTTGTTAAAATGTTTTCACATGTCTCGCCCATCCAAAACAGAATATCTCTGGAATTCTTCCGCAAAGCGTCAACATCTTATCGATCATTCTTCAATTTCAACAGCTGACAATGTACAAGCCTTTGCGGTAGCCGGTCCATCAGCTTGGAACAATCCCCCTTCATACCTTAGATGCATAAACGATCGGACAGATTTCAGATCTAAGCTGAAAACCCATATATTTCACATTTCATATTTCATATCCAATTTAAAACTTGTATATTTTGTTCTATTATACTTTCTAACCGATCGCAAATATTAGATGCAGCGTTCATATTTAGATTTAAAACACGTCTTAATGTGCCCTTGAGGTTATTACATCACAAAAATGGCGCTTTAAAAGTTAACATATTATTATTATTATTATTATCATATGATACAAAACAAATTAAATTTGAATAATTTCTTCAATATTATTTTTAAGTTCTTGCTGGTTAAGTGCCTAATTACAGCTAATTTAAAAAACGGTGGATACGTGTTACATAAATTAAATAAACACAAAAGTCCGGATCGTCCATGTCATGTACATGTGCACCATCTAAAAATAACATTTTGTGTTAAATTATTTTTATTTTGTTATTTTATTTTATATCATTGTATTTTAGATAATTTGTTTTAGATTTATTTTGTGGGTGTTGGAGATGCCTATTGGTGGCGATGAGATTCGCAACCCATCACACCGCGTCTCCCGCGGGGCGAAAAGAGAAGGATGGAGTGCCGCATCAGTAAAAGTGTGACAGTCCATTCTTTCTGCCTACCCTTTCGGGGAGACGGCGTGATGGTTAGTTAGTTAGTTAGTGAAATAATTAATCAAAAATGAAATACTCGTATCTAATTTGAAAAAAGTTTACGATTTACAAATGATATCAGGGAATATACCATATATGTGTGTTTAAAGCGTAGATTTTTTTAAGAAATAGCCCAATTATTCTCATGAAGGAGGATTCGTTAGTTCGGGAACGCCGTATTTTATATGTTGGATATAGGCCACATAAAGAGAAGCCAGACTCGTCATTATTAATGTACCTTCCTAAATACATTATTGTAGTCTGAATTATTCTCCACCTTCGGAGATTCCTTCTCTGTGACGCGCAGTTTGCTTTTTATTATCAGATTCAAATACGATTCATTTGGGATCTTCTTCGTATTTCATTATTCTTGAATATATATTTTGGAGAATATATTATTTTTCTATGTAAATATATTTCAATTCTTCCGGCTTCCTGATTTTCAAAATGTTTTATTTTTTGCGTATAATGTAGATACTCACACCTCGCTTATTTTCTGTATTCAATATATTTTTTTGCAAAAACAATTGCTGTACTGAATTTTTGTATCGAAATTAAACTGTATTTTTAAACTTATTTTTTAACTAACTAACTAACTAACCACCACGCCATCTCCCCGAAGGGGTAGGCAGAAAGAATGGACTGCCATACTTTTTTTCCTGACATATTTCTCTCGCTTCCTCAACATTCATACATCGTGTCATGCACGCGCGTCGATTTCTCTGAATCCTCACATGGCCGACATTCAATATTTGATTTATTTGATCGTGCCACGTTTTCCTTGGTCTTCCTCTATTTCTAGTTCCATTTACATCGTTAACATATAATTTTTTAATTCATTCTTTCCATATGTCCAAACCATCTTAATGATCCTTTCATTATTTTGTTCATAACACCAACATTCGCACCGCATACACTTCTTATATTTTTATTCGATACTCTATCGTACCCAAAGTATCCACACAACTTATTTTTTAATATCCTTAAAAACAAATTTCTTTGCAATGAATGTAAAAAATAAATTAAATGTATGTTAATATTTTTTTATTTTATTACACTAACGCGCGTGCATGACACGATGTACGAATGATGAAGAAGCGAGAGAAATATGCCAGGAAAGAAAAGTGTGGCAGTCCATAATTTCTGCCTACCCCTTCGGGGAGACGACGTGATGGTTAGTTAACTAGTTAGTTAGTTTACTTTGTTAGTTCTTAAGATGTTGTGTGTAACACCTGATGATGCCAACATAGGTTGGTGAAACAGCTGTTACAACAATCTAATAATAATAATAAATTATAAAACGTATAATATAAGTGTTTCAAATTTAAAACATTTAATAATAGCGAAGTATTAAAGTGTTTCGGCCAAAACACTGATTATCTAATAATTTTACTGTTAATGAACAAACTTTGTTTTTTGTATCACAATTGTATTTTATTTTACGCGACAGCTGTTTCATCAACCTATGTTGACATCACCAGGTGTAACAATAATACATTATATCAAATGTCAAATTTTCGTGATTTTTCGAATCTTTGTGTATTTGTTCCCATGTCAATTTGAATAATAATTTTTTTGAAATAGTTTTGAAGTTCTTGCTGAAATTGAGTTAGGTAACTAAATGTTTTAATTAAATGAACGGTTAGTTACTATTTAAAGGAGAAAATATTAATGGTGAAATATAAAACAATAAAATAATAATAATAATAATAAAACAGTAATTAGAAGGAACAATTACACATAGTATAGAGTCAAAAACGATGAAACATAATAAATAAATAAAAAGATAAACAATAACAGGAAGTAAATAGATTACATTAATAGGAAAGCATTATTATTTTTTAGCAAATTGTATAGGGGAAAAGTTATTAATGTACTATATACTATATCATAGTGTTTCAGCCAAAACAATGGACTATTTGATAATTTTACTACAAATTAGTAAATTTTTTGTGAATGTATACTTATACTTGTATACGAATACTGGATTTCACCCACCGTGGGTTTACAATTCATTATTTTAATTGTATCTCAATAGAGACGAAGATGCAAATTGGAAACTGAATATGGTTGATCAAGGTGTTTACAGGACTTATGACCTGTCATTGGTTGGGTTAAGCGCACGCTTTATGTAATTACAATATTCCCCATTCCACCTTTGTTTATGACCATGTATGAAAAAATTTTGGAAGTTGTATATATGTTAAAGTCCTATGTCAGATTTCACATGTCAGTTTCAATGTGCCATCTATGAAGATTTTGATTACATATGTGAATCTTTTTAAGATTACTCTATATATAATCTACATACTAACGCCATCTTTACTTTTATTCACGCATTTAATTATGAATAATGCATTTAACTTGTGTTTTATCCTCGAAGACCTATGATTATTAAACTTGCGTAGGAACATATCTGGGGTATTATGAGCGAACAAATTGAAAATTATTTGGAAATCCAATATGGTATCGCTAATAAAACCAAAAGCACCTTGTTTATTAAACGTATTTTTATTTGCCTCGCTCACATTAGGTCGCTCCCAAGGTCCTGGTTTGATCCCAAGATAAAACTGTGTATTGCCGAATTTGTGTTAAGCATTTCCATTTGCAATATATATTTGTTGGCCGTTTGTTGTGAATGTTTACATGTAAATACGTGGGGTGTCCAGTTATAACAGGGGTTTATTTTCATATGATTTTCTTTAGATTATTTTAAACGCAATTAAATTCATATCACTTGAATGAATCAGTTTCTAATGATGATTTGATATCTATAAGATTCGAATAAATAATAAATTGATAATCTAAATAACGACAAAAACTTCTCATGATAAAGATATGTCTTTAAAAGATGTCCAGATAAATTAACTCAGACACCGGAACAGACAGCGTGAGTATTCATTTTACCAGAACACCACAGTGTTTATGATTTCTTCTTCTTCAAGTGCCCTGTCGGGTCCCCCCAACGTTGGCGATCACCTCGGCGAACCTCTCCCTGTTCTGCGCCGCTCGGAACAGCTCCTCCACACTTCGGATGCCGGTCCACTCCCTCACGTTTCGCAGCCAGGACATCTGTCTCCTTCCGGGCCCTCGGCGTCCCTCAACTTTTCCCTCCAATATCAGTCGGAGAAGGTGGTACTTTTCCCTATTTCAGTATATGACCCAGATGTGAGATCTTTCGAACTTTGATAGTTGATAACAGTTCCCTGTCAACTCTAGCTTGCCTCAGGACTTCGGTATTGGTAACCATGTCTGTCCAGGGAACTCTGAGCATTCGGCGATGGAGCCACATTTCAAATGCTTCCAGTCTGTTCATTGAGTTATCTTTCAGGGTTCAAGTTTCACACGCGTACAATAAAACAGACCACACATAGCATTTGATCATTTATGATTTAACATGATCAAATATTAAATCTACAACAGCAACAAATCTTCACAACGCAGGTGTAGGCAGAGAGAATGGACCGCCACACTACTCTATCCTGACACACAGCTCTAGCTTCCTAGCGAGTCATACACGCACGTAGATTCCTCCAAATTCTAACAAGACCGACCTTTAAAATTTGATTACTTTGATTATGCCATGTTTTCCTCGGTCTTCATCGACTCCGTACTCCATTCATATTGTTAACGTATACTTTTGTGACCATTCTTTCTCCATCCATGCGCTCCCTATTTCCGAATCTAGATAACTCTGATTTTTTTGATAGGTTTATCATTTTAATTTGATGAATTAAGATTAATTATTATGGAACTCTGTGCGATTCCGTGTGTTTAAAATACTTTGTACTGATTAATATTTCCAATGACCCTTTTTTTATTTCTTTAAGGACTTTAACGTTTTATAAGTGTTTTTCTTCAATGATTTTCTATTGAGTGATAAAAATATATCTGGCGATATACAAATAAAACGAAACTTGTCATTCATACAATTATAACGCATTATACAATTATATTGGGAATGAAGAGTGAAGCCTGCTTATACTCGTGAAAGAACTACAATAATATGTTTTACAGCTTAAAACATAAATATTCAACTGCATCGATAATTTGACTTAGTTTTTATATAGAAAATATTGGTTGATAGATGTTTATATACTCGTATTATGAGTGTAGAACGTTTTTATATGCATATTAGTATATATTTGTCACGTAATTTATGATAAGCGCTCGAGGACATGAATGAATATAATTGTATGGACATTCTAAATCTTTTGACATTGGCTGTTCGTTCGTCTTTATACTCACAAGCATCAAGAGCGTTGTTTGTTATTGATCTGCATATTCTCATGGCACCCAATTTGCAGAGAACAATTACCATGTACCAATGTAGTGTTAAAGGAACTCGTAGTGATTTTAAAAACTACATTTAAAAGGTCTGCTGCCTTAACCTCGTCCTGCGGGGCTCTTCTCCGGGGGTGGCTCTAGGTCTGCCTCGCTTCCTCTTTCCCTCCATAGGGGGCCAGTCTGAACTAATTGCATACTTTGACTTTTTAAACTAATAGCATACTTTGACAAAAAAATTAACGAACTAACTAACCCTCAAACCAATAAATATATAAATTAAAATAAACACTTTGTAATAATATTATACCCATCATACCCGAGATTTACCAGGGAAATAAAAAAACTGTTTTATATTGTCCTGATGAGGCTTAGGTACAAACGAAACTAGTTAAATATAAAAACGATTCCTTGGTCCCATTTTAATTCAAATTTTAAATATTTATTAATTAAAAATGTCTTAGCTTAAATTTGGTACTCCATAAAGAGAAAAGGCATGAATAATTATTATTTTAAATTTTTAAATAATAGTACGTACTTTGAAAATCTTGAAAATTACTAAATAAAGTTTCAATATATAATGTATAATGTATATCAATATTTGTTACATATATTGGTAACACTATTCCAGTTCTCATAACCGCTTGTATAGTTGACAGCATCCTTTAATAATTTATCCGTCTCTCGTTCTCCAGCGCATTTACCATCTTCTTGACTCCGAAAACGTCTCAAGCCATTAGAAAATTGTACTATTTGCCTTTTAGATAAAAAAAATATATATAGGACTTGTTGCAACGCGTGAAATATTCACGGAAGTAAAGATTTTCTACCCTTTGAAAACTTGGTTCACTGTACAATCGTAATCAGTGATAAGTTTTAACGTTTAATCTTAAAATTTAAAAAGAAAAATCACAACTAACAGCACCAGGTTGTTTTACTTTTGTTTTCTGCACTACTGTCATACAATTATAATCATAACAATTTTTTTTTTAATCCAGAATGTTTTCGGGCATGCGCATCGTGTGCATTTCGAATTACTTTTGGAGAGCTCTCTTTCTTGACGACATCCGGGGTTTTTGCATATTTTTATTACGATGGCGTAGAAACTGTAAAATAAAATTAACCAAATAAATTTGTACAAAGCTTTTTATCGGTAATGTAGAAGACGTATGTTCGTTTGCATAGAAAAATGGATTTAAATTTTTAAATTGCAGTTTCTACTCCACCACCCTTCTTAGGAATTATATAAACAATGGGGAAAGGGTTAAGACAATAATAAGAAATATAAATTGAATAATAAAACGTTTTATTTCATGAAAATGAACAGTTTCCACCTAGTATTTTTGTATCAAGTTAACCATTGAAATAAAGTTTCGACATACAAATCAAATTCTTAAAAACTATGTCACCAATTAATGCGTTATGTTCTAGAAATATTTCGTTTTTTGTGCTCTGATATTTGAAAAACAAATGAAGCTCGTTAAACTATCGGGACATAGACTCTACAGTTGCTCTAAGGCCTATGTCTTTCCATATTCATTATTAGTAACAACATTTATTTCTAGAATTAAAACTTTGTAACACGAATGCGTGAAATGTATCTGAAATTTGGTGTTTCGGTAATAGGTTAATTAAGTACCTTGTGTACTTGTTAATTATTGTTTTCTCGAAGTTTCAGACTACGCGCCACACAGATATTGTTAATCGAATTCCACTCAGACATTTATGATATATCTATGTTGGTAATTAACCATAAACATTACAAATGAAATAAATCTTTGATTCATATTCAAATAAACAAAACACATAAATTAGAACAATATTGTAACTATCTACAGTACATTGATACTATAATACTTCAGCGATTAAAATATCATCTTCTATTAAAATGAAATATTATAACGTTAAAATAATATAAAACATACAGTGAGACAAATCGAAATCACATTAAAATTCAAAGTCAAATACTGTATACTTTCGTATGATGCACGAAATTTGTGATGTGACACAATTAAAATAAATTAAAACACTAGTTTATTACTTAAGCAATGATGTTAAACTTCATATTAAATAATTAATACGAATGAAAACGTCAGTTTTCTAATATTATGATGTTTTATGCAAATGACATGTTTCGCACTTCTAAGGCATTGTCAAACGTTACATTTGATTTATGCCTTAGAAGGGTGAAACATTTCATTCCCATAAAATGAATAAAAAACTTCTAGAAAACTAACGTTTTCATTCATATAAATTAAAACTCTAGTGTAACTTGTTTTCACATATTTATTTTTTAGAATCAACCGATACCGCTCCCACCGGAGCTCCGTCAGGGTAAAAAAACAAAGATTTTTTTGTTGTGTCTCTAGAAAACATAGATGGGAATAAAAATGTTTATTAGTTAAAGGCGGGCCAGACTGTGATAAACATCGGTTTCCAACCAACGAGCCAGACTATCTATCTCATTCTACGCCGGGTAAAATAATGCGAGGAAGAGAGATAAACGTACCATGTTTGTTGAATAGTTTGAAAGGATAACCGTATGCAGAAACATCCGCGGTTTAACTTATGGTTTACTAAAATCGACGTTTTTACTACGTCTAGAACATGGTTTAAGTTTGAGTAATAACATTCAGTATACAAATTTTGGTTTCAAACCAGCTTGTTTATCACAGTGTGGCCCGCCTTTTACATCCAAATGTAAATAAAAGGCGGGCCAGACTGTGATAAACATCGGTTTCCAACCAACGAGCCAGACTATCTATCTCATTCTACGCCGGGTAAAATAATGCGAGGAAGAGAGATAAACGTACCATGTTTGTTGAAAGGATAACCGTATGCAGAAACATCCGCGGTTTAACTAAAATCGACGTTTTTACTACGTCTAGAACATGGTTTAAGTTTGAGTAATAACATTCAGTATACAAATTTTGGTTTCAAACCAGCTTGTTTATCACAGTGTGGCCCGCCTTTAATAATTCATCGGTTTTATTTTTTTCTAATAAGCTAAATATTTTATTTCATATAATTTATAAAAGCTTTTAATTAACAATATCGTTCAAATTAAGGATATTAAATATATTTTAAATATATATTTTTTTAAAGATGGAAACCGATTGGTAGTTCCATGACATATCGGTCGATTATACATTAAATAATATTGTTTGTATGTTTAACTGTCACATCACAACTGTCACATCACAAATCGAATGCTATATTTGAATGTATTTCTATCGTTTTTATTAAGAATTGTTTGTTACTTTGACAGTCAATGTTATATGCACTCAATATACAAAATAAACAATAAAAACTATAAACATCTGTGAAATCATGTTAGAAAAGTTTACATTCATATTATTATTGCTACGATTAAACATTTCTAAAACTGTGATTTTTTATTGCAATGAAATATATCATGTATTGACTCTTCTACACGTTACTCTCACAATTCTTTCTAGTGATATTCTCAACCTCCTCCATCCCCTCTTATGCCCATTGCCTTCCACTGATTACAACTCTACGTACCCACGTCAAAATAATTTTCAATAGTTTATGTAATCATTCGTAACTTGGCGAAGCGCGAGCGCTTGTGTGCCTGACTGCCAGAGCGTTAAAAGCTCGTACGGATTTTCCAAATGTTGAATGGAGTTAAATTGAAATGGGAAAATGGGAATTTTCTTAACAAAATAATGAAATTTTGTCTCCCTCAGAAACGTTGTAAATAACATGTAACATTCTTATAAATTTAATACACAATAATTACAAAGCCCTTACGCTACGCATGTTCCTGTTGTGATTATATAAACAATGATTTAACCTCCATTGTGCGGCTGGCTTCATTTGCAGTAAAATAAATTGATATCGAACTGCAGTTGTAAATATTTACAACTCAAATTGATAGTATTACTCCATCATTATATTACGCACAATTTAGTGTCAAGGAAAAAAAGTATTGTATTGTTTGTTTTTTTAATGAATAATACTTGTAGACAAATACTGGATTTTACCCATTGCGTGTTAATCATTATTTAGGATTAGTTGTATCTCAATAGAGACGAAGATGTAAATTGTTTTTTTTTAAACAGAATATGGTGACCGAGGTATTTACAGGACTGTCATTGGTTGGGTTAAGCGATCGCTTTATGTTAACGACCAATGACAGGTCATAAGTCCTGTTAACGCCTCGGACACCATATTCTGTTTCCAAAAAAAAAACCATTTACATCTTCGTCTCTATTGAGCTACATTTAATCCTTAATATTATTTGGTTCTTTAAAATATCACGGTAAGTACATGGTAAATAATAAAAATAAATTTTAAAATTAAAAACTTATTTATAGTATATATTTAGTTTGATTCCACATAGGTTTTTGGCTTCGACAACTCGCTACCATTTTATTAGTTTTTTTTAATTTTAATTTTAATTTAAAATGTTTATAATACCCATTCATACAAGAAAACGTGTTAACGTGTCTTATTAACACTTCAAATGTAGTTTGCCGCAATTTGTTAACATTTTTTTTTACTGCAAATGTAGTCAACCGCATAATAGTGGTTAATAATTAGAACAGTCCTATCTACGTAAACTTCAAAATTATTCGTAAAGTAACATTTTATTAAATAAAATTGCTTGTGCCAGTAGTACGTATACCTATTAATCTACATTTGTAAGATTTAAACACGAACTACATCTAACACATAAATAAGCTTTAGTGTTTCGTCGGACGAGCAAATTATAATTGAAGTTCTACCCCTTCCGGTAGCTCCAGGATTCACATTTTTATATATCTAAATACATAGAAAAATATGTAAGTATATTATCTAACAAATGTTTATGTTAATTCTATTTGGGATGAATAGTATATGTACGCTACTAAAACTACGTTCCTTACGTACGATTTATTCGTATGATGTGAGTTGAAGATGTGATCCGCGCTCATCCGAAGGGTTTTATGACCCAGTGGCAGTTAAGCTCCGCATCAACAGCAAAATATAATATTATTAAAATTGTATTTTTATAAAACGTTTTTCGTGAAAATAATCACTTTGACGGTTTGGACATATGGAACGAATGGATGAAAGGTGAATTAAACTTTGATACGAAGCCATTATTTAGTGAGTAAATATATTTTAAAAGGAAAATTAAACACTTTTTCACATAATATAAACCACTTTTTTTAGCTATATACACAGTTTGTGTATAGCCCTGAGGAAGCTCGCTACAGAGTGAAACTGGTTTGGCGCTTCTTACTCAAATAAAGTGGTTTATACTAAATGAAAAAGTGTTAATTTTTATTATTATTTTTTTAAAATTAAATGCAAGCATTATGAATGCAAAACGAAGTCGAGGGCAGCCGGAGAAAACGCATCATTATCTATTAAATCATATACTAAAACGTTCGTTTTACGACGTATAAATCTAGAGATGCTCAGGAGGTAGGTGGTAGTCCATCCTCTCTGTCTACTTCTCCAGGAAAACGTGAATGATAAGTTAGTTAAAATGTGGTACGTTAAAAGCAATCAAAAATCAAATGGCCACATGAGGAGTCGAATAAATCGATGTGCGTGCATGAAATGATGCATGAATGTTGTGAAATATGTCGGTAAAGAACAATGTGGCTTTCCATTTGTTTTTTTTAATCTGCACGTCCAGGCAGTAGATCAAAAGTAAGGACCCTTCATCTATTCAATTCCCGGTTTTCATCAAATTTTAGTTGACTACATAAATTCTACGGTACAGTGGGGAAAATGCAGTACGTGCTAAGCGCTCGCTAATTTCCTTTTCATTTCCAGGAGTTTGTCGTCGTAGTTTTGTTACGAGACGGAAAATATTTTGCAAAGAACTTCTATTATAATAAAACTCAAACTTAAAAACAATTAATCAAAAAACTTAACAAATATTTCGTAATTTATTTACTAAAGAAATCGTGTTTGATAAATTGAATATTAATGGTTTTGCGTATTGGGAAAATATATAAATCTTTACGTTTTCATTATTCAGAAAAAAAGTTTACAATAACTTATTAAAAAAAAAACGTGATTTAGATTTTTAATGTATATATTTTTTCTACCAGTTTGCCTTATAGTTCAGATCAATTTCCATTAATTGCTTTTAAATTGATAAGCTATATATTAACTTAATTTTGAACCCGCCAAAGGCATTTGAAATTTGGTTCCACCGCAAAATGTTGCACATCCATTGGGCCAAAATGGGCAGTAACATAAATATTACCCAAATAGCCAGAGCTGATATTAAATCCCGTAAGGTGGCCGTTTTATCGTGTGATGAGGACTGGCTAGAGGAGCATCGAAAAGCTGTTTTGAGCAGCCAGGAACAGAAAAATCCACTCTCGGTTGATAGTGAACTTCGGGGAGACCTGACATGACACCAGAAGAAGCAAAGGAGAATAATTTAATACTTCTGTATATAATTCGTTTCACGTAACATACTTTTTAAATCAGCTAAGGGTTATTTTTTGTATGAATATTTAGAATTGTGTTATATAGCTGATGGTAGATTTAGGGGCCTTAAAATGATATTGATCGGAAAATGCCGGTGAGTTGTCGAAACTGATCAGAACTATACGACAGTAACCAAATTAAACTTTTTTTTTTCTTTTTTATATACTTTGTATACAATACTAACATAACAAAATTAAATTAAATATCAGACATGTTCCGGATAACCCGGTCCTTCCTCAATGATATTAACATCTAACATAACATCTGTCAAAACTGATCATATTTATTAACAATTTTATAATATTTTAAATATCTTTATAATATCACTGAGGTGTCCACAGGCTCAAGTGTACACAGAGGTCCATGGAAAGACAGATTCTTAGTGTGAGATTGCGTGACGTGAAGGAATGAAGAAATCAGATGCCGCACCAGGGTTGCTGACGTCATGGACCGGGTGGCAAAATTGAAATGGCAATGGGCTGGACACTTGGCTAGACAGGGTGGCAACAGATGGGCACCCAGGATACTCAGTTGGAGACCATGGGCAAATAGGCGAAGTGTCGGAAGGTCACCGATGAGATGGACCGATCTCAAAAGGGTTGGAAAATCTTGGATACAAAGGGGCAGGATAGAGACGAGTGGAGGAAATTGGAAGAGGCCTATATCCAGCAGTGGAGGAAAGAAGGCTAGCAAAGAAGAAGAAGAAGATCACTGAGAAACGACCGGGTTGTCCGAAACATATCAGATATTTTATTCTATTTTTTTAAAGTTAGTGTTGTATACAAAGTATATAAAAAAGAAAAAGAAAAATATAAAACATCTATAACACAAAGTATGGCGAACATAGAAGAAAAATAAACAAATTACGTTTAAAATCTTCAATTTAGCTTTTTTTAATCAGATATTTGTAACCTTCATAAAAAAATTTTACTGTAATGTTTACACTCATTTTGCGTTTTATACTATAATAGATTATTTATTTCAAAAAGAGAAAAATAGGAAACATTACATTTATAAGTTTTATGTAATAAATTTATAATGTTTTTTAGTATACATACACATTTTAACTTACAGATTATAAATTATTTATATATAGACTATTATTCTTATGTAGGTGCGTAGTATTATTGTACGATATTTCATTATAATATTAGTTTTATAAATAATTTACGTACTTACTTATCAAGAAATATCGTTTTTTTCATGCAATAAACATTATTACAATATAATCCAAAAAGATTTTTGAAACACATTTCATACATACATCCTTTTCATAACTATATCCAACTTCATACATACCTTTTTAAATATATTTATGTATAAAAAATATTATTTAATATCGTTGGTAGTAACTAGATTATGTAGGATCAGCCCGAACTACAATTTGTTAGGCGTTTATTTAATAGTAATATTTTTTAATGTAATATTGATATAATACATACATGTATATAGAGAAAAACCAATGTATTATATAAAGAGTGTTTAAATGACTGAAATGTAATATTATATAAGAATATGCTATATTGAAATTAATTTTTTCAGCAAAAAACCATGAGCTAAAATGGCGAAAAGTTTTTTCTCATTTCAGGAGAGCAATATAATAATGTTTAAATTCGTTATAAATAATACAGAAATATTTATAACACTATGACCACGCATTTAAACGTCACTGTTTTTTTTATTACCGTTATATTAATGATACTGAATTTGTTTTTAAATTTTAATTAAAATTATTTAAAGTTTTAAAATGTTAGTATTATGCGATGCTTTTGTGTATTACGCAAAAGTGAACCATTTTTGAGATAAAACGAATTTAAGTTTTTTTTAATTATCGAGGTCAGGTGTTTTAAAATTTTATCAAAAAATAACTGTTGGTCATAATCAAAATTTTATTATTTTCAAAATTAGTGCATAATAGTATTTATTATCAATACAAAAACTCAAATTGTCTATCCAAACAAGGAAATACCATACGGAAATATCATATATTTTCATTATTTTTATTGACAACTCAAAAAGAAATGCGATTTAAAATAAAATAACCTTCCCTACAACCTCCTAGAAGGAATGTACTCAATAACCAATAACCCAGTATATTAAATAAGAATGTTGATTTTAATTGATAGTCCATAATACTGGCATTAAGAGCACGATACTGATGCTAAAAAGGTGGAAAATATTTTTATCTTTAACGATATATTTATTATACAATACATTAAATGATATACAATGTAATCGTATTTAAAAGTATTGGCAGTTACTTAAAATATAATGTTTATATTATATATATAGAAGCGAACATCTCTCATTCACAGAAAAATATGAATAATTTTTACATGTATATTATAGAATAAGGTTTTATAAAGTTCATTTATAAAACACCGTGTATATAAAGACATATTATTAATGCATTATATTTGTTTGATAAAAATGTTAAACATTTATTTGTGATTTGTTTTACATATATTAAAACAACATATTTTCCATAAAATTGTAAAAATACATTGTACATTTCTGCCGATGGTTTTGCCAGAAACTATAGATACAAGGTGATTACAATTTTATAATAAACGTTAAAATATTTCGCTAGGTGTACAATTCTTTCTAAAAAATATGTGAATTTATTTGTCTTAACACAATGTGAATATTAATATATCTATTCATTTCTAAACACCTAAACACGTTAAATAAAAGTTGGACTCACTCACACAAAACAAAATCATTAATTCCATTTAAACATTACTATTTATTAAATATTTACAAATAAAGTGACTTTACTTGTAGTTAAAAATATTTAATATTTACAGTCAGCTTTATTTCATTTTGGTACGTTTAACATCGATATTTATTAAATATTATATTCTCAAATCATCGAATATGTTTTAGTTTAAGTACTCATTTATATATAATGCAATTATCTCAATTACACCATAGTTTTACGGTTTGTTCTTAAATATACCACAATATAAGCCATTTAATTCAAATCAAATGATTCCATTTAAAAATCTCTTGAATTTGCCTAATTAGGACCAATTAATAAAATCGTTTTAATTCTGTATTACTCTGAAACCATTACAAAATTCATAAAAGTGGGATTTAAATTTAAATTTGAAACACTTTTTATTTTAATTTAAAAAAAACGCTGTGGAATTTCGAAAGATATGTTTATGAAGAAAATCGACGTTTTTAGAAATGTCTCTGAATTTATTTATCTTGACATGTATTAATGTGAAAACAATGCAGACAGTATATATCCTTTTCAGAAATCATTGTTTAATACAAAAAAACGTTAAATAATATGCAAAGGATTCTTAAACGATATACGCATAAAGAAAACCTCACTATTTTTTTTTTAGCTTGTACAATCGTTTTTTTAATGTTTCACATGTTCTTTATTAACAAATGTTAACAATTCTTTTTTATACTTGTTTTAATGTGTGATATCATATTAATTTAGAATTTATTATTACTGGAACAACGATGAAAAAATACATAATAAATAATTTAAACAAATGAAAACGGTTTTCTAGAAGTTTTATTATATTTTATATGAATGATATGTTTCATTGGCGAAGCATGTTATTCACATAAAATATAATAAAACTACTAGAAAACGTTTTAAATCATATTTATTACTGAATTAGAATGAGGATTGATCCTAACTGGACAGAGTTACTTACCTTAACATGAAATCTAAATATAACTTTAATGCGTAAGTTTGATTATGAATAGTTTGTAGCGTTGACCATATAGGTAACGTCATATTATTTGGTACTGTGTGATTGTGTTTGTGCAGGTAACAGCTTCGGGCTATCGCAACACAGCGGAACTATTATAATATTAATTCTTCATATCGCGTGTCAGAAGTGGAGTATCTGTTGACAAGTATGTATACAATTTTCTAATTTTATTATTAAACAATCGAATTATTTACTATAATGCGTAATTGCTTATACACACTTAATGTACACAAGGGTAGGCCCTACCGAACAACACACAAGTGTCAGGTTCTTAAGTATTAAAATTTAAGAAAAGAAACTATTATTTATATATTCAATTCCTTATATTAACAGAATTGAGCTTACGGACACAATTTCAGAGAATGGAATATTTATGAAAATATTTTAACATGTTTTGAATAAGTAAAACATTATCATGTGTTTACAATTTCCATCAAACGTTTGATAATGTCCTTTACAAGATTTGAGAAAGAATTTGAAAAATTATTAAATACCTTACAAGAAAATAGCTGTTTAGATTGGATTCGATGATTTATTTTAAGAATTGTATAATAAATAAAATAAAAATGGTTTGATCATATTTGCAGAATAGATTGCGATCATTTTGAAATATTTAAAGAAACATTTTTTTTGGTTTTTGAATAGAGCTCCGTATTAAATAATTAATCCGAAAGAAAACGTCTGTTTTCTAGATGTTTTATTACATTTTATGGGAATGACAAATTTCGCCTTTCTAAGGCATCATCATATGTACGATAATGCCTTAGAAAGACAATCTACGTCATTTCCATAAAATATAATAAAACTTGTAGAAAATGGATATTATAATTCGTATTAATTATAAAGCGAACATTTAATATCAACCAAGTTAAAATGGCTAAAAACGTATGTATTTATTTAGGCAATAATGTGAAATATTGCATCTCAAAAAAAATGAAAAACAGATGGATTATTTATTGTTTTGTATTGAAAAAATCTTTTGTTATAGCTAAAAAATAATCCTTGGAAAATCCTGCAACCACCAAATCACGAATGGCGAAGGGAGGCACCTTAAGAAGAAGATTTCAGAGACGCAAACGAAGTGTATAGGCCACAAATATACCAAGAAAACCTGCATATGATATTGGAGGGGACGATTAAGGAAACGAACTCCAGAGGTCACCCTCGACGAGAATATCTGGAGTAAACTTTTGAAGATATGTGCTGCACCTCATGCATGGAGCTGAAGAGGGCAGTGGAGGACCAAACGGAGTGGAAAATGAGATGCAGACCTTTGCTGCAAACCAATCCCTAGGATTGAAATCAAAGAAGAGGAATATTGAAATAAAACGTATTTCTAACTGCACTTCGAATTAAAGATTTTGAACTAACTCACGTGTATATTCACACTTTTATTGAAATAAGACTTAATTTATAATTTTATTCGATGATTATGACAATTATAGTCGTATTTGTAAGTTTGTCCACGGACATAACCGACATCAAAAGAATTATAATTCAATTAACTATGATTTTCCCATCTATATACACCTAGATTTATAGAAATAAACAAAACTTTTCAGTATTAACCTAAAACAAATGAAGTTTTTTTCTACGATTGGTAGGGCCAACCCTATGCATAACATGTAGTTTTTAATGTATGTGTATAATACTTACTAAATTATTGTTACCGTATATTCCATTCATTACGTCTATTCACAATATTTTGAAGAAGAAAAAACTAACAATGTGGGAAACCTGTTAAATGAAAATTAAATTACATTAAATTAAATGACAATGACTTTTCAAAGATTCCGTGAAGTTGCATTCTAAATATATTACTATATTAGAAAACATTTCGTTTTTCTTCTAAGCAATTCTGCACATAAAGGTAAAATTAAACTATCCCACAATCCTTATTATTTTTTTTTAATTTTATCTGCCATTATAAAATAACGTTAATTTATATTTTACTCATTACGTTAACATTTATCAAATTTATTTTTGTTTTAACAATGTGTTGAAATAATGTACTTTATAGCTGTACTATTTTCATAAAATCGGACACAACAAAGATAGTATTATCTTTCTGGTTGCGTTTTTAATTCAATTGTTTAATAAGAAAATTAAAAAGTCGAACTAAAAGCGAGCGTTAAAACAACGACAAAGATTTCTTTGTTTTTTATTGTTTATTATATTTATTTATAGAAAGTAGTTGTCTTAGTATTAATAATAAAAAATACTGTTTCTGCTCACTCCAAAACATTGCATAGCTCTCTGCTATACTCGGAGCTCACTTCACAGCGAAAAGTTTTCAATTTAAAATATTTTAATTTAAAAGCGTATATTTGTAGTTTGTACAAAAAGACTGAATCGTCCTTCTAATGAAAAGTAAACGAATTTCGTTCGTGGGTTGTTTACTGTATTACTATACGTTCTACACGACTCGTACACATATAGAAGCTGATCACACGCGCGCTCTTACAAGCACTACGGCCCGGCGCACGGCGGCTCCTACGTATATCTCCTCCACGAGGCCTCTGTGGAGTCCACTAGGCCGACGGGTACCAGAGGGACCCGCTATACTAGGCAGCTACTGGTCGCACATGCGCCCTACACCCCCGTGTTGCTGTAGATAAACGACACTGCCCCAGCCTCCTGCGCCGGTGGAGACCTCCGCGGCCCGTGCTGGTGGTAGTGCGAGGATTTGCGCATGCTCGTGCTGGACGACATCAGCGCCACGGTCTCGTAGTACCGCAGCCGCCCACAGCACTTCTTACTGCGGACGATGGCCACAAACCCACGTCTGTACTTCTTATTGAAGAAGGCGTATAGTATGGGATTGATGCAAGAGTTGGAGGAGCCCAACCACTGCGCAATAGGCAAGGCTATTGGAAGTATTTCGTCTTCCCAGGGCTGCACGTTTCCAAACTTGATACGAGCAAAGATCACGTACAATGGCAACCACGATAGTACGAACAAGATCACTACTGCCACAAGCATTTTCACAACTTTGATCTTAGACTTCTGTTGCATGCGCTCCATCTGAGCGTCTTTTGTATCGGATGGAATAGACCTCCTCCAAACCTTGATCCAGATAAGCACGTAGCACATGGAAATAAGAATCATGGGTAGGATATAGAAGAAAATGAAGTTGACTATGAGAAAATAGAGCGTCCCGTTGAGGTGCTCGGGCCATATCTCGAGACAGAGCTTGGTGTCGGGGGACTCCTCGAAGATCACCACGAGATCGAAGTACAGCGCCCACGGGATGGTAGTGGTGAGAGCCACGACCCAAATGAAGAAGATCATGATCCTAGCCCGCCTCTTGGTGATCTGACACTTCAAGGGCCACCAGATAGCCAGGAATCTGCGAACAAAGAAACATTGAAATATTAGACAAAAATAATTAATTTTTGATAAAACACTGTGAAATTCCGTAAAGAGCGTGTTTTATTACACTTAATTTATTGATTTAGCGCAGGAACTTGACCCAAAACTTCCATTCAAAAAATCTTTTTCAAAACATTAAATATTAACCGACTGATCTTTTGTTAAAGTTATGTTTTTGATATAATGCCTAATTTTTAACATTAACATATTGTATACCATATATTCTTTCATTTCGTGTGAAATATTTTTAGATATTCCATTGTTTTGGCGGAAACACTTTGATATTTCAACAGTATTAACTGTTTAAATAAATAAAACTTTAGTCCATTGTTTTGGCCGAAACCGATGATACCTTAACATTTTAAACTATTGATGATTAAACTTTGTTTTTGTATCACAATTGTATTTTATTTTACGCGATAGCTGTTTCATCAACCTATGTTGCCATCATCTGGCGTTACAATGGGAAAATAAAATACAATTGTGATACAAAAAACAAAGTTTATTCCTTAACAGTTTGAAAAAAACTTTGTTGTAAATATCACAATAGACTTTATTTTTTCGCGACAGCTGTTTCGCTAACCGATGTTAGCATCGATAGGTCTATTGATTGTAAGACCTGACGATGCTAGCATTGGTTAGCAAAACAGCTGTCGCGACAAAATAAAATCAATTGTGATATTTATATAATAATAAAGTTTTTTATTTAAATAATTGAAATATTTTTGGTTTGTTTATTTTGTTCTTTCAATGATGAAGGTGTTAAACCTTTGAAACATGTCGTGAAAAATAAACTCAAAATTAAAATAAAAACAGTATTAATTTAAAACGAAAATAGAAAAATAATTACATATTTCAGTAAGCTTTTTTACTTCCTAGCGTGTGTTTAAATGGTTAAAAAAATATCTTGGGCTCCTCCCGATTTGTTCTTATAATAAGATAAGACCCAAAACTTCCATTCATAAAATCATTTTCAAAACATAAAATATTAAACGACTGATTTGTTAAGGCTTGTTAAGGCTATGTCTCTGATATAATGCCTAATTTTATCATTAATATATTGTTTAGCATATATAATTTTATTTTATTTTGTATGAAATATTTTTAGATAATCCATTGTTTTGGCGGAAACCCTTTGATGTTTCAACAGAATTAACTGTTTAAATAAAAAAACTTTGTGATAAATATCATAATTGATTTTATTTTATACTCTGTTGATTGTAAGACCTGACGATACTAACATCGGTTAGCGAAACAGCTGTCGCTACAAAATAAAATCAATTGTGATACTTATAATAAAGTTTTTTATATAACTGAAATATGTTGGTTATTTTATTTTGTTCTCCCAATGATGAAGGTGTAAAACCTTCGAAACATGTCGTGAAAAATAAACTCAAAATTAAAAAAAAAACGGTATTAATTCAAAACAAAAATAGAAATATAATTAAATATTTCAGTAAGCTTAATTACTTCCTAGCGTATGTTTAAATGGTTAAAAAATATCTTGGGCTCCTCCTGATCTGTTAATATAATAAGATCATCATATTTAACCTTGCAACCTTCATTGACCTACAATTATTCCCTTTGGCCGTAAAAATCATTAAAATCTTAATTCAAGGTATCGAAACCAACGCATCGTTTCCTGAACCGGTTACTCAAAATGGCGCCATAATTGATATGTGATCACTTCCACTCTCAGCCGGTACCAGTCAAGTCTGCGGCCGGTCGCGTTACCCGGCAGACCTCAGAAGTGTTGCAATATCTGTCGCCAGAGTATCCCATTACCAACCACGCCTAAGAGCTGGTAATTAATTCTTAAACGATTTTTATATTAATGGCTGCATTTATGAAATCCGATAACCATGATCTATTCAATGAAAAAATACTCAGCCTGTAAGATACGATTACTTTTTAATCTTTTAAGTGTAATTATGTCAAGCAGAAGTAGCAATATAAGCCGAGTAAGATTAATGTAATGTGCAAACTGTTTATTAAATATGCACATGTCGATGGCAAAGTGATATCTGTTACGGTATGAATAACGTTCTTCAAGTTTCACAACGTTTATTTTAGTTGAAAAAAAAAAGATTTACGGTATAACTTTTATCAAGTAATTACATATAGCCACGTTCAAAGAAAAATGGCAATATTAAGAAAGCTTATATTCTCGATAACAAGTATGCCCATTAATAGTGAGTGAAATTTTATTTGATTCAATCTAATAGGGGCATTAGATTTAATTTACTAGTTATGAGAGTAACCAAACTTTTTTTATGTGTTTCTACAAGTAAGGAAACAAAATAAAACATATTGTTTATACTAAATTTAGCATAACTTTGTATTGCGGATTCATTGAGTAATGTTTATTTTTTTGTAAACAAGACTTTATTAAAAAAATTCAACACAAACATGTCGCGGACACAGAAGCCCTTCATATGACGTGCTTCGGTGTCCAAAATATGTTTGTCTTCTTCTTCTTCTTCTTCTAATTCTTAGTGTAGGTTTAGTAACATTCTTTTTAAGAGGAATTGGCCTCCTGCGAAGTCGACTCCCAGCTGTCGATCCATCTCTTTGGTGGTTTGCCCGGGGGTCGTCTACCTTGAGACTAGCCGTGCAACATAACGAAGAAGAGTCTGGATGGATCCATTCTCCTCACGTGTGCAAACCAGTATCTTCTCCTTTTGGATTCCCCACCTAACGACATCCTCGACCTCGCATATCTCCCTTATCCGTGTATTCCTTATCCTCTCTTACAGTGTCTTGCCAGATATTTATCTGAGCGTCTTCATTTCTAACACTATGAGCGCGATTTTTGTGATTGTGGTGTCTGCCCTGCACTCGATCCCATATGTCATGATAGGTCGCACCAAAGTCTTATAGATTCTCACTCTGCTGCTGATCTTCATGTGAATGTGCTGGGTTTTTCCAAATCGAATTCTTCATATATTTGTGATAATTTAATTAAATTCAAAATTCAAAATTTGGTAACATTTTGAAGTTCTTGCTAGAGTTGAATTATTTAAAGTGCCTAATTACAATTATTAAAAAGAACAGTGGATACGTGGAATATAAATTAAATAAACATAATAGTAATTTGTTTTAGATTTATTTTTTGGACGTTGTACGATCGAAGTATGCGCAGGATGCCTATTGGTGGCGATGAGGTATCGCAACCCATCACACCGCGTCTCCCGCGAGTGCGAATGCAAAGGATGGAGTGCCGCATCGGTTAAAGTGTGACAGTGCATTATTTTTGCCTATCCTAAAGGGAGACGGCGTGATGGTTGGTTAGTTAGTTAGATAATTTAAATAATCACTAAAGAGTTCAATAATTTTCATGGTTTTGTAGAATTGTTCATTAGAAATATAATTAAAATTCTACGTAATCATAGCAATGTTCATAGTATCAACCTGCTTTTGAGTATTACGAAATAAAGGGTAAATCATATTGCCGAATATCACTTGAAAGTTTAAAAAAATCATGGTTCTGAAATATTATTCTATTGACATAAGGTATGGTTTCAAATGCTTCATATTTTTTTATCTTTAAAATCAGACCAGTGTTCTCGTTATATTGGTTTAAATAGATTATGCCAATTGAACTTCTGAATAATTTAATATGTACTTCTGAATATTTTGAATAAGTTAAATTTTAATAGAATTTTACTTCACAAATCAAATGAGCTCAATAAAATCAGAGGACATCACAGCAACAATAGAAGACCCCATGCAAGGTTCAGATGATTAAAAAATATATTTGATTCAAAGACGCCGGTATCCTAGTTTTTATTTTGCGTTTTTCTCAAAACTGCTTTTTTCAAAAAGGTATATACAATATTTCTCGATCTACCCAATTGATTAAGTTGAAATTTACAACAGTTATTTTTCATATTATCTAAAATATGACGCAGGCATTTTTTGATTGGGTGTCATATTCAAAAATAAATAAAAAATTAAACTCTAATTTTCAATGAATACTAGATTTTTTTTTTAAACGGCTGCCATTTCTTAAAAAAAAATCCTTATCCCTAGGTCACTTGATAGTTATTGCAATCCTAATAATATACAATTTGTTTTTTCGATTTCAGAAAATGCATTATAAAGAAATCATGTACACCTTCAGCAAGGATTTTTAAAACAGGGCTCTACATATCGGCTTTTATCTCGACCAATATTTAATATTTTAAATTGTTTGTAAAAATACTGTTTACTTGTAATAAAGATTATTTTATTTTATATAATGGCTGCATTAAAAAAAGTTTATACCTATTTTACGAGCGCCAAGGTGGCGTAATCCCTTGAGGCATTTTTATATGAATATAAAAAATGTACATTAATTAAGATAAAGTTGGAAAAAATGTAATCGTGCATTTATCTCGTCTCACATATCTACAATTTTCTATCCCCAATTCAATTTATTTTATCTTGATAATAACATATAACGCAATATTAAATATTAATAAATCCATGCTAAGAATGCCTATGAAAGGCGATAATTGTTCTCCCAGTACATAAATTAAACTTCTAGGAAACTTATGTTTTTATTTATATTCAACACTTTGAATACTTTCATGTGAACGCATTGCATAATGCATAAAATGATTACGAAACATGCAAAAATATTGCATTATTCATTGAAAAAGTGGTTCATACAAAACTATTAACATTATATGACAATTCTGTTTATAATCTACAATCTGCATAAAATTATCTTCTGTACCATTGGCATACTTAAAATTACATCATTGTAAAAAACGCATTTCGCTTTCAATGAATGGTGTTTGTCTAAAGAAACATAAATTATTTCGCCAGAACATAAAACTAGTTTTTATGTGTATATTTCAAAATCGTACATGTACACTTGACATTGAATTTAACGCCGAGAGATTTCGTGAAGAAATTTATTTTATATCTGCATCCAATTAATTTAAGAGCTAAATAATATGTTTTCTAAGAAATCAAACAAAATAAACTGCTATTTAAAAATATGCTGTAGCTATAAAATAACAAATAAATCTTTAGTTTTATCGTTAATATATTGATTTAAATTAGTGGTAATATAATTTATTGTACAATCTCCTATTGAATACAAATACTAGATCTAATATTATTTTTAAGGAGATCAAATTGCAGTAGGTAACATGTATCTGACTGAAATCTTGCATGTTGACAGATATGGGATGACTGAAATAAAGCGTCTAGTAGTTATTCAGGACACCAAAAGGCAGAGAGTACTGCAGAAGTGATAGCCAACGTCTGCGAAACCTAATATAACATAGAAGGAAAAATGTTATGAAGATGGAACCAGATCATATTTAGGGTTGAATCCAAGTCCCCTGGATCAAGAGCCAAACTTTCTATCCCCAAGTCCACCGCCCGATTCATTTGAATGTTTATCCTTATAATAATAGATTTCTAAACATAAAAACTAACTAACTAACCATCACGCCGTCTCCCCGGGGGGCATGCAGAAAGAATGGAACGCCACACTATTCTGTCCTGACACATTTCTCTTGCTTCCTTTACATTCATACATCGATATTATAACAAGATGAGAGATGAGGTTGAGGATATTATAAGATGGAGCAGATATTGAAAAGGGACTGGTACGTTCATGTTTAAAGAATAGACACCACCAGACTCCCCTATATTGCATTGCATAATCAGCCTCATGGGACTCGTCCTCGTGGAAGATCTCCTAAAAGATGGAAGGACAGCTGGGAGTCTACCTCACAGGAAGAGCAACACTACGGAGAATAGACCACATAGGTCTACAACAAGGAAAAAGAAAAAGAGATCTTATAAGTATAAAAAATAATGTCTCGTGTAATCTTATAGATGAATTATTAACAAATTCCAATGACAACGTACTATAACTACTTTTGAGTATTATATAAGTAGCTACCCTTCACCATCCGTGTATAATTTAGCAATGGTCTAGCACTGTAGAATCGAATACGTTCGATTTAATGAATTTGTATTCGGTACGGTAAAACATATCGTTGGTACGCGTAGAGTTGGAAATTACAACGGTGAGAACCAGTTCACTGGGTGAATGGTACACCAGCACTGACCACAGATCATCGATCATTGTTTAATTAATGGACCTGTTTGCTAAGCGCCTGCGCCGTTCGCAGTTCTCACGACTTGCATAAGTTAAACACTCCTACTATCGAAATTATTGTTTAATTAAAAACACATGTTCCGATAGTATAAATGGAACTGTAATTTAATTGCCCTGTTAGGAGGTTAATGATGCAGTTTCATGTACCAGAGACCATAATAAAATATTAAATGTTTCATATGATCATACGTATGAGCTAATCAACCATTACCATTATACAAAAGCTAAAAAATTTATATAAACAAGCAAATGAAGTTATAATAAAAAAATTATATGAATTAAAATATTTTTTTTCAACTATTGTGAATATTTTTCCTGACATGTTATAATGGTTTTTATCCTTCATCGTTGGAAAAGCTAAATAAACTAACGAAAATAAAATTAAAATAATAATGTATGATCGATTGGTTCGATCTTCTACAATAGATTCGATTGGTTTTAGTAGCTCGTTACCAGTACTCCCATAGAAGCCCAGAAGCCGGGCTTGCGTAAGAAATTTTGAATCAAAACCCCCAAATCCACGTAATCATGCCCCCGCATAAACCAACAACCCACTAAATCATATTTCAACAATGTTCCCATTAGACATAAGAGGAATAGCCACAAGAGTTAAACCTCTGTAATTCAGGAGACGTATTGATTCAAAATTTCTTAAGCAAGCCGGGCTTCTGGGCTTCTATGGGGGTACCGCCACTGCTCGTTGCTATTATCATCTCTGGTATAACAAAAGGACAAAAAATATCAAAATTTACGATTTCTTGCACTCTGATCGAGTCTTAAGGTACACTGATTTTGAATACCCGCATAAACCAACAACCCACTAAATAATCTTTCAACAATGTTCCCATTAGACATAAGAGGAATAGCCACAAGAGTTAAACCTCTGTAATTCATGAGACGTATTGATTCAAAATTTCTTAAGCAAGCCGGGCTTCTGGGCTTCTATGGGGGTACCGCCACTACTCGTTGCTATTATCATCTCTGGTATAACAAAAGGACAAAAAATATCAAAATTTACGATTTCTTGCACTCTGAACGAGTCTTAAGGTACACTGATTTTGAATTTTTTTTTTTCAAGAAAAACGAATAATAAAAATATATGGGTTACTGTTAATTGTATACATCATTACAAGCTCTGTTGGATAGTTGAATGGTTGCAGTAAAATAGGCACTAAGTACCAAAAAAAATACAAAAAAAACTAAGTATGTAGTTTAGTTCTATATGTAATATAGAACAAAACTGCATACTTAGTTTTTTTGTATTTTTTTTTTGGTACTTAGTGCCTATTTTACTTCAACCATTCAGTTTTTAAGGCGTTGCATGAAATAACACCAGCTTATATATCGAAACTCTGCATGAATAAGAATCTGAATGCAGTCTGCATTGCGATCAGCAAAGTCTTCTGCGATGGGTAGATTGTCTATACCAAAACGCTGTGTTTTCACAAATTTTGGAGCCGGCCCTTCAGTCTGTAACAATCTTCCTGCATACCATAAATGCATTGAGAATCCATCAAAGTTTAGATCGTGACTCAAAATGCACCTTTTCAAATTATTATATCTTGATGCAAATGTTGATTGTGGCGTCAGGTGTAGCCCTCATATTAAATAAATTATTTTTAACTAGTTCATAAATTGAAACATTTTCTGCAGCGCCCTTGAGATGAAGAATTCATAAAAAAGCAAGCAATTCAGTGTAACTTAATCATTTACAATATTATGTAAATTTCAGATTATAGTAACGTAATTTAATTGATAATATAAATCTTGGTAGTTATTGATCTCCAAGAGATCGAGATCTGCAAGGTGGAGTATGTCGTGAGATGGGGCAGATACCGCAGAAGATACTAGAATGCGCACGTGCAGAGGATGGAGCCCACCAGAATCCCACACGCTGTGGCGCATCAGATTCCTGCCGGCTGCCGTCCCGGAAGAGATGGAGAGATAGTTGGGAGTCAACCTCCCAAGAGAGGCCAGCTTAATTTCAGGAACAGACTAAAGGTCTATTAGGAGAAGAAGAAGAAGGTAGTTATTAATTTGAAATTATGAAAATTTGAAATAACGTTTAATTTATTTATGATGATTATTCAGTTAGAACTGGAAGAAGAACACGTATAACAAAACTTTTTTTCTATTTTTTTTATCGAGTCTTACATCATTGCCCAGACAACAGTGGATTATATGATTTTAGAAACATTTATGTAGATTAGGAATTAAATACGTATTAATGTCAAAATAAGAAATTTATCACCTATTTGTAAACAATTAAGGTTAAACGTTTTTGGTTAGAAATCTGTGGGCAAACAGGCACATAAAAATATTTAATTATATTCATTTTAAAATATATGCGATTACCTTCATTTTGTTATTTCCACTAAAATATTATTATATTCTCGTATTGCCGCGTTTTTTGTACTCACAGTGAGTAGGTTACACAAAGGCTTGCCGACTTGTTTACTACACGAAGGTTAATGGTTAATAGTCAACCGAGGGTTCCAACAGCGAAAAGTCTCCACCACTCGAGGCTCGAATCATTCATCAGGCCTCAGCTCGGATTAACTTTTATTATCGGTCTAGCACTAAAGACGCCTACACCAATAATACAAACTTCAAAGAATACAATGTTCGGAGGAAAGTAGAGTTGATAATGATTTTTAACGTGTGAATTATTTTGTGAATGGTACACTAGTATGTTTGTAAAAAATAATGGTTTTATACATGTAAACAATACAAATTTATTCATTTGCAACATTTAAAATTAAATATTGCTTTCATTGTGAAAATATTTTTTGATTAATTAAAAATTAGTTATCTTCCATTCTGGAATTTTACCATTATCATCGGAAGAAGGATGTGAAATAAAAAAAGATAATATATCGTTCTTCTGATGATGAAAGTCTTATTTATGGAACTCTATATTTGAAAACAAATATTATTGTAAACAATCATATATTTAATCTGAAAACATAAAAAATACCATTATATAATATTAAATTCACTGTCTCCAAATTATTAAATAATGATAAAAGATAAAATTTTAAAACTGGTAAATTAATATAACTTTGTTGCTGTATCGCAATTGTATTTTATTTTACGCGACAGCTGTTTCATCAACCTATGTTTACATCATCAGGTGTTACAATTATATCAACAACATGTTATTATTATTATATATTATTCAGTGCTAATGCCTTAGCGTTCAATAAGTTTAATAAAACATTATTTTGTTATTTGAAATTTCATGGTGGAAGTTCATTGTTAATAATGAAAAAAAAAGTATTTTTATATATTATATATATATATATATACTTAGTTAAAAAAAAATAATATTTGGTTCTTCAAAACCTAGTTACGTTTGAATATGATTCGAGTGGTCTCGATTTATTGTTTAGAGATATTTGTTATAATAACTCATATCTTACTTTGTTTCTTCTTCTTTTGCTTCATAATGTAGGCCTTTTAGCCTATTTTTCTAGAGGGATTGGTCAATTCCCCGGTTGTCTGCAACTTATTCTAACACGTAGTATCTTGCCAGATATGTGTCTGGGTGTCTTCATTTCTAACGACGTTCTGAGCGCGTTTTGTTGTAATTACGAGTATATACCCTGCATTTCATCCTGTAAGCCATGATAAGTCTTCAAATATTTTCTTTTCGCTCTTTCCGTGCGAAATGAATGTTGTTGTGTTGACTGTTATTCTGTATTAATCATTCTATAATTCTTACTACAGATATGCCTCGGGGTTGAAGCTTTACATCATTAAGGAAGCAGTATTGTACTACGGCCCATTCATCAGCGTATTGCGTGACACATCCACACTGGAGTGACGGGTGTAGAAATAGAACAACATAAGGTGCCTTATGAATTCTGCAGTTATTCTGATTTCAAGATCGATTAAGAAGAAAAAACAAGTAAGAAAAATAATAATACGTAAACATTCAAATCCGTCGTCAGTCCTAAGAGGACGTAAATGCGCAAAGGACAAAACAGAGACGAGTGAAGAAAAATGGAAGAGACGTATATCCAGCAGTAGAGAGAAAAAGACTGAAGAAGAGAAAGAAAAAAAGTTTTTTTTTAAATAAACTTAAAGCGTTAACACTAGAATTCCATAATGGCGATTTTTTATGATTTAAACCTTATGAGTTTATTTTTCTCGTTGAGTTTAAATTGTTTCTTTGATGATGAAGGTGTAAAGCCTTCAAAACATATCGTGAAAAATAAACTCCTAAGTACAAAAAATAGTGTGTTAATTCATAGAAAAAATCACCAGAAGAAATATTTAAATAATTTTAAAAAGATTTTCATTTAACCAACAATTTTGATGAACATACTTGTTAGCTAAGTCTCTCAACAGGGACTTTAAAAACATATAAGTTGTATCGGGAGATTACGTACAAGATTAAAATATGATTTTCACTGTCACGTCGGAAGAAAAATGACGTCATGGAAACAAATCGAAGAGGCATGTGCTCTGAAGTCAACGCCTGTAGGTTAAAGAAGATTATGATTTGAATAAATATAATATAACTGCACTTATGTATAATAGTATTTTTACAACACTTTCCACAGACATGTTTCGATAATGACACTAAATTTTTCAATGTAGGTATTGTACAAATATTTAAAAATAATGTGCATTGAAAAAGGTTGTGTCATAAGCGAAACATGTCTGTGAAAAGTGTAAAAAAGTGTTGTAAAGATATGAAATAGAGTTATATTTCTTCTATATTAGCCATAACTTTGTGTTGTAGATGTTTAATTTTTTTTATATACTTAATATACAAAATTCACATTATTAAAAAAATTAAAAGTAAATACCAAATATGTTTCGGACACACAAGCGCCTCATCAGTGATATTAAAATAATGTAAATATTAAAAATACATTATAACATTTTTCAGTGTTATTCAGTGTACTTATGTCAGTTTTGACAGATGTTAAAATCATTTTAGTATCTGTCAAAACTGACCACATCTGTGAAAATAAGTATATAAAAAAGAAGCAGTTATATTTATTCAAATATAAATATACAACACCAAGTGATATAGAAGAAAGATTATGATTCTTGAATATGACACAGTAAATTTTACTGAATAATATATCTTATTTCACTGCAGAAAGAATCCACGCATAAATATCTTACGTCTTATATGTAACACGATAATAGCAGATACAAAATGTCTATTAATACGTCGTGAACTCGTTTTGCAAAGGTTCATACATTATTTCTCGCAAGAAATTGTGTTAAATCCTCTCAAACGATTTTGTATTACGTTACTGTTGTACCTCTGTTGTAATATTATCTGATACAACTCTGGATCCATTGAGAAAACATCTTTTCTTTAGACGTAATAATAAAGAGATTTACTACTATGGCAGTAGAACAAAAATGTGTTTCATCTAAGACTCGTGAAACGTGAATTCCACATAATGAATAGGTATAAGATTTCTCTCCCTGCTCCGGGCGACTGAACTTTGTCGTTAGGCTTTCAGTAAATATTAGTTAAGAGTTTTTTCAATTACATTTAAATTTCTTATTGACAGACTGCCGTGATTGAATATTAATGATGTTAAAGCGTCTTATAGAAATACAATCGATAAATTTCCTCGTTACTTTTTTTTGTTGAAAATGTTATGGTTTTGTTAATTTACAAAAGAAAAAAACGTTTTTATAAATTAATTGACAAGTATTTTTTAATGGGATTTATTATCTTTGAGGTCGTGATAGCAAATGTATATTTATTAAATGATTAAACGTCGAGGTTTGTATTACTTTTAAGCAACTAAAAACATCAGTGTAAAATTGTTTTTGAGATAACGTATAGTACGTTATCACAAAAACAATTACGTACGTTCCGATAGCCTTTTTGTAAAATTATTATTATTATTATTGTTTCCCATACAATTTCAAAAAAGGTACGTATATTACGATGCTGTGTAACCATTACACATTTTTTTAATAATCTGAAACCTTTTTGTAAAATTATTATTTCCCATACAACTTCAAAAAAGGTACGTATATTACGATGCTGTGTAACCATTACACATTTTTTTAAATAATCTGAAAAATATCTAATGTTGATAGGTAAATGCTTCAAAAGAGTAAAAGTAAAGTGATAGTATGTTTAAAAAGTAAATGCTTAAATAAGAGTGATAATATTTTTATCTGATCCACCAAGAGAAACAACCGCCCACAGAGAGTGGTCCAGAAAACGTAGGCAATATTCCAATTATGTTTTTTTTTTACTTAAATTTATCTCTCTAGCATCAACGAATATAGTAGTAGCTAGAGTTTGGCGTAAATAATGTGTAGTACATTCTTAACTATTTACATTTCAATACACGACATTGCGACAATGATATATATGTTATAATATTTTGATTGTATTAAACATGTATCTCCTAACAACTAACTAACGATGACGTCTTTTCCCCGGAGGGGTAAGCATAGAGGATGGATCGCCACATTGTTCTATTGTGACATAATTCTCGCGCATCTTCTACATTCACAAATCGTGACATGCGCGCTCGTCGATTGTTCCTACTTCGAACATGGCCGCCTCTCAGTAATTGATTAATTTGGTCATCCCATGTCTTCCTTGGCCTTCCTCGACTTATTTTTCCATTCACACTACTTGTATAATTATTTTAACCATTCTTTCCTCATCTATTCGTTCAATATGTCCAAACCATCTTGTATCTCCGATTTTGTAATTGTATAAATATAAATCACTTTCTTATATTTATTATATTGATGTTAATATTAATATGATATTAGATGTAATGTGTACTTGCTACACAACAACGGTAAAGGAAGGTTATTCTGTACATTTTATCCAGAAGCTACGAAAGCTGCCCTAATTAAAATCAGAAATGTGTGATGCTTGGGATATGTACGAAGGAACTAAAAATATCTCATCAATTGCTTATACAAAGAAAAAAATCGAAAAATATAGAAAAGTCTACAGAAAAAATATCGTGGTTCTAAACCATGAATGTGTGTAGCGACCTTGAGATAAAAAGATTTCTCTTTCATTATATAAAAAAGTATTAATCATCAAACAACACAAGATATAACAATGGTTTTATTATAATATATTTCCACACTAGCTGTACCCGGCCACGCGATGCTTTGGCTCAGTCTAGTTAAAAATTGAAAAGAACGAAAAGAACGCATATTTATAATTTAATATGTTAAATTTTACAATACTTGTGGCTCTTATGCAAAAGTTTTCCCTTCTTTTGTGAATCAAGGTTTTATTTGTTCAAATAAAAATTAAATTTTATTTCAATACATATTATTTTAAATTTTAAATATATTATTCACAGTAATATTTGCACTTCAAAAGCAGACAGATGCAAATTAAAATATTGTATTTTTAAGTTAAGACAAAAACATACGTATTTTTTTTTTCTTATCATCGAAACATATAAACTTAGTGCTTATTTTTTGCGTTGAAGTTTGCTTCAAGTACTTCTGTTATTTTACCGAAAAAATTGTTTAACAAACAGTGAAAATATCACCATATCTGTCAATTGGTTGCCGAGTCCTTTGAGTTCAAAGAATAGAAGAAGAAGAGAACCCTTCATTTTTATTATATGAAGATAGATGATATTTTAATATAACCATGAGAATAAAGGTTCCCAAGAAACGTTATTTTCGTCAAGCAGACATCACACCCCGCCTTAAGGCATATTACCCAATCAGAGATGGGTTTGCATCTAGACCACTGTACATGACGCGTACAGCATCCACGAAAAATGCAGTTAATTGCAACTGAAAACTTGTTTTGTGTCTGATAATGTCCATACTAGGAACAAAGCCACAGCGCAAGACAATTTATTCGAATATAAAGTGTTTTATTGTGTCAAGGTTACTAGCCCCGTAGGTACGTATTACCATTTAAGTCCGATGCAAAGGTCAACGCAGGTCATAAACAGACAAAACATTGTTTTCGTGTGTTGTCTATGGATGTATTAATTAATAATGAATCATGTAGTTAGATGAAACACACGAATAATTAAAATGAAATAAATCTATGTTTTTCAATGCAGTAAAGTAAAAATGTGTATCCCTCAAATTTTTGTATTTAACAATATATTGTATTACCTCTTTTATAATGACTAACGGGCCAGGAATTTGCCTTCACGTGTGGTTTTGATATATCAATAACACACAGCGCTCCTGGAAACGATATAAAGTCGGCTAAATCTTTCAGCAAAATGGCAAGTGAAATAGTAGATAAAATACTATTTTAAGGACAATTCTGAAGATATTATGTTTAAGAATAGCTTGTCAATGAGACGAAGAAGAAGAGTACGAATATTACTTCAAACAAACTATTTTTTAAATCAGTGTTTTTATAGTATAAAAATATAATAAAATATATTTGCTCGTAAAATTGTCAGTGCGATAATATGATGCTTTATTAAAAAGCTGTTGCGTTTTAATTAGACTAATAAGCTATTACATCAAGTTAAAGTAATATCTCAAATCGTTAGCGGCAAATCTAGACGTCAAAGAATATCTAAGGAACTTAGCTAATTACATACATAAATTGAAAGACAACGTTGTAAAACAAATGTTTAACTTAACCAATAATTGGTTCGATGAAACAAAATAAAGTTGTGTAAAAAATATAACACTAGTGCTTTATTTTTTTGTTTGTATATTGTCTGTATTAGCTTGAAAAATTGTAATTAAACTAAATAAACAAATTATGAAAGAAATTATGAAGATCTCGATACTTATGAGAATAGAGCGTAAAAAATGTTGATAATTTACGAACTAGAAAGATAGAATTGCTGAGCACAAATTTTAAAAGCGGTATATAAAATATTTCTAAAAATTAAGGTTATGCCATTTTACTTTAGCACATAAGATTATGTTTTGCAATTTTCCAAATGGAAAACGATTACTTACGTTTGAGATTACAAGGTAAATGTGTGATAATCTCGTAAATCTAATATACCCAGAGGCGTGTATCAGAGGTCTATGTAATTACTTCCGAGCATTGATACTCTGACATTGAACTCATGTTAAAATGTAAACTGACTTATCCATGGAAAAAAAATGATTTACTGGTAGTTAGTTTTATATGAAATTAGTAATTAGATTAACGAGATTATTCCTAAAATAGTTAACATCTGGGAAACACATTTTAATTACATGTTAACTTGTAAATTAAAAAACGTATATTTTTAATTTTGGAAGGTTAAAAGTATAATATAAGCCACCACTTCAGCGTCCTCTTCGTGAGATACTACTGTTTAGACAGCAAATCATTTTGATTGAAAATAAATTTCCTGTTTATTTAAATTTACTTAACACGAATGCGTGAGTACACAATTCAAAAATCGAACGCTGTATTCTAAATACAAAATAATAATAAAAATACGTCTGATCGTATTTCACTGTCATACATATTTTTCACGACAATAATATTTATTTGAATTTATTCATGATAAAACAATCAAACAAATTTGGATGAATTCTCTCAATCGTGATTTATTCAACTTGACTCCTCCACATTCACTATGCATGTCATGAACACACGCACCTTGGATGTTTTGAATTTATAAATTTTATATATATTATCAATTTCTTCACAAAGCCTTGCCGGCTATTCGTATCCTTCCTCTGTTTCGTATTTTAAGATATAATATTTTAATATATTATCCACATATATCATAATATTGTACCCTTAATGTGCTCAATTAATGTTGTATTTTTGAATAATATATTTTGTTATAAATGTAAGGCGTTTGGAATCAGTGTAATTATCATATTACCGATTTTTTGTGATAATATTTTTTCAAATTATGAGAATATTTTCTCATAGATTTTACTATTTCATACTATCATATTTGGGAAATCGATATAAACTATTTGTTACATCTCTATAATCAAAATATGTCATAAACATGTCTAGAAAAATAAACTTAAAAGTGGAAAATGGGTTTAAATGATAAAAGTTATTTTCTATTAATTGTGTAAAGAATAACACAAGCAAGTAATATTTAAGAAAACTATTACACAATGAAATATTGATTTTATATAATATTGTCTGAAAAAATTATCAACGGGCATGAAAAACATTCTTATTTAATATAGAGAAATTTGAAGGAAAGAAAAGTTTTGCTATTTTATCATTACATGTAAACATCATAATAGTTAGTTATTTGACAATCATTTCTTATACTTTTATAGTTCACGTTACCAAAAATCATGTATTACTCTTAATTCAAAACTTTTTAAAATTAAAACTCCGTTTAATCCTCTTTTAAGTTGTTTTTGCTCCACTCGTGTTAAAGGTTTTACCTTCATCATAGGTTTATTTATATCGTTATCTCGATAATTTAGGTGGAAAACCGTTGAATCATGTCTAGAAAAATAAACTCATTATTGAGAAAAACAGTAATTTGATTCATTAAATATGACATTATGCAACTACAGAATATTGTCTCAAGTTTACAAATATAAATTAAAAGATTTTTTGTAAAAAGGTGACAATATGAATCCAAGTCAAGCCTAGTTTATTGCAGCAGAAAATTTATTGCATAGCAGGTTACCCAATTACTGACTGTACGCAGTGAATGTCTCTGGTTGTAAGTGAATACGAGTAATATAATTCACTCCACTCGCTACGCAAGCCGCCAAGGAAACTGTATCACACAAATACAATAAGCGTATATACACATATATTTAAGTAGCCTTATTGTGCACAGTTACTACAGATAACCTTTCATTTGAAAATGCAACTCAGTTCGAGTGATGCCACTTTAATATGATCTAGGAGTTCCTTATTTCAATTTCAAAAATAGTTACAACAAACAAACTAACCTACCCAAATAATATCTTTGTTATATTATACTTGTGAAATTTCTGTAACATGAATCTTAAACGGAAGGGGCAAAATCAACATTTCCCTTGTACATAGTGCCAATAGAATATACAATATTTTTTATCATTATCGCTTCAAAGACTGTAATTTTTCTTGTTAATTAAGCAATGGAAAAGTGAAAAACTCCATTACCTCTTCAAACCGTAGAGTCGCGTACGTAAACCTTCATAATTATGTAATTTAATATTTTTATTAGGTTTGATATATCATCTACCTTGTAAATCTTGAACTACGTATACTTTATAACAAGTCCTCACTGTATATGGTTTCACCCCGTTTATTTATTTTTTTATTATTATTAATATATTTTATGATGCCTTCATACTCGCATGTGACTCTAAAGCTTTATTATCTTACTAGAGAAATATGCCTTCTTAATGTTAGATCATAACACTTTTGTATTGTTTCTTGAACAATGATGTTAAACTCCATATTAAATAATTAGTATGAATGAAAAGTCTGCCTTCTAGGAGTTTTATTATATTTTGGATGGAATAACATGATTCGCCCTTCTAAGGCATTATCAAATGTCATTTGATAGTGCCATGCGATAATTTAATACAACACTTACGCCTACTAACACTTATACCTATGATTTCGTGTGTTATCCTAATTGGATGCGATATATATGTATTATTATTCAAAGTATTTAAAAAAAAAGTATATGTTAACGATGTAAATGGAACCAAAAATAGAGAAAGACCGAGGAAAACGTGGCATAATCAAATAAATTAAATATTGAATGTCGGCCATGTGAGGAGTCAGAGAAATCGACGTGCGTGCATGACACGATGTATGAATGTCGAGGAAGCGAGAGAAATATTCAGGAAAGAAAAGTGTGGCAGTCCATTCTTTCTGCCTACCCCTTCGGGGAGACGGCGTGATGGTTAGTTAGTTAGTTAGTTAGTATTTTTTTCATAATAATATTTAGTGAATTTTTAAAGCCGGTGGTATTTTATGAAATAAAACGCAGAAATTAACGGAACCTTTAAGGCGCTCTATTTTTGGAAGTTGTATTAAATTGAATAATGAATTTTGGTCTTGACAGTACCTTGATATAAATCAAGTGGTGTTCGCTGCTCATTTCCAGATCACGATTTACGATTTACGCCCTCCGAACAATCTTTCGCGAGGAGCCTGGGAGAAGGAGATAATAATAAATAATAACACAGGTACTCGCTTAGGAGCGCTGTAGATATATTCGATACAAGATAAAGCGCTTGGAAAAGGAGTAGATGTCGAATGACCTTGGTATAGCAGAAAGCAGTGGCTGGAGATGAGATATTTTTCAACGAACCTCTTCAATAAAAACTAAACCTCACTTGAAAATATAAGTTCGCATGGAGTTATATATTGTACAATAAACCTATTCACTACAAACTTAACCTCACTTGAAAACAGAAGTTCTCCTAGAGTATCATTATTTAGATAATTTACTGTTTCATATAAAAGTTCATTTCATTTTTTCTTTCTTTCTAGGTCTACAGATCTGGGTGGACCTCGGTCACCTCCAAAAAGGTTCTCCTGCCAACCCTATCCTAGCTCTCGGTATAGGGTTCACTCCTTAGGTCTAACTCCTAAAATTCTCAATTTCATTGTTATATAGATTTATACGTAAAGCAATATTTTTTTGTATAAAAGAAATGTTCATTCAAATCGCCAAGGTCTACTCGTATAATCTATTAAAAAATATAATTATAAACTGAATTTTAATATAAAATTGATCTCTAAAATGGAAATTACTTTTTTCGAGGTTCTTATTTTCAAGTTTAGTTATAATATTTAAAAAATGCTTTAATTATTATTTCGAAACACTTATCTTTTAATAGAATTAGAATAAACCACTTGATAAAATATAACAAATAATAAAAATAAAAAATAAATCATAATAACATCTGTCAAAACGGACCATATTTTTAATAATTTTATAATATTTTAAATATTTATATAATAAAACATTATGTGTTCTTACATTATCTGCTAAATTAAAAAAACGGTGGATTCGTGGAAGATAAATTAAATAGACAATATGTGCACCATGTAAAAATAACATTTTGTGTTAAATTATTTTTATTTTGTTATTTTATTTTATATCATTGTATTTTTTATTATTTGTTTTAGATTTGTTTTGTGGGTGTTGGACGATCGAAGTGTGCGCGGGAGATGCCTATTGGTGGCGATGAGGTTCGCAACCCATCACACCGCGTCTCCCGCGGAGCGAAAAGAGAAGGATGGAGTGCCGCATCAGTAAAAGTGTGACAGTCCATTCTTTCTGCCTACCCTTTCGGGGAGACGGCGTGATGGTTAGTTAGTTAGTTAGTTAGCTTAAAATAAATAAAAACAAATAAAGATTGATTAACGTGCTTTAAGTTATATTGATTAATCTATTTTCTTCTGTATAAAATAAATAATTAAAAACGTGTTTTTTCATATTTTATGTTATTCTTTACAGATTCATATTATGAAGATTCCAAATGGCTGTCGACCACCAGGATGACCATCAAAGAGATGGAGAAAAAACTGGACGTCTTCATCGCAGGAAGAAATTTGATGTTCTGTATAAACATATCCCAAGATCTACCGTAAGAGGAAGAAGGATACAAATTTTAATTTGACTTAAAAAAAAATTCATATGAAGCACTCACTTGTGGTTAGACATAAAATAATAAAACACTCTGTATTAAACCATGGTGTGGTTATTATAATTGATGCCAACTAGTTTCGCTTGGATCCAAGCTTCATTAGAGCAGAATAATACCTATTATACTGCCCTTACAGATACAGTTATTAAATGGTGTTAATGTTACAATAGTTATTATACTGCCCTGATGAAGCTTGGGTCCAAGCGAAACTAATTGACATCAATTATAATCACCATTTCGTGGTTAAATACAATGTGACGAATTATATGAATTAAAACACTGTTTTTTCCACTTTTGAGTTTATTTTTCTCGACATGTTTCGAAGGCTTACACACCCTTATCATCGGGATATATATTGTTCATATCGTTCTCCTGATGATTAAGGTGTAAGCCTTCGAAACATGTCGAGAAAAATAAAGTCAAAAGTGGAAAAAAACATTGTATTCATTCATAAAAATTCGTTATTATGGAATTCCACAGTGTTAACGCCTTAAGTTTATCTAAAATTAAATACAAAGTGTTTTATTATTTTATATCTACATGTTTAACTTTAAATAGTTTTGTTTGTGTTATGTATTAATCTGTTTATTTAGTTTTAATATGACTTGCTCTTAAATGATCAAACAATTATAATTTTAATAAATTTAGCACGCACAACACTGTTAGTATAGTTGTGGCTGAGGTAATAAGGTTCACCGTTGCCTCATCGCCGAGTCCCGGTGATATGACCCCATGCCACGATTACTCAATGAGGAAGAATTTTCAAACAAAAACGATTATTTGCGTTACGCTCTTAGTCATGATGTTAACTGAAATAACCGCACAAATAATTAATATTAAAAAAAAACTAGTTTTTATATTTCTCATCAAAAGGATGTTAAAAAATATGTATACGTAATTGGAATGAGTAAGCGAAGTAAAAAATCGCAATAATGTTCACGGAATAAGGCAGATAATTGTAAGGGATCCATACATTGACTAAATTCCCAATAATTCATCGAAAAATAAGTATATTTAGTGAAACATATTAAATTTCTTCAATTTTGCAAAACGTTTAACCCTAGCGAAGAGAATGTGAATATTTTACGAACAATATACATAGCATTGGGGGACAATTCATTTTTTTTAAAACGATATAAAGTATTTTCTAATTCAAAGTATAAATAAAATTATTTATTTGAATATGAGTGAATTTATGTAAGAAGCTCTCTCTGATTCTCCGTGTGACCGACATTTAATATTTTAATGGTTTGATCGTGCCACGTTTTTCTCAGTCGTCCTCTATATCTAGTTCCATTTACACCGTTAACGTAAACTTTTTTACCATATTCATTCTTTACATGTGCCCAAGCCATAATATTCCGTCCATTATTTTGTTCATAACATTTTTCTTTCGCATTAATGTCTTATATTTTCATTCGAAACTCTATCATACATAGATTTTCCACATATGCCTCTAAGAGATCTTATTTCTAAGTTTTTTTTTTAATTTTTCCTTATTTTGTCAGTTCCATGCTTTGCTTCCAGACACTGCCATTTTGGCTTTTTTGGGTAGACTTTTGTTTTATTAATACTTCTTATATTAAATTATCTTTGTTGCTATAATTATAATTAACAAAGATAATTTAATATCCCTTACTTCTTTACTTCTTTCTTATTTACATAACTGATCTTGAAAATCATTTGTTTAATTACCATTAATCATGTTTTTTAATAACCTAAGCCAACTAAAACACAAAGAACCGTTATAAAAATTCAAACAGATTTGTTGCAATGCAATTTAAACTTCGTAATTTATTCAATTAAATATACTCTGTAAATATTTAAATAAAAAGATTATACTCAGTGATAACGGGCCACCTTTATCACCAGATAACCATCGTATTATCGTCAATCATCGTTATATTACCACCCCTTACCCTGCTCATGCTTTAACGCTACCTATCACCCGAGCACTATTATTGCCGATATAAACCGAGCTCACACGACGTATGCACATGAGAATGTTTTAATATGAAAACAAAAATAATTGATAACACTTATTTTCAATTTACAAATAGAGGTTCATGTAGTGTTCCCGTAAATTTGGAAATATTTCATGTATAAGTGAATTGTTTTGGTCAATTTGATTATTACCACACTTTATTATAGTTATTTGTGACACGTCATACGTTTTGACTATTTAGATATGAAAATTATGTTAAGTTTTTTCATTTATATAAAGAATTTTAACAGGTGTAAAAATTTATTTTCATTTGTTTCAATGACGATTTGAATAATTTCTTCAATAATGTTTTAAAGTTCTTGATGATGTTGGATTGTTTTAAGTGCCTTATTACAGCTAATGTAAAAAAAATCGGTGGATACGTGGAATATAAATTAAATAAACACAAAAATCTGGATCGTCCAGCTGACAACATGTGCACCATCTAAAAATAACTTTATTTGTTAAATTGTTTTTATTTTGTTATTTTATTTAATATCATTATATTTTGCATTATTTGTTTTAGATTTATTTTGTGGATGTTGGACGATCAAAGTATGCGCGGGAGATGCCTGTTTGTGGCGATGAGGTTCGCAACCTAACACACTGTGTCTCCCGCGGGGTGAAAAGAGAAGGATGGAGTGCCGCATCGGTTAAAGTGTGGCAGTCCATTTTTCTGCCTACCCTTTCGAAGATACGGCGTGATGGTTAGTCAGTTAGTTAGTTAGTTAGGTTGTTTTAAATAACCAGTTGATTCGATAAAACCAAATAAAGTTGTGTAAAAACACAATAAAATTGTTTTAAATAATTTTAATATTGCTTCACCACAAATTAATTGCTTCACACGAAAATATAAATACATATGTTTACAACGCAAGTTAGGTACAAAAATGTAGACACATTAAAAATAGTTAATTAAAATTTTATTGACATACTATGTCGTGTGCTTATTTACAATTCGTACATAAACTTGAACTAAATACTTAAAATTTTAAAATAGCCTTTTTGCATATTTTTTGCTGCTCAATAAAAATACAACCATGCATATTTATACGTTCTCAGTTGGTTTAGGAACTTATGAGCCTGTGTAATTAAAAAGGGGGAGTGTATCTGTGTGTACTTGTATTTAGTTGTAGTCCTTGCGCGCCCCCTTCTACCCGGACCGCGGGCCCCCCACTAGACCAGCAACTCGCGAGGACCTCTTGAGTATATAAGCACCAAGAAACGAGGTTCCTTCATCAGTTATCTGTGACTTGAAGACTCTCGTCTACCAAACCCCAAATCCTTCAACATGTTCCGTTTCGTGAGTGCTCGATATTTTTTTCAATAATAGTTTTTACTCTCAGTGTATTAAAACTTTACGTAACTGTTTTTGAACAAATGTTTATAATAATAATAAAAATTATAATATACAAAAAAATTTAACCAAATATAAGAATTTGTACACCAATTATTTTTCGGTATATGTTAAATTATTAAAATCATTTACAACAGATTTTTTATTTAATGCACAGATTTTTTTGTGATGAACTTCCCTTTAACTCAGTACTATAGTGTGGTTATATTTAAAAAAAAATAAAAGCTTAAATATTTTTGTTACCAAAATACGTAATTTCTTTAAATTAAGTTTTTGATGAATATAATAATAATTAATGATAAAAAAATATTTAAGTAAAAATTACATTATTCTACCTTTCGTTTATAGATTTTTGATATTGATATGAAGATTAGTATTAAAATTAAAATTTATTAAAAAGTTACTTGACTTAAAATGACGGGTATATAATAGTTGGTACTTTTAAAAAAGCGATCATAAATATTATTTAATTTTAAACCCTTAAAATATTATTCAAAGCCAGATATCATGTGACATAAAATAATTTTGTTTATACTATATTATATAGACTATTGAACTAAATACCGTAAGAGAACGTTTAACGGTTATATTTTTACACAACATTGAAATACTTCAAATTTAATTTCATGAACTATATCAATAAATAATTTGAAAACTAATGTATGTTGTTTCTTTAAAGGTGGTTCTGTCCGCTCTGCTGGTGTGCGCTGCCGCCGCCCCCGGCCTGGTGTCCGTACACTCCGCCCCCCTGCTGCATGCCGCCCCCCTGGTGCACGCCCCCGTAGTGCACGCCGTGCACGCCCCCGTGTCCCACGCCGTGTCCCACAGCAGCTCCGTGGTCCACCACAGCGCCCCCCTGATTAAGGCCGTGCCCGTCGTCCATGCTGTCCACGCCGCCCCTGTCGTCCACGCCGTCCACGCCGTCCACGCCGCCCCTGTCGTCCACGCCGTCCATGCTGCCCCCGTCGTCCACGCCGTGCACGCCCCAGTCTCCCACGCTGTGTCCCACAGCAGCTCCGTGGTCCACCATGGATCCCCCGTCCTTGCCCTCCATCATCATTAAGTTCTACGCCCAATTTGTAAATAATTCTATAATAATGGCACCCGATCAATAAATATCATCACTTTGACGAAATTTCTGTGTTTTCATGAAAAATCAACCCATATAAACCCAATTTTAACCCCAAGACTTTCGTGGCCGAGTGGTAAGTGCATTGACTGCCACTCCGAAGGTTCCGGGTTCGATTCTCGGCGAGGGCAGTGTGATTATCATACTGTCTTTGGTCTGGTGTAGAGTTCACGTGACAATAAAGTGGCGATAGATTAGCTACCTTTCACATATTACGAGAATCACTATGATAGCTATAATACCCTTTACATTGATTTTAAATGACTGACATGTTTCGCCTGTCTAAGGCATTATCGAATAACATTTGATTAATTAAAATTCTGGCGGGCGAAATACGTACGTCAGATAAAATATACTAAAACTTCTAGAAAACAGACGTTTTCATTACTTATTGAACGCTAAGGGCATTAACACTGTAGAATTCCATAGTATAAACTTAGGAAATTGAAAAAACTTGGTTTAATTCACTATTTAATAAAAAAATATATGCAAAAAACACAACATGTTTAGGATGATACCTGAAGATGGAGGTGTCCTCCGAAACATGTCGTGTTTTTTTTAATATTTTTTTTATTAAATAGTGGATTAAAAAGAGTTTTAAAATTTTCTAAGTTTTCATTACTTTATTTAGTATGGAGTTTTGTATCATTGTTCGAGAAACAATTAATCACTTAAAATGTAATTATGTTTCTACACAGTCAATCGAACAACAATATTTTTCTAAACAGTATAGTTCAGTTGAAATGCATGTGATGAGAGAATGAACTCAAATGATCACCCGGAATCCTGAAATAGAGGCCTTGGAACAGCAGAAGAGGCATAGGAAGACCACAAAAAAATTATTCTTGCCGTTTGTACGTGATAACAGATAGCTAAAGATAGCGAAGAGTTTAGAAGACGCCAATGTCTAGCAGCGGAGTGAGAATGGTTGAGACGATTAAAAAAGATAACTGAAATACTGCTTGGTCGAATGTAAATCTTGATTTAATTTATTTTAATTTTAATTAAATAGTTTAGGTTTATTATCATTCATTATTTTTGTACTTTCAAAAAAATAAATGTATTATTTATAACGCCTGGATCTTATGCGATTTTATAAATTATTTGTTTTGGTGCAAATAATTATTTCATTAGCAAAAACATAAGTAAAAAATCTTCCGTACTTGATATCGTTTAGTTGTGTATCGAAATTTTTGCATGTAAATAAGTATTTATTAAACTTATTCAATGATATTTTTTCTTTTGAGAATATTAAAAAAAACACAATATATTGAAATAATTCTAGTTTTAGAAAAACGCGTTGCTTCACCTTTTAAATTTAATTTTATTGCGTGAAATCATATAAAATACATTATGAGTATCTTTATTAATTTTATACACGTTGGATCTGCAAGAAATGAATATTAGAAAATGGTTTTTTACAATAATAATTAAATAAAACGATGTTTTTTAACTACTTCCACTTTTGTCTTTATTTAGACAGCGACCGGTTTCGCCAGGCTCGCTGGCATCGACAGACTGGTTTTTTACAAGTAAGGCACTCGAATATGGAACATTAACATTGATTTTGTATCCAGAAAAAAATTGGGAAATTACGGAAAAAAATTACTCTCCAAGATTGTCTCCGTAACGCATACATAAAAACATGCAAAATAAAGGATATCGTTTGATGGAGTAGATCCAGATGAAGATACTGGAAGGACCATGTAGCCAAAATGGATTATGACAGACTCGCATATACAATTGCTTACGGAATCCCCTGCGGGCACCTTCCACCTGGAAGACCACCTAAGACATGGAGGGAAAGCTGCTCCTTATCATCCAAGGAAACATGATTTCTGTGCCACAGAACATCAGATCTATTATAAGAATAGGAAGAAGTAGAACATGGGAGATTGAACAGTACATTTTTTATTTATTCTCAGTAAGAAAGTTAAAATATCGTACGTTAGGAAAGAATTGACACATATCCGAGAATCAAAAAACTTTATGTAACGAACGAGCGTATCTGTGCCGATAAGGGCGTAAGACAGCTCTATCAAAGTGACAAACTTCGAAGGCTGCGCTAGGGGCTACTAGACAAGGGTAAATTTTATAGTGGGAATCGTGTTCGAACCTCACGAATCCTTCATAAGAGTACGAATCTGTGTGCCCAGCAAAATAGAAAAGCTATTCACAGTAGGCTTGAATATAATATTCTTCTAAAGATCGTGACTTCTTTATCGCGCCCACAATAACTTAAATAGCTGCCTTGAACCTAAAACTGGCTATGCTAATTTCTGCGTAGCAAATGGAAGTTTGATTCTCATACTTACCCAAACCTGATTACCGTATTTTAAAATATTACTTCAATACATAACATAAAATGTGTGGCATTTAATTGCTTGTCAACTATCAAAATAATGACTCAGCTATAAATGTTGTTTATTGATAACTCTTGGTAGAAATTCATTTTAAATTATTATAAAGAACTTTTCGATATTATTATAATTATTATTTTGTTGAATCGCTCTTAACATCATGACAGCATGAGCCAAAACGATGTAAAGGGTATAACAGCTATCATAGTGATTCTCGTGACATGTGATTGGTAGCTAATCTATCGCCATTTTATTATCACGTGAATTATATACCAGACCAAAGACAGTGTGACAATCACACTGCCCTCTCCGGTAATCGAACCCGGAACCATCGGGGTGGCAGTCAATGCGCTTACCACTCGGCCACGAAGGTCGTCTTATGTCACGTGACGAAAAAATTTTATTTACGATATTTGAAAGATGACAGCGAGCTGTCGAAACCGTTAAAAAATAAAGATGAAAACGAGAAAAAAGTATTTATTTACGTATTTTTTTCATTAATGAAAAAACTTTCATAGACGATTTTTTATCCAATTTTATTTTAATAGCATATTAAATACATGTTTAAAGTTACATACCTTTGAAAATTATTCAATAAACCTCATCGTTCCCATTTATTTAAACTATTATATAATCGGTCAAGTGGGTAAAACATAGTAAAGTATTAGATTTTTATATTTTTAAACTTTTTACATTTATGTTTCGGGCCACAGTCCCCTTTTAATAGTTTCAAAGATTTTTTTTTAATTAAAAAGCGAATCTATAACACAAAATAATGGCAAATATAGAAAAAAACATGTATATGCTTGAGATTTCACTACTGTGTTTTTTTATACATTAAAAATAATAATATTTTATTTTCCTATGTTTTATCATTAGAAAAAGAAATTAATTATGACTTTGAAACATGTAACGTGAAAAAATAAAGTAAAAAGTGTCAATCAACATTGTTTGTACATATTAAAATATTTATACTTCGAAGCGTTCATTATTAAAACAATTTAAACACAGATAGAGATTTTTTCAAAGTAAATACTCTTACATAATATTATAACATGCATATGAGTAAGATTCACAATTGATATTCCAGAATTTGTAAAACAAACATTTTTAAAATATCGTTCCAATGCGTTTTTTTTTCATTCTAAAATTGATTAGAATTTAAAAAACCCAAAACATTAATACTCGTAGCCAATCAAGCTTTTTTATAGTTATATGAATAAAATATTATATCTTACCCAACGAGAAACACGGCGAAATGTCTTCTAAATGACACCTACGACATTTATTAAAGGTAAATACATAACATGTAATAACGTCAAAATACATCCCACAAATAAGGCAGATTTCTATGAAGAAAACATAATAATGCATCGTTACATAAATATCCCAAAGCGTCTCGTATATAATAAGTAGACTCATAAGAAACCAATGTAACAATTTTACTAGGAAATACCCAAAAGTTCACGGAACCTGAGTGTTAAAAATTTAATATCCTTTACATTTTTTTTTCGATTGTATTTTCCAATATCGACTTTTTGAGTTTTAATACGTATTGTGAATTACAGTGGATCCTGGATAATTGGTTTTCCAAGGGACCAGGCGTAAGATGGTCAGTTAACAAGGTTTTCCAATTATCCAGTTTTTCATGAATCTAGGTCCAGATTGTGTTATGATTTTTTAACCAGGTTTATTTAATTATTGATCATTTACCAAGTACATGGTTTTAATACCTCCCAACTGGGGTAACCTGTTCTAGGAAGGCATTCCTAGTACTCTATATAATTTCAATAAACATAAACAGAATAGCAATAAAAAAATTCATGGTTTGATGCATAAAACAATCAATTAATATTTAATAAAAGTTTAATAAGTAAATTGTAATTGCGCACACATGCATACACATACAAACATATCATTCTCATAAATTACTATCACATATCGTTCTCATAAATTATAATAAAACTTCTAGAAAACATACATTTTCATTCGTATGAATTAAAATTTTGGAGTTACTGGGCTTCGTTAGGTTAGGTTAGATTAGTAATATGCCGGTCCATTTTCTCTGCCTACCCTATGGTTAATTGTGTGATTGTTTGTTTAATTAATGTTTCATTTATTGGTTTAATATTTTTCGTGTGCATTTTTCTCAGCCATGTTAGAAGTCGACACAATCAGTGTGTAATGAAATATATATGACTCGCCCTATGAATTTATTTATTTATTAAGGGTAACATACAGCGATATCATATATGTTTTATATTAAAACATTTAGAATAATATTAAAAATAAGGCCAAATACATGCTACCACAACTATAAAATAAAAGTTTTCAATTAACAAATGAAAATGTGAAACGAGATTGAAGTTCAACGAAAACAAAATGAGGTATACTCGTACATAATATTTAAGAGTTAAAATACTGGAAATAAAAAATAAAATTATGGTAAATAAATAAAAGTAATATACGAGTATTATATTATATTATATTATATTATATTATATTATATTATAATATCATGTAACATCGTGGTCACATCCACGCCGAAATGTTGCTCCGATCCTTTTCTTAAAATATCGCTCATTCAAATGAAAAACATCAATGTCTCCAAAATGCTTGTTGTAGTTGTCACAGATTCGATACAATGCCGCGCTCTGAGCGTAGTTAGTGCGATAAACAGGAAGATGGAAAAAATTTAATTTGGAGGAACCTGAAATGTTAGTCAGGATGTAGTGAACCGACCCATCCTCTCTTTCTACTACGAGTACTATGGGTATCGGCGTAATGGATTAGGGTCGAAGCACCAGTATTTGACCGCCCCCCAGTAAATGACCGTTGGTTAATAAAACAAAATATAATAAGAATTGCTCTATGTGTCCAGTCAAATAACTTTAATCCCAAGAAACTATGACAAAAGAGGTAGGCAGAGACAACTGTTGGTAAGAAACAAATCAGTTTTGAACTGTGCCTTGTCAAACGGTAAAAGTGCGTCTTCCCGTTGTTGTTTTGAGATTGTTAGTAGTTTTTATAAGGAAAAGTGTGGTAAGTGTTTTTTTAATGTTATTTCTTATGCAATTCTTTGAATATTTACATATGTTTATATGTACGGGTGTTTCATAAAGTGACAATGTAACAAAATCTATGTATTGTATCAATATAACCTGAAGTGGTCATTTACTGGTGATTGTGCTATTTTTTTAGAGAAATATTAATTTTAATAGTTATACTCATATTTCAATAAAAAAAGTTAGAGAATTTAGAGAAGTCAATGTGTTTTTTATTGTTTTATTTTATTTTGTACACTGAAATAATGAAATTAATGCCTTTAATGTGGATTTCAGTACAAGCTGAACCTTAAACGGTCATTCATTGGTGCTTTGACCCTATATGTTTCATTTTTTGTGTATTTTTATTCAAATACATTTTGACATCACCTCGTATATTTATATTTCGCATTGAACTGTTATTCCGAATATCGACTAAGGAGAGCAGTCTCCGGGCACGCGGCGCAATTACCCAGAAGATTTTGATAACAATATAAAGTATTCCTTATGGCCGCCAAACTCGCAACATTCGTCTCTTCTCCGAATACACTACAAATCATTCTGTTTATATTACTCCAGGCTATCTTTTCGCTGAACTCTAAGAACTTTTCCAAGTTTCATGATCGCATATTTTTATATTATACCGGCATTAGAATAAGATAGCTATGTTATGTATGCTATGTACGATTAAAAGTGAAATTTCGTGTACATATATTCAAGTATTTTCTTATATAAATTACATGTACGGAGACGAGACATGCATCAGAAAAATAGTACAAATAAATCATCTACTGACATTTTGAATCTGGATTACAACAAATGCCAGCCATCAGCCAATTTTCGTTTTAACTCTATGAATTCTATTGGTATATCCATCATCGCATTCTTCTTCTTCTTATTATAGACCTTTGCTCTTTCATCGCATTAATTTGATTTAATATAATGATATAAATGCGAAATAATTTCTAAGTGTTTTATTATGTTATATCGGAATGACATAGATCACCTAAGTAAGGTATTATAAAATATTAGAAAATATGATTCTTCCCCAAGCAAAGCGAAAAATGTAAATCGCAAATAAAATAATTATATAACTGTTAATGAAAAAATCTTGGTTTTTATATCACAATTGTATTTTATTTTATGACAGCTGTTTCATTAACCAATGTTGACATCATCGGGTGTTACAATAATATATCAAATGTCAAATTTTCGTGACTTTTCGAATCTTTATGTGTATTTGTTCCTATGTCAGTTTGAATAATTTATTTGATATCATTTTGAAGTTCTTGCTGAAATTGAGTTAGGTTCCTAAATATTTTAATTAAAATAACGGTTAGTAACTGTTTATAGGAGAAAATATTAAAGGTGCAAAATATAATAAAATACAATTGTGATATAAAAACAAAGTTTTTTTATTAACAGTTATAAAATGTTAAAGTATCATAGTGTTTCGGCCAAAACAATGGACATAATAATTATACTTAAAGAAAACAAGTGTTTTTATTAGTATTATATATTTAGAGTTTTACATTCTTATTCATATAACAATAAATATACGTTGTATATACAAAATCCCCTGTGGCATAAACAAATTAAATTTAAATTATAATAAAATAAAACTATACTCTATGTTCCACAAAAAAAAATTGCTTTAATAAACATAGATAAAAAATTACGTGTTAGCAAAATTAAGCTTTGTTCAAAGATTGTAGACCAATCAGTGAACAATAAAGCATAATTTAATATTGTAGAAATTTGGATTTTGCGTTCCTGGTATTGTGTTGTACTCGTATGTGTATAATATCTTACCTGTACTCAATAGATGCCTTAAACGTTTATGCTGTTTGTTATGTCTTTTAAATAAATAATTTTCCAATATTTGTGAAATGTATACTTACATCTGTATACGAATCCTGGATTTTCACCTGTGGGTGGTTAATTTAAATTTTTAATTGTATCTCAATAGAGACGAAGAAACAAACTGGAAACTGAATATGGATGATCAAGGTGTTTACAGGACTTATGACCTGTCATTGGTTGGGTTAAGCGCACGCTTTATGTAATTACAACATTCCCATTCCACCATTGTTATTATGATCATGTATGATACATTTTTGGAAGTTGTATATATACTCCAAATTCATACTTATCTTCACGTGGCAGTTCCAGTTAGCCATCTATGTAGATTTGATTGTACTAATTATTTTTTTAAGATTAATCTATACAATCCATCCACTAACGCCATCTATGAAGAATGATTGTTTAGCATTTAGCAAACTACTTTATTAACACAATGCGAAGAGGCTACCGCCTCCTATCGTACTGTTAGAAGTCGCCTGGAGTATCCACTCCTATTTTATACGCCAAATAATTGACCAGAATATTTACAAATATTTGTGAAATGTATACTTACATCTGTATACGAATCCTGGATTTTTCACCTGTGGGTGGTTAATTTAAATTTTTAATTGTATCTCAATAGAGACGAAGAAACAAACTGGAAACTGAATATGGATGATCAAGGTGTTTACAGGACTTATGACCTGTCATTGGTTGAGTTAAGCGCACGCTTTATGTAATTACAACATTCCCCATTCCACCATTGTTATTATGATCATGTATGATACATTTTTGGAAGTTGTATATATACTCCAAATTCATACTTATCTTCACGTGGCAGTTCCAGTTAGCCATCTATGTAGATTTGATTGTACTAATTAGCGATAGGAGGCGGTAGCCTCTTCGCATTGTGTTAATAAAGTAGTTTGCTAAATGCTAAACAATCATTCTTCATAGATGGCGTTAGTGGATGGATTGTATAGATTAATCTTAAAAAATTAATTAGTACAATCAAATCTACATAGATGGCTAACTGAAACTGACACGTGAAGATAGGTATGGATTTGGAGTATATATACAACTTCCAAAAATGTATCATGCATGATCATAATAACAATGGTGGAATGGGGAATGTTGTAATTACATAAAAGCGTGCGCTTAACCCAACCAATGACAGGTCATAAGTCCTGTAAACACCTTGATCATCCATATTCAGTTTCCAGTTTGTTTCTTCGTCTCTATTGAGATACAATTAAAAATTTAAATTAACCACCCACAGATGAAAATTCAGGATTCGTATACAGATGTAAGTATACATTTCACAAATATTTGTAAATATTCTGGTCAATTATTTGGCGTATAAAATAGGAGTGGATACTCCAGGCGACTTCTAACAGTGCGATAGGAGGCGGTAGCCTCTTCGCATTGTGTTAATAAAGTAGTTTGCTTAATGCTAAACAATCATTCTTCATAGATGGCGTTAGTGGATGGATTGTATAGATTAATCTTAAAAAAATTAATTAGTACAATCAAATCTACATAGATGGCTAACTGGAACTGCCACGTGAAGATAAGTATGAATTTGGAGTATATATACAACTTCCAAAAATGTATCATACATGATCATAATAACAATGGTGGAATGGGGAATGTTGTAATTACATAAAGCGTGCGCTTAACCCAACCAATGACAGGTCATAAGTCCTGTAAACACCTTGATCATCCATATTCAGTTTCCAGTTTGTTTCTTCGTCTCTATTGAGATACAATTAAATAATTTTCCTTTTTTAATTTGATTAATTTGATAAATTCCTTTCGATACCACTGAGTTCACTTGCTTATATCATATGTTACTTTAACATTATACTGTCTTAACTTCAGCTGACTGACAACATACCAAATCTTCTTTTATTAATCTACCTTTATATACCAAGTCGACCAGACAATTTCTTTACGATTATGAAGTTCTATTTTTTGTGGGCTTTTGTGAAATTTAAATAAATATGTTATGCAAAAAAGGTTCGTATGAGATTTTAATTATTCGCATATTTTACTGCTAGCGGAATCACAATATAAATGTTTTGATGTATCTCTAAATCCATTTAATATGCACACAGTTGGATGGCCGAAATTTTTTAAATCCACATTGTGAAGCACCATGAATACATTTAATACTTAACCACTAAACTGTGTATTATTTTTTCATTTATTATACGCAGAGACATAGCTGAATGAAAGTCGTGCCTTTAATAAGTAAACAATAGACAATAAATAACGATAAATTAGAACAACTAAAATACTACATTTTGAATGTATACAAATACTTGTAGACAAATACTGGATTTTGCCCATTGCGGGTTAATCATTTTTAAGGATTAATTGTATCTCAGTAGAGACGAAGATGTAAATTGTTTTTTGTCATTGGTTGGGTTAAGGGATCGCTTTATGTTAACAACATTCCCCATTCCGCCCTTCTTACGACCACCACGTCTGCCAAATTTTTAAAAGATGTATATATGCTACCATGTTGAGAAACACTTCACATTTTTTAATTCAATCTACACTAGCGCCATCTATTAAGATTAGGTGTAAGCATTAAGCAGAAAATCTTTATTAATGCAATTCAATTATCTAAAATTAGCTTAAAAGGCTATGCAGTTATCATACACTGCTAGACAACGCCTGAAGATGGCTCTCCTTTTTTTATGTTTTTAACTTGGACCAGTTTTTATACAACATTTTGAATCTATACAAAAAAAAAACTCTATTTAGCAATTCTGCAATAACTCATTATTTTAGCAATTCTGTTATTATTGAAATTAAGACGAGAGTGATCACCTTTAATCTCGTTGCTACAAAAAAAAATTGCTGCGACCAGATTTATATGGTATATGGTTCAGAACGGTGGGTGCTGAGCAAAAGATATGAAAATCGTTGGTCTTCTTCGAAAGGAAGGTGTTAAGGAAAATCTTTCTACTACTCTGTGAAATATCAGTCGAAGGAGGTGGTATTTTTCTCACCTTAGCACATGGCCCAAATATGTAACTTTTCTAATATTCACACTCGACAACAGCTCTCTATTGGCTCTGGCTCTCTGTAGTACGTCTGCATTACTGACCCTATCGGTCCACGGTATACGGAGCATTCTGCGGTATATCCACATCTTAAACACCTCCAAACGGTTCATTACATTTACTTTTAGAGTCCAGGTTTCTCAGCCATTTATTAGAACATACCATATAAATATAATGAGATGATTCAACACATCTAAATTGAGTGGTAGTTTACTTGATATAATAATATTACAATGTAGTATGTTAAAACACTTGAATCCGTTAACACTCATGTCACGGCCACTATGTAATTGTGAAAACTGGTCTCAAAATTGTTCTTATCAGAATTTCTAGAAAGTTTTAATATCAGTTTCGTGAAGATGAGCAAAGTACCATAGAACCTTAAACTTTTTCTTCTTGGTAACTCGTGAAAAAATGAACATCTGTTTATAAAACTTGGAAATTATTCGCGAATTCTCTGTATAATTTTGTTTACTTATGTACGAACCTTCCTTAACAAGACCCGCATAATGACCGACGCTGTGAAAACAAATCGATTCAAACGTACATTTTAAAATTATTTTTAAATCATCACGGTTCAAAGTATAAACATAACGAAAGTGGTTTAAAAGTTAATGAAAGAATTAAATAAACGTTATCACCATAAACTGAATAAATGAACTTTAAATAATGGCTTTAATACAAATGATTTAGATCTGACTATTAAATAAAAAGAATGATGTTCTCTTTAGTAGAATTAAAGAAAAATTATTACAAACGAAATCGTATATTTTCTAGATGAATATATTATTTATGGGAATGAAATGTTTCACCTACCTAAGGCATTATCAAATGTGATATGTGATAATGCCTTAATAATAATAATAAAAATAATTTGCTAACTTTTAAAGCGCCGTTTTTGTGATGTAATCACCTCAATGGGCGCATTAAGACGTGGTTTAAATCTCAATGTAAACCCTGCATCTGATCGATATTCGCGATAGATTAAAAAGTATAAGAGAACAAAATATGCAGGTTTCAAATTGGGTATGAAATATGAAAAATATAGGTTTTCGGCTTAGATCTGAAATCTGTCGGATCATTAATGCATCTGAGGTGTGAATAAAGATTGTTCCAAGCTGATGGACCGGCTACCGCAAACGCTTGATCCCCGAAATTTGTACTAGGGCAACGCTTTGGCTTAACTAATCTTCCTATTGTCGAGGAGTTCGCCGAGCTAAGTGTGGATTTCCTTGTATTTAGGCTGTCCGTTATACAGAGTTCGGATATATAAATTGGAGCCATTCCATGTAGCGCTTTGAAGACTGTCCAGCAGAGTTTATACTGGATTCTTTCTAGACTCTTAAGCCAGTGAAGTTCTTTGAGATGTTGTGCTATATAGGACTTTTTTGGAATGTCTTTTATGAGTCTTGCTGTTGCATTGAACGCAGATTGAAGTTTGTTTAATTGTTGTTTTGGAATATTTGCATAAATTCCATTCAAGTCGTGACATAGCGAGGGAATTTACAAGTGTATTGAAAGCCTTAGTTGGGAGAAACATTTCATTCAGATAAATTATAATAAAACTTCTAAAAAATAGACGTTTTCATTTAATATGGAGTTTTGACATCATTGTTCAAGAAACAATAAATATAGAATTACAGAACATAAAAACAGTTCAATTTAATCGTTTTGATAACCATGAATGACATTTCTTTATCCATAGTAACGAATTAATACAATTGCCAAAGATTATGTAATTAAATTAATATACCTTTATATATAATATATTCACATTCGCATCACGAATGCTTAAAAATTTGATTACAAATGGAAGTTTCGGATATAAAATTTTAATTTCCAAAAATCTTAATTTAATTAATATGAATGAACATCTGTTTTCTAGAAGTTTTACTTTATTTTGTGAAAATGGCATGTTTTGTTTTATTTCGCCTTGCTAAGGCTTTATCAAATCTCTATAAAAAAATACCACTTTACGAAAACATATTTGATAATCCTTTATCAAGGCGTATCATATCATATCCATAAAATAAAGTAAGATTTCTAGAAATATAAACGTTATCATTCGTATTAATTATTAAATATGGAGTTATACATTATTTTTCATGAAACACTAAATCCGAACATGCTTTTTACATAAGATTTTGCTTCATTTTTTTCAAAGTTAAGAAAAATTAATTTATTTGAGGAATTTCAATTGAGCTTTCTCTCCACCGTTTCGGGGTTCTTCCTGGTCGGCGTTGTCCGTTTGGCATTCCATAGAGAGCTACATGTGGTATCCTATTTGAGCTCATCCTTTCTACGTGTTGATGCCAGTATCGCCGTCTTTGACGTCCCCATCTGACCACATATTTGGCCTCGCAGATTTCTATAAGATAGTTTTTAATGTAACGAAAGGTTTTTTTGTGTGTTATACCACACAAAAAAACCTTTCAAAGCTATATTATAATAATCAAACTTACAAATATTAAAAAAATGTTTTTTTTTTAATATTTATTCAGTTTCTTAACCGAATTTTATATTGACTCCATATATCACAGTTCAATTGTAATGGTTAAATAATTTAAACTAGTATTTGAATATTCAATAATAGAAGCAAGAGGAAGAAAATAATTCTGACCAATTTTTCTCGATGAATATTATGAATCTATGAATTTCTATATCGATTGCACGTACGAACAGTAGTGAGACTAATTTATAACAACGTCCGTATATCCGTTACAAAAAATCTAAAACTTCATAAAATCACGTGTTCTCATAATAAATCAAAACTTGTCATGAATTCGACCGTATTTATAAGACTTTTGAAGTCAACAACCGTTAACATGGTCATAAAACAAGGCAAATAAAATTTAAGAATATAAACCAACTAACTAACTAACCATCACGCCGTCTCCCCGGAAGGGTAGGCAGAAAGAATGGACTGTCACACTTTTACTAATGCGGCACTCCATCCTTCTCTTTTCGCCCCGCGGGAGACGCGGTGTGATGGGCTATGAACCTCATCGACACCAATAGGCATCTCCCGCACGCACTTCGATCGTCCAACACCCACAAAATAAATCTAAAACAAATAATATTAAATACAATGATATAAAATAAAACAACAAAATAAAAATAATTTAACACGAAAAGGTCTTTTAAGATGGTGCACATATTGTCTATTTTATTTATGTTCCACGTATCCACCCTTTTTTTTAAATTTATAATAGCATATATAGTAATAACACATAATGTTTTTTTTGATGTTGCACATGTTGACATGGACGATCCGGACTTTTGTGTTTATTTAATTTATGTTCCACGTATCCACCGTTTTAAACTAGCTGTAATTAGGCACTTAACCAGCAAGAACTTTAAAATAATATTGAAGAAATTATTCAAATTGTCATTGGAACAAAATTTAATTTAAGAATATTCTGTTATATTATCTGTCCCCGCCCTCGTTAAGTTATATAACAATAATTATTATTTTTAAACCATTTGATGAAACCCTAATTGAATAAAAAAGACCTACGTCATAGAAATGCCTTTGGTTTTATAAAGAACCCTTCCTACGCAAGCTGTAGAACGCAATGACGTCGGTAGTGGGTGGAGTGACGGAAGAATTATTTGGTAATTAGTGTTAAATTCAAGTAAATCCCTTTTTTAATTTAGTAGAAAGAAAAGTATTAATAATCATTCCAAACAATCTCTGTTTGGATTTTAGTTCCAACGTTAGGTAATGTTCAGTATACAAGCAAAACTTTTAATTAGAGCTTTAGTGTGCAATTAGAAACTCTAGAAATGTGAAATGAAATTAGAAATGAGATCTTGTAGATGAATGTGTGGAAAATGAGTATAAGAAAAAGTGTCAAATGCAAATGTAAGAAGTGAATGCAGTGCATAAGAAATTATTATGAACAAATTATTTTGGTATGAACGCAAGAAAGTTTATGGGAACTACATAAACAGAACTATATTTAATGTCGACCACGCGAGGAGTCGGAGAAATCAACGTACGTGTATGACACAATGTATGAATTTGAAGAAACGAGAAAAGTACAAAATGCTAAATATTAAGTTCATTTTAATAAACATAATTTAAACTAACTAACAAACCATCACGCCGTCTCCCCGAAAGGGTAGGCAGAAAGAATGGACTGTCACACTTTAACCGATGCGGCACTCCATCCTTCTCTTTTCGCCCCGCGGGAGACGCGGTGTGATGGGTTGCGAACCTCATCGCCACCGATAGGCATCTCCCAATAAATAAAATTTTATATGTGGTTTCGTCATAATAACTCACATTATTAGCACGGTCACAAACATAATAAATTTGTGGAAGAAACACATCCAAAAAAAATAAAAACTATGTAACAATATTATTTATTTTATAATAGTAAACATAATTTAACACATATAATATTATATTATAATATGTCCATTCTTTCCGCTGACCCATTCGAAGAGACCACGTGATAATAAGTTAGTTAATTAATACGAATGAAAACGTCCGTTTTCTAGAAGTTTTATTATATTTTATGGGAATTATATATTTCGCCCTTCTAAGGCATTATCAAATGTCTTAGACGTTTAAACATTTGATTATGCCTTAGAAGGGTGCAACATGTCATTCCCATAAAATATAATAAAGCTTCTAGAAAACAAACGTTTTCATTCGTAGTAATTATTTAATATGGAGTTTTACATCATTGTTCAAGAAGCAATAAATAAGTAAGTTAGTTAGTTAAATCTTAAGTACTCAATTCGAAAATATAAATAAAGGATACCAATACTTTGAGATATTCAGTCACTGGTGTATGTCATTATTATTTTTAATACTTGAGGCTTCTTGACATATAAAAATTTATCATCCAAATTGTTTCCAAAATTAATTTAATTCTAAACGCAGAAATAAATAAACTTTCATTTTATTAAGTTACACTAAGAGCAATTACAACATAAAAAATATTCCTCTTTATGTATTCGAACGCAACGTTTTCTATATAAGATATGATTATATTTGAATTGTAATATATAATATTCAGGAAGTTATTAATCACGATATACGACAAAAAACGTAGTTGGGTTATAATAACAGTTGCAAATAAACTGCGCTTTTTATTTATTAAATCTAAATTGCACATTCTAGTTCCGGGAATAAATTTAAGATTTAATACGGTTTCGTAATAATAACTCACATTATCAGCACGGTCACATACATAATAAATTTGTGGAAGAAAAACATCAAAAAAAATAAGAATTATATTACAATATTATTTATTTTATAATAGTAAAAATGATTGTTTACTGTTTTACTTGGAATTAATTTATATAAATGATCTAAATTGTGTGTAATTTGTTTTGCCTTGCGAGGGTATTAATTTATTTATTGTTGGTACACAAACAAAGCTAATATACAGTAGTGATAAGTAATAAAAAATTTACATTAAAACAGATTAGATGCCTCAGTTAGATGTGCACACCAAGAACATAACTTTGGAAGTTCAACTATATTGTACCACCCTTCGGTGTAAAGAACCGTCAGGCAAAACAAGACATCAATTTAAGATAAAGAGACATAAATATTCAGTTAAACAAGGCTATAGCAAAGAACAAAGAACAAACATACCAATCAGGTATAATAAAACAAAAGTAGTATTCATAAACTCAAAAGAGTTTGAGAAGGCCCTCGCAAGGCGAAACAAATTTGTCACAATTTATATTAATTAAATCCAAGTAAAACCACTAAACAATCGTGTTTACTATTATAAATTAATAATGGAATTTTACAAAACAAATTTATTATTTATTGTTTCTTGAACAAAGATCTGAAACTCCATATAAAAAAATTAATTCTGCTTTCAAAAAACGTCTGCTTTCTTAAAGTTCTTTTATAATTTATGGGAATGACATGTTTAGCCTTTCTAAGGATTATCATGCCACATTTGATAAAACCTTAGAAAGGCGAAACATGTCATTCCCACAAATAATATTGAAACTAGTAGAAGTCAGATGTTTTCATTTGTTTTAACCAACAAACTAACTAACCATCATTCCGTTTCCCCGAAGGGGTAGGCAGAGAGGATGGACCGCCACACTGTTCTATCCTGACATAACTCTCGCGCCTTTTCTGCTTTCACACATCTTGACATGCACACTCGTCGATTTTCGTACTTCGAACGATTCGCCTTTCAGTAATTGATTAATTTGAACGTGCCTACTTCCCTACATAAGGGTCGGCTTCTTCAGTCGGTACATTTCCAATCCTTTTTTTAATAACTCTTGTAAACATGCTTCCCAGATAAATAAATTCAGCAACTTGCTCTAATTTCTCACCGTTCGCACTAAACCACTATATTTCAACTTAGGATGGAGTATCACCATGATCAAATAATAATAAAATAAAAACACGATTCTTTTATTCCATAAAAAACTCGAGATTAAAGCCTTTCTTGCAAAAAGTTAATATAAGAGTACTTTGCTTCTCAATTTATCTAATAAAACTTTTTAATTCTCTCTGTTTATTTTCATTACTTAGCCCTTTCTTACTCCTTTGTTATTTAAATTAGTAAGGTAATTTAAAGTTCTGATGTATGTTATATTTCTAAATAAGGTTTTAAGGGTTTGTGTGATATAAATAATCTTGATTACCCGCAGAAATATAAAAAGGCGTGTTCAAAAGGAGTTCTTTCTTATGGAAATACGTGCCTTCTGAGAGTACGGTATGATCAATATTTTCACCTATTGTATTGAGGCACGGTATAAGATGTTATTACAAAGGAAAAAATATTTTATATAATGTACGTTTATCGTGTCTCAAATATTAATAAAAAAAATAATCTTAAGTAGCTACACAAATTAAAGTAGGTACTAAAATTTAAAAAAATAAAAATTATGTAACATACAAGTACAAAAATGACGAAATACGTAAGAATAAACAATATATAAACGACAACGATGTATGTCAGAAAAGAACAGTATGGCAATCTATTCGTACTGCCTACCCCTGGATGAAACGGCGTGTTGATTTTTATTCTTTTTTTTTCTTGTATACAACAGATCGTTTTAGCCACATTACTGTTTACAATTTATTTTTAGTTATTTTATTTGATTCTCATGACATGTGCTAGGTAGCCAATCTATCGCCATTTTATTGTCACGTAAATTCTACACCAGAGCAAAGACAGTGAAACAATCACTAGGTTAGTTATAATTTATTATACAAACTCCAATGTTAATACAATACCTAGCTTTTTTTTGGCTATCCCTTCGGAGAGACGCGTGAAAAAAATACTTTTTTGGGGCACAAAATGTGTTTCGTGTGGTTTAGATCCTTCATCTGTATAAATATCTTTTAAAACCATCCGAAATATTTTTAGGGTTTTAAAAAGTGAATAGTTTCAATAATTTCATTGTATTTTATATAATTTGTTTAAGATTTATTTTGTGGACGTTGGAAGATCGAAGTGTTTGCGGGAGATACCTATCGGTGGCGATAAGGTTCGCAATCCATCACACCGCGTTTCCCGCGGGAGCAAAAAGAGAAGATAGGAGTGCCGCATAGGTTAAAGTGTGGCATTTCTTTCTGCCTGCCCCTATGGAGAGACGGCGTTTTGGTTTGTTAGTTATTTAGGTAGTTAAAAAGTGAATAATGTTTTGTATTAAAACAATGTTTTTTTTATACACGTATTTATTTTATATATGTATTTATTCAACGAACTCACAACACAAAATTAAGGCGTATTTAAAATAAAAACTAAGATGATTAGTTTAATAAAAATTACAATATAGTAGTTAAGTAATTTTGGTAGTTAGATAATTGAATTTTTAATAAAAAAAATCTTTTAAAATAATTGGCTTTTAACTTGAAAACTAAAAAAAAAAATGTGAAATAACATGTTTCAAAATCATGATAAAAATTAGTTTAATTAAATCAATACAATTACAAATAATTTAATTAAAATGATTCATTGTTATAGGAAATAAAGGCTTCACATATACAAGTTTCCTATAAAAAAATGGACAAGGTACCATTCATAAAATTTTATAATATTTAAAGTAAGTTCATAATCAACTGACTGCAGTTAACAATTTATTGAAAGTACAAAAACTATCGCTTAGGGATGAAATACTGAGAAAACTACCAACTCTTCTGGCCTTAGATGTTGAAACTTATCCTTGGACCGCAGGTCCAACATTTGTTATATCATATTCTACTGGAAATGCGTATTCGTATTTCTTGGACTAATTGTGATATGTTTTAAGGCCATAACCTGACTTCTGTACAGGGTGATTGATAACAGAACTACTACTCGTGATGGTGGTCTTGGATGATGGAACCGCATGCAGTTCTACATGATGAGCCACCGGCACAGCGTGGTGAACTTCTTGTACAACTGGCACGGAGTGGTGCACTTCTTGTACAACTGGCACAGCGTGGTGCACTTCCTTCACAACGGGAACGGCATGGTGCACTTCATGCACGACCGGTACGGCGTGGTGTACCTCTTGGACGACCGGTACAGCGTGATGTACTTGTTGTACAACTGGCAGGGCGTGGTGAACTTGATGTACAACTGGCAGGGCATGGTGAACTTGGTGTACAACGGGCACAGCGTGGTGTACTTCGTGGACTACTGGTGTGCTATGAACCAGGGTGTGAATCATAGGCGCTGCGTGGATAACAGAACTCTTCCTGTGAACTCTGTAAGAGTTGGAGCTGGACACGGCGATAGGATGCGCCAATTCTGGAACGGGACCTCCCAGTACACAGGAGACCACAGACAATACACACACCTGGTAATTGGAATAATTTTTTTAATCGTTAATAATCTCAAAATTCATTATCCTTCAATTTTTATTTTTTTATTTAGAAGTATCTTAAAAATTGTACATGCCAATTAACTTTTTTTTTGCTTTGAGTCAATAGAAAGAATATTTAAGCTTTATTTGGTTAATTTTAAACGGTTTTAATGGACACTAGGAAACTAAAATATTATTTGCCAATGTAACGATTTTTTGTTTTTAATTTTGAGTCAAAATAAAAAATATTTAAACCTTAATTGGTTATTTTTTTTAATTATTTTGGGCATTTTAACCCCATTGGATGCTAGAAAACGAATTATTTTTAACTTTTATGTTCGCAATGGCTAGGTACAAAAATATGCACCAAAATATGACCAGTTAATATTTATGATATTTTCATTCCATCAACAAATATGTTAATTTCATCGTTCCAATATTGCTCTCATGGTAGACCTCCTAAAATATGGAAGGACACCTGAAAATTCTCCTCACAAGAGGAGCAACGCTCTGGAGAACAGATCACATAAGTACGAGCAAGGGAGAAGAAGAAAATATCTTTATTTTATATTTTAACACTAATCTGTTTCTACAGGAACATGAATAATACTCGTATTTAGAAGCAAATATTTTCCTTCAGTTCAGTTAAGGGTTGAATATCTTCTTACGTAGAGTTAGAATACAAACAAATTGAAGCATTGGTAAGAAACGTTAACTGTTATATCACTTTCTCCATCGTTGAGACGGATATAAAATCGAATAGTTAAAATTTTACAACTTGATTTCAAATTTTAGTACTGTTTTCAAAATTTCTCGTTACTATCGATTCTACTTTTACTGTCAACTCGGTCCTATGATAATGACACTTAATAATGTTATTAAATTTTATCTCAAAATATAATAATAATAATACGTATTGTAAATACGTAATAGAACTTATGATGAATCATTTCAAAAGAACACGGCTTAATTAATTTTGAAGAAAACAAGTTTTTTTCATCACGTATGATATAAAAATGCGAGAAATTACCAAATTTTATCGACAAAAGGAAAGAAAAAAATTCTAAGTTTAAATAAAGTGTCATTAAGGTTATGTGATACAAAAAATTTTAAACTTGCAATTGTTATCAATTTCGCTATTAATGCCACGTCAAACTGCTAAATGCAGTATGAATTATTACACATTTTAATTTAATAAAAAACTTTATGCATATAATAAAAAAAAATTATTGATTTCACTATAAAATATTTCAAATTTGGTGTGATGATATAAAAATCAGACTACCAACATTTGAGCTTTCAATACAGGAAATCAAATTTATTCCTTTTTTAATATACAATTTTTTTTTTAAACTGTAGTTGTTGGTGTTGGACGATCGAAATGTGCGCGAGAGATGCCTATTGGTGGCGATGAGGTTCGCAACCCATCATGTGTGAGTGCCGCATCAGTAAAAGTGTGACAGTCCATTCTTTCTGCCTACCCTTTCGGAGAGACGGCGTGATGGTTAGTTAGTTAGTTAGTTAGTTTTTGAAAGTAAGTTTAAAACAAATAAAATATCTACTATATAAAATAATATATGTATATATTTTAAATAAATATTCTACATCAAAAATTCTTGGAAAAAGCTCAATGTATTCGTAAAGCTCGATTGTTGATGTTTTAAAAAATTTATGTTTGATTTTCTTTTTGTTATTTTAATTTTACTTCAATCTGTTTTTTGAACGTTTATTTATTGAATAAAAAAGGTTTTTTATTGTTGTATGCATATTTATGAAACAATATTTTTCTAGAAGGCATTAAATTAAACTAGTTAAAAGATGTATATAAATGTAAAAGTAACTCACAAGTAGAAACATGTTGATAGTAGGGAAAGTACTCTGAAGATCTGACGACAGACTGATGCGGTGAGAATCCCGTCCGGCCTTTTTATATTTAAAATTATTCGCACGTTTCAAAATAATCCCACTTAAATTTGTGAGCAATCCGTCAGGTGAAATCAATAAGTAATAACTACTTAAAGGACTGCCTCCCTCCAGCGGCAGGAGCCCGGCAGGTGAAACCCGCCAATAAATCAAGCCCGCCGCCATGTCACGTCAGCCTCACACGCTTTATGCAATACGAACTTATGTATAATGGATTTTGTGCACCGCCGTCTCCAATAATAATTAACGGTACTCTGCATAAATGACAGTTGACATAATTCGAGGGCAATCTTTAGGATAAAGTTTTTACATATAAAGTAAAATCGATGTGAATTATTAGCACTCAATTGCTGTCAAAAGGGTGTAATAAATATTGAAATATGAACTTGCTCTCAGTTCGTACTTGGATCCATTATTTTTGTTCTGTAGCAATAATTCTGAACAAGCGTGGGTGTTTTAATTCTTAAATAATTGTTCCATTATTATTTTTTATGTTTACAAGAGATGGGCGAGTGGAGGGGGATATTGAAAGAAGAGTTGGGGCAGGCAACAAAGTGAATGGTGCACTTAAAGTTGTCATCGCAAACAAAAACCTATCCAAAAAATCTAGAATGGTAGTGCAAAATGGTGTTCTTCTACCGACCCTTATGTATGAAAGCGAAGCATGGAACTGGCAAAAGAAGGATGGAAGTAGAATAAATGCAGTAGAAATTAGATCTCTTAAATGAATGTGTGGATTCTCTGTGTATGATAGAGTGTCAAATGAAAACATAAGAAGTGAATGCGGTGCGAATGATGGTGTTATGAACAAAATAATGAAAGGATCATTACAATGGTTTGGACATATGGAAAGAATGAATGAAGGAAGAATGGTAAAAAATATATATGTTAACGTTGTATATGGACCCAGAAATAGAGGAAGACTGAGGAAAACGTGGCACGATCAAATAAATAAAATATTGAATGTCGGCCATGTGAGGAGTCTGAGAAATCGACGCGCGTGCAAGACATGATTTATGAATGTTGTATGTATGAAAGCGAGAGAAATATGTCAGGAAAGAAAATTGTGACAGTTCATTCTTTCTGGGATGGTTAGTTAGTTTGTTTAAATTATTTTTTAAAGACAAGTACATAATTCGTTCACTTAATATTAGTAACAGCATTGCTTCAATTATAAAACTTCATTTTTATTTAATTTTACAGTTTTAATGCCTTCAAATTATATAATCCAACTTGCGGGTCGTAGGGGGTAACAGATGGCCCAATATAGAAAATATTGGAGGAGTTTAAAAGGTGCCTATGTCCAGTAGTGGACTAAAATTGACTTGAAAGAAGAAGAAAAAAGTATACAAAATAAATAGGGTCAAAGCACCAATGAATGACCGTTTAAGGTTCAGCTTGTACTGAAGTCCACATTAAAGGCATTAATTTCATTATTTCAGTGTACAAAATAAAATAAAACAATAAAAAACACATTGACTTCTCTAAATTCTCAAACTTTTTTTATTGAAATATGAGTATTACTATTAAAATTAATATTTCTCTAAAAAAATAGCACAATCACCAGTAAATGACCACTTCAGGTTATATTGATACAATATATAGATTTTGTTACATTGTCACTTTATGAAACACCCTAACATATAAAAATATGTAAATATTCAAAGAATTGCATAAGAAATAACATTAAAAAAACACTTACCACACTTTTCATTATAAAAAACTACTAATAATCTCAAAAGAACAACGGGAAGACGCACTTTTACCGTTTGACAAGGCACAGTTCAAAACTGTTTTGTTTCTTACCAACAGTTGTCTCTGCATACCTCTTTTGTCATAGTTTCTTGGGATTAAAGTTATTTGACTGGACACATAGAGCAATTCTTATTATATTTTGTTTTATTAACCAACGGTCATTTACTGGGGGGCGGTCAAATACTGGTGCTTCGACCCTACCTATCTATGCAAAGAAACTGAATAACTGAAAACATGTCTTTATCCAAGAGGTTTGCTAGAAAAATTTCCGACAACCTAAATTTATCGTAATAATTCTCCTTATCTGAAATTACCCCAAAATGTATTGAGATGATCTCCATAGAAGACATATAGGTGAGTAAGTACCTACCTATGGGTCTATAAAGCTTAAAATGTATTAAAATTTGAACGATTCCAATATCCTCAGAGACTCGCTGAATATTTTTTATGTCTATTTTATGCGTTGATATAATACTTTGCTAAGTACAGAATTTATTTCCCTCCAGCAATAAGGATAACATGGCACTATTGGAGATTTTTTTATTGTTGACGTCTTGCATAATATATTTACGGCCCACAACATAAAAGTGATAAACGGTTGAAGGGGTTAAACTAGTTCTAGCGAGACGTGAATCAATACATAATGAATACTTGGGGAGCTTAATGGGTTAGTTTTTCACTCGGATACGTAACTTCAAGGATTTTCTTTGAATATTTAACCCATTCGAACTCGTCTCTTTTTTTGATTGCGCTATTCGCGGTGGGTATAAAACACCCGGACTTTTATGCGGCCATATTTCAAATATATTAGATGAAATAGAAAAAAAAACATTGAAGCCATTCTATGTGTGAAACATTTCTATAAGCGAACAAGAGATTTTAATTTACTATTTAGGAAAACGTACGTTTTCTAGAAGTTATGTGATATTGTAATAGAGTACCATATTTTATCATAATAAGAGATTTTTAACATTTGATAATACTCTTGAGAAACATATAAAATCTTGCTAAAATAAAATGAAAAAAATAATACTGTTTTATGAATTTTCAATTAATGTTTATTTCAGAAACCTTAACGTTTAATTATTTATAATCTGTTAAATTTTAAAACTTTGCATTAATGTATCACAACTTTATTTTTATTTTTCGCGACAGCTGTTTCAATAATTTTGTACAATTATGCGGCAATAATTATTACATGTCACTAAAATCTAAAACCAAATGATTTATTAATTAATACATATGAAAAATCTGTTAAATTTACAACACTGTTATAATATCACAATTGCTTACTTACACATATCGAGAATGTAGCGACAGCTATTTCGCCAACCGATTTTGGTATCATCATGAATTACAAACAAATAAAAACAACTTTTACATATTTGTAACACCTGATAATGCCAAAATCGGTTGGCGAAAAAGCTGTCGCGACTTTCTCAAAAATTTAATAGTAGAACATTGTGACGTTATAACAAACAAACCATTATGCCGTTTCCCCGCAGGGGTAGGCAGAGAGAATGAACCGCCACACTACTCTATCATGGCAAATCTCTCTAGATTCCTCCGCATTCATACACGCACGTCGATTCCTCCGACCTCTTACATGACCAACCTTTAAAATTTGATTAATTTGGTTATGCCATGTTTTTTTCGGTCTGCCTCGACTTGTTTCTCCATTAACATCATTAACATATACATTATAACAGTGTTGCAAAATTTAACAGTCAATTCATATGTATTAATATTTTAAAAACTCATTCGGTTACAGATTTCATTGACACGTAATAATTAATTAGTTATGTAGAGAGGTTCGGCAGATGTAGGCCAATAAAGCGAGATAAATAAGTCATAACCGATTTATACCGGCGTGTGATCCGTGACTGCATAATGAACGACTTTTTTCCTTCGCTGTTTATTCATTTTGGACAAGGTGGTTCGGTTTGTAGCGCGAGAATTGGTTACTAAACGGCCGCGTTCTTATTAAAAGTTTGGCCAACGGCTCGGAGGCCACTCCGGCCCTACCCCTGAATAAATCATCATCGACATCGTCGATATTTTTTAGCTGTGCACTATCATAAGAACACTGACAGATATAAAAAGGACAACAACCATAGCCATGCGATACCAAAGATTCAAACTTTATATCCACAAATACATTTCTGCGATTTCGGACCTAAACAACGCGTATAAATATGTATTGACCACTTCGCCGATCCATATTTACAATGAGAGTTTAGGAAATATTAATAATCTTTGATACGAAGCCATTACTTGGTGGTTTGACATATTTAAAAATAAAATTAAACGCTTTTTCATTTAGTATAAACCATTTTATTCAAGTAGCGAGTTACCCTGCAGGGCTATACACAAACTAGTTTGTGTATAGCCCTGAGGAAGCTCGCTACGGAGTGAAACCGGTTGGCGCTAATAACTCAAAGTGGTTTATAATTAGTGAAAATGTGTTTAATTTTATTTTTTAATAATAAATATAATAGTGATGTAGATATAACATTTAAAGTGCCGTTTTTATTATGTAATGACCTCATGGAAGCATTAAGACGTCTTTTAAATCTAAATATTAAAGCTGCATCTGATATTTGCGATCAGTTAGAAAATAATATTAGAAACAAATATATAAGTAAGGTATTAATTTGGGTAAGTTAGATGAAAAATATGGGTAGTTAGTTTAGATCTGAAATATGTCAAAGAACGCTTTAAAAAAATTAAAAAATACGCTATCTAATATATAGTCTTATAACTACTTTAACAATTATTTCATAATAATAATATTTTTGAAAACCAAAAAGTCTCTTTCTGATGGTTACTAACTTATTTTCGCACTATTTTAAGTTTACTTATAATAATACAATTAACAACGTTTTTTACTGCTTCTACTTTTGTCTTTATTTTGACAGCAATTTCGTCAGGCTGGCTGGCATCGACAGATCGATCTGATCTGAGTCTATTTTAAATAAAGAGATTTAAGTGAAATTATTAGATTATGTTTCTTAATAATATTCATGCTGTTTCTCCGGAGGGATAATCAGAGAGGATGATCCACGAGTCTATTCTTCAACGGAATTGTGGTTCATGCGACCAATTGAATAATTTAGTTTTTCCATGTTGCTTTGGCTTTCCATAATTTCTTTTTTCATTCACACTGCTTTCACAACGATATGCACGCGGAGTTGGAACACAGAGTTCAAAAAGGCCTATGAGCTGCAGCCTCCTTGCGATCGTCCCTTAAGTCCAAGCTTCTATCCAGAAACACCAAGCTGCGTATTTATAACACCATCATCAAGCCAGTGGTGACATATGGTTCTGAGTCATGGACAATGACTCTTAAAGAACAACAAAGAATCTACTGGTTTGAGAATAGAATACTTAAAATTATCCTGGGACCTAGACCCGGTGTTGCAGCGGGAACTTGGAGGCATAGGACCAGCCAAGAGATCCGTACGATGACCCAGCAGCCCCTTATAACGAGCACTGTGAGAGCCGGTCGCCTAGCATGGATTGGGCACGTATGCCGAGCAGAAGAGACCAGAGCAATCAAGACCCTGTACGCGTCTAGACCGACTGGAGTAAGACCTCTAGGAAGGCCTAGACAGCGCCTAATGGACAATGTTCTGGCTGACTTGGCTAAGTTGGGCGACTCGGACTGCTGGGAGCAAAAGGCGCAGGATCGAGGAGCTTAGCGAAAAATCATCAAGGAGGCCAAAACTCCCCAAGGGTTGTATGGCCATAGGAAGTAAGTAAGTATTCACACTGCTTGTATTTAATGTCATTATTTTAACCAATATCTTCTAGTTAATACATCAGTCAGATTATTCCTATTATTTTTAATTTTAATAGCGGGTGGGTGTTTTTTTGTGGGTTTTATGTTAATTTCAATTTCTTTGATTATCTCCATAATATAATTTTCATAATACTTTTCAAAATCTTATTAGGGGTATATTTGACATTCTGCACACATCCTTATAAAGCATAAGCCGGCCCTGACGTATGGTATAAAAGACAGAACAAAATTTTGCAAGGATACTACTCAGTCCGATCTGCGAGAGACCTGTAATCCAGCCGTCGTCAAAATGTTCAAACTGGTGAGTTTTCACCGTACTGTAAAAACGATAACCAAAATACAGGATGTCCTCTAAATACTAATTGGAAAATGTGGAGAAATGTGTACGCAAATTCACCATAGTTAAATTATGTGTAAATAACTTATTTTGTTGATTTGTTTTTTATCAAAAATTATCAAAAATTACAGCAGTTCAATATATTTTTTGTTTAGACGCATTTATAAATGATAACTTTGCTGTATATAAAAAAAAACATATTTCGTGATATTATTAAATTATTTCATTAATAAAATATTTTAATTGAAATTAAAATATTGTGATTTGATTTTATGGAATCGGGTTACTTTATTATTGTAATTATTGTTTTTTTTTTCTCTATTTTTATGCATTAGACAACTGCGTCGTAAAATTCATTGTATTTATAAAATAGATCACGGGAAAAGGTTAAATATTCGGTAAAAAAAAAGGTTGTTACCGGAAAAAAAATGTTCGATAGTATAAAATAAATAACAAAACAAAAAACACATATCATAGAATTGAATTGTAAAGGGTCTTATTATTCAACTTTTATTGTTCTTCTCCAAGTACCAACCATGCTGTATACGAGTCATTATTAACACATCTGATTTATGCTCCGTTATTAAAAGATCGTAAAGTTGATGATGATAGCTTACACAATGGCTTCAGATGTATAATTTGTATTTACGAAATTCCGTGCTACGTAAATTATAATTCAAGTTTATAGTAATAACTGACCTATATTTCCCATCTTGTCTCACATAAGCGACATCATAATTATTGGTTTTACCATCCTTTTACCTGTCCCTACAGCGTGTTTCAAAAACACTTATCCATCACGCGTAAATTGAAAGCTCCAATATATCAATTTAAAATTGGAACGAAGTGTGTTCTGTTTTCATATAAACGTTTTTGCGCGGGATAACTATGTGACAGACAGTACGAATCCAAAAGAATCTAGATATAGGTATATCAGATAAATAAATCATTTTAGATAAGTGTGGTTATAAATTATCTTAACCTACCTCGTAGGTTTGTGTGATATATAAGTTTGTTTATACGATATATTTCTATCGTTTTAATTGATATATATTTTTTAATTAGAAAGCAATACATTATAGACATTTGCATAAAGCTCAACGATACGAAATAAGCCGTTCTAAAGAAATATAATAAAACTTCTAGAAAAATGATAATATTCAATAATCAACAATAATTATTTTTTCTTTGAAAAATTAAATAAATTTTAATCAATGGTATAAGAATTTTCTTACAACCTTTAAGAAGAGCAGAAAATTTAGTAAAGTGTTCTGTAGTCTAGACCAGGGGTCTCCAAACTTTCTAGCCCTAGGGTCATACTGATTACTTAACAAATATTAGTGAAGGTACGTTCAGGAGACAAATACTCTAGAATTCAGAAAGTATCTTCTCTTCCTAATGTCGAACCATCTCTAATGCGTTCCTGGTACTATGTTGTATTTTTATAATATTAGGTCCTTACATATGAAATTGGCGTTTTGTATGGGAGGAACATAAAGTTGATTTTTTTTAATTATAATATATTTATTTAATCAAAGTATGTACCATTGCTATCTGTGCACTTTTGCCATCTCATAGGTAGTTCATCGATCCCTTTACTAAAAAATCCATTCGGACGGGAATCAATAAAATCTTTGAAGTCGGTTTGGACTGCCCCATCGGAGTTGAATTTTTTCCCTTGCAAGAAGTTATCCAAATTTTGAAAAAAATAGTAATCTGTTGGGGCAAGGTCCGGAAAGTACGGTGGATGTCTTAGACATTCCAATTGAAGCTCTTCTAATTTGGTAGCCGTCTGTTGTGCAGTGTGTGGTCTAGCGTTATCATGAAGCAGCAGTGGCCTAGAGCGATTAACCAGCCTCGGTTGTTTAGCAGCTAGCTTTTCCATCATGGTTTGCAGTTTCTGACAATAGACATCTGCCGTAATCGTCTGGCCAGATTTAAGAAAGCTGTAGTAAACGACATCAGCAATAGTCCACCAAACGCTCACAAGTCACTTTTTTGGAGTCAATTTTCGCTTGGGGCATGGTTTGGCTGGTTCGGCAGGGTTCAGCCATTGCGATGAGCGCTTCCGATTATCATACAGGATCCACTTTTCATCACAGGTAATGATTCGATTCAAAATCCCTTCATTATTGTGCCGGTTGAGTAATGCAACGCAGCAGTCAACGCGCGTTTGTTGATTTGCTTCACTCAATTCGTGAGGTACCCACCTTTCAAGCTTTTTCACCTTCCCAATTTGCTTCAAGTGGATTAAAACAGTTTTATCACTAACACCGCAGCCTGCACCTAACTCGGACGTGGTTTGCGATGGATGCGCTTCCACAATAGCCTTCAATTCTTCATTATCAACTTTTGTCTCCGGCCGTCCACGGGGCTTGTTCTGCAGGTCGAAATTTCCAGAACGAAAACGTTGGAACCAAAAACGCACTGTGTTTTCTTTTGCGGCACCGCGCCATACACATCATTAATCCTTCGAGCCGTTTCTGTAGCACTGGTGCCACGGTGGAACTCGTACTCGTAAATAACTCGATATTTCAAGTTTTCCATTTTGTAAACTGAGTGACGCAAAGAAAAAAAAACAATTGAGGAAAAAACAAATGAATTATAATTTTCAATACACAAATACTTGAGTAAATAGCTGTATAAATTTGAATTTGGAATTCCTTACCAAAGAGAAGATATTTGAGATCAAAGTTGCCAGTACGGCAAAACGCCAATTTCATATGTAAGGACCTAATATTTGACTTGTACTCAATAGATGCCTTAAACATTTTCCTGTTTGTAATGTTTGTTGAGTTAATAAACTGATTTGATTTGATTTGATTTCTCCAGTAAGATCCAAGGGCCAAAACCGTTTTAATTTTCCTGCCTTTACATATTATTTATAGAATATTCGGCGAGTACTTATCACAATAACAATAACAACAATAAGCCATTATCTGTCACGGACTTGATTGATGACACTGGTTATAAACTGTCGCGGACCAGATTGATGACACTGGCGGCCTGTAGTTTGGAGACTCCTGCACTAGACCACCAACCGAATTTACCTAATTGTCCGAGATACATAAAAAAAACTCTATACAATACATATATTGGACCATTAAGCAGACCGCGACCAATTAATATTAACTGGGCAACCAGCGCCATTTTTTTTATAACATTGTTGACTGCGACCATTTCGAGACCAATGTGTATTGAACGCCACTCATCCCTTCAGTTGTAACAAGTTTTTCTAGAAGTCTCTGTAATTTATAGTTATTAAGTCAACAATTTAATAAAACGTAATGGGGTATTGGATAAGTAGGGAACCCGTAATGGTTATTAACGTAGTTAACATTGCATTAATTTTACGATTTGCGGACCATATTCTCTCTTTTCGAGAAAGGGAGATGTATTATTTTCGACTCATTTCCAATATTAACAATGTTAATTTAACTGCTTTTTACAATACTTTCCAAGTGACATAACTTTTACCTGTAGCCTTCAGATCAAACTTGTTATGAAACATTTTCCGAGTATTCTAATTTTAAAATTCCAAAAGTACTTAACAGTGGAATAACATTCCAGAAATTATTGTTTGATGTAAGTTTATAAAGAAAACTCTCTTATTTGCGTGTATTTTTCACAAATTATATAATCGTAAAAAACGAGTTATCGGTTATTTTCGCTATTAAAATAACCGTGATTTATTTATTCTGCTAACCCTCATATAAATATAAGTTACTGAAAGCGCATTTAAAATTTGTAATGTGCGTTGCAAACGGACATTAACATTTCAATAACATTATTTGTTAATTATATTAAATAATTTTAAAACTATTTCATTTTTTTATTATTTAAATATTCTCAGAATGAAAAAAAACATAATAATTAAAAATTCCTTGATAATATACTACATATTTAGTTTAATTCGACTTAGGTTTATAGATTCGAGCGGTTTGGGCACCTCGCTGCCATCTTCTGGTCAATGATCCCAGAAGATGATAGCGAACTGCCGAAACCGGTCAAAGCTTTAAACCTAAGTGAAATTTAACTAAATATATATTACAAAGCAATGTTTAAAATAAAAATAATTCGATTATTTACAACGAACTTCTTCATTTAAAAATCAAAATATATTAACAAATAATGAAGAAAGAATGGTTAGGAAGTTTTCGTTAACGATGTAAATGGAGTACGGAGTCGAGTAAGACCGAGGAAAACATGGCATGACTATATTATTTTAATTTTAAAGGTCGGCCATGTTCAAAGTCGGAATAATCGACGTGCGTGTATGGCTCGCTGTACGAATGTGGTGGAAGCTAGATAGGTTTATCAGGATAGAGTAGTGTGGCGGTCTATTCTCTCCGCCTACTCTTTCTGGGAAATGGCTTTATAGTTTATATTATCAATTTATTACGATATAGTGAATAAATTTCATAAATAATTATTTATATTAGTAAACACGATTGTTCAACGGTTTTACTAGGATTTAATTTATAAAATAACATATATAAATAGTAAACATAATAAATAGAGAGGAAGGCTGAGGAAAACGTGGCACGATCAAAAAAATTTAATATTGAATATCGGCCATGTGAGGAGTCAGAAAAATCGACGCGCGTGCATGACACGATGTATGAATGTTGAGGAAGCGAGAGAAATATGTCAGGAAAGAAAAGTGTGGCAGTCCATACTTTCTTTCAGATAACCTTGTTGTCATTACTGGGAATCACTCTGGCTGCTCCTTTAGCCAAGCCTGGAATCCACATCACCCTAGGTCACCCTGCTGCTCTGTCCTACCCAGTTGTCCAGCCTGTCATACAAACAGCTTCAGTCGTCCATTCTGTGCCAATTGTTCAATCCGTACCCTTTGTTCAATCCATCCCGGTTGTTCATTCAATTCCAGTGGTTCATGCTACCCCAGTAGTTCATTCTGTTCCCGTAGTCCATGCTAGTATACACTCTTCTCCTGTATTGGTTCATCACCATCACCATCACTCTCATTCTCCAGTAATAAAGTACAAACCAGTATACAAAATTAAACACTACGGATAAAAAGATAACATTTAATTATTTAATAAATAATGTATATACAATATAAAAACACTGTTCAATTACATAAGATTTAATCGTTTGTACATAATATTTTCGAAAAAAGTGAGAAAATAAATAAATAACTAAACATTTTATTATCTCACATTTTTCGAAAATACAAGTTCGACGACTTTCATGGCAGAGTGATAAAAGCAATGACTGCCACACCGAAGGTCTCGGGTTCGAGTTCGGGTGTGATTATCGCACTGTCATTGATCTGGTTTAGAATTCACGTGATAGTAAAATGTCTTACCATTGAAAGAAAAAGTCTTACAATTGAATTAAAAAGTCTTACCATTGAAAGAAAAAGTCTAACAATTGAAAGAAACAATGTTTAAATCATAAAAATTCAAAAATAATATATCGTTTTTGTGTAAAAATTTATTATATTTATTTATAAATAGGTTATAAACATTAAATGTGTAGTTTAAAGACAGTGTTATTATTTTCCGTTATTACCTATTTCCAAAAAATATTAAAGAAGTTTTTTATTCATACCCGAGACGTCTAGACAGTATTTCAATAAGGTGAAGTTAAATTCGGTGACTTCACGTTTGATATTCCTGCAGGGTCTTTGCATACAATCAGTATCTATTTTCGTTGTATGCATAGATGTTTTTGATCTTTTCGTCAATGAATGCGTAAGTAATTTATCCACTTTGAAGAGACTAGACAGCCGAAGTGAACGAGAAATCACATTCAATGAAAAATATAAGACCATAAAACATTTATGTCCTTTGCTGGCTAATATAAGCCTTCCTTAAGCGTTTGTGTGCTGGTTTTTTTTTCATAATATGTACTAAAATTGCGTGATAACAAATTGGGAAAAAATTTTAAAATTGGGATGCCAAAACAAAAATCATAACTAACGGACGCAGCGTACCATCCGAATACTAAAGATATACTGCGTCAATATCGTCGATATATCGACGACACGCAATTAATGATAGATATTCGTTCGTCGAAATATCGACGATACGCTTTCAAACGATTAAATAGTGTATCGTTCAATAAAGCAAATGAGTCAATTAATTGAAAGTGAAGTAAGTGGAATTTCACTGTAAACTCTGTAAGGAAATAGAAAAACTTTGTTTTATCCACTAATTATATAAAAAAAGATTAAAAAACACGACATGTTTCGGAGGATACCTCCATCTTCAGGTGTAAAAATATATTTTTATAAGTCAATTTCCTAAGTATATATTATAGAATTTCACAGTGTTAATGCCTTAGCGTTCTATACGTTGATTTTCATAAACCATAATAAAACTTCTAAAAACAGACTTTTCATTCGTATTATTTACGAAGAATTTTATTAACTGTTAAAACTACCGTCCTTTTTAGCTGGTTTTTAAAATATTGGGAAACGCTTTAAGAAACAGCCCATGAAACTAACTATAACTTGAATAATAGATACACAATGTCTTATATTAATGAGAATAATAAAAATTCCTATATTTTTACTTTATATCGCGAGTGTCCGTTATGAGTGATTAATAATACCAACACAGCGGTTTGTTTACGTTCACGACAAAGGGGCAAAACTTTTTTATGAAAACAAACCTTCCACAGCCCGCGGGAATAATAACCGAAGGACCGAGGGCTTTGGGACAAGTCCGATCGTGCCAAAGCCACAGCACGCGGTGAAACTTTAGCATTTTACATGAACTTTATTTTTATGTTTTTAGCAATCCTCTTACCTATTGACCTCATTCCAAATGAGACATTTTTAACCTTTTATGCTACATTAATTTAACCCTTTACTGCATGATTTTTCAACATTAACAATAATATACATTTATTATATTATGATATCAATTGTTACGTGTAATATGAAACAACTTATTGAAAGTCATGAGGAATGCATTAACACTGTGGAATCCCATGGTAACATACTTTGGGAATTAAAAAACTTTGTTTAATCCACTATTTTTTATAAAAAAAATATTTAAAAATACGAGTTGTTTCGGAGGATACCTCCATCTTCAGGTGTAAAAATATGACAAAAACAAAACAAAAAATACTAATAAAAAACGCATTTAAAATTCGATACAATAATTCTAATTTAAAAATTAACTTGGGCTATTTGGTAAAAGTAGGTACTAACAATTATTTTTTAACAGTAAGAAATAATAAATAATATTAAATAATAATAATACGTGATGATAATATAATTTAGAAAAAACATACATTTGAAAAGACATAATTTATATAGAAATTAATAAATGATTAATTTGCATTTGATTGGGAATGGAAGCTTTGGAGATTAAATGTAGACAAAGTATTTAGGAAGACAGGAGTAAATGGAAGAATCTGATTATAAATTATATTTTCATTATTATTTAATCGAATTTTAAATGCGTTTTTTAATAGTCTTTCTTTGTTTAGTTTTTGTTATATTGTTACACCTGAAGATAGAGATATCCTCCGAAACATGTCGTGTTTTTTAAAATATTTTTTATTAAAAAATAATGGATTAAACAACTTTTTTTAATTCCCAAAGCATATAAATATGAAAAAATTGTTTTTAATATATTTTTTTCTTACATCGAATATTGAATATCGGCCACGTGAGGAGTCGGAGAAATCGGCGCGAGAGAAGTATATCAGGAAAGAAAAGGGTGGCAGTCCATTTTTTTCTGCCTACGCCTTCGGAGAGACGGCGTGATGGTAAGTTAAGTTTTACTGTTATCGACAAAAATGAGTTTCTAGTAAGTTTACTAGTAAGCTAAATTTGATAATATTTCACAACATTAAAATTAAATGAAATATACACAAAAGTCCGGATCGTCCATGTCAACATGTGCAACATCGAAAAAAACATTATGTGTTATTACATTATGTGCTAAATTAAAAAACACGATGGATTCGTGGAACATAAATTAAATAGACAATATGTGCACCATCTAAAAAGAACATTTTGTGTTAAATTATTTTTATTTTGTTATTTTATTTTATATCGTTGTATTTTATATTATTTGTTTTAGATTTATTTTGTGGGTGTTGGACGATCGAATTGTGCGCGGGAGATGCCTATTGGTGGCGATGAGGTTCGCAACCCATCACACCGCGTCTCCCCCGGAACGAAAAGAGAAGGATGGAGTGCCGCATCAGTAAAAGTGTGACAGTCCATTCTTTCTGCCTACCCTTTCGGGGAGACGGCGTGATGGTTAGTTAGCTTGTTTCACAACATATTTTTATTAGACACAATAAATTATTGAACATGATATAATTAAATCTCTCTCTCTGGTTCTCTCTCACTCGCTGGTTTCCATCCTTGGATTGGTTTGCAGCAATTTCCTCTATTCTTCTCTTCCATTCTTTCCTGTCTTGGGCGACTCTTTTGAAATCTGCATATGATGAGCAGCGCACGTCCACCAACAGGTCCTCCAGGTACTTTCGGTGTGGGCGTCCCCTAAAGTTTTTCCCCTCGGTCATACCCTCCATTATGGCATGCAAGAGGCCTTCTTGTCGTATTAAATGGCCGATACATCTTGCACACCTTTCGGATATGGTCCTGAGTAAGTGCCTTCCTCCTTCGATTCTTTGGAGAATCTCCTCATTTGGGATTTTTTTTTTTTTTTTTTTAATAGGAACATAGAAGTTCCCGCCACATACCCGAGGCTGTTATAGGGCGTAGCGGCGCCCTTTTATCAGCCTCGCTCGTACACTCCCTGGGCCTGTCCCCGGTCCATCCGGGACTTACATTTAAATACGGCAACAACAAGGGGGTGCCAGACCACATTTAATCTACTCAATTTCACTTCTATGCTCCGCTGTACTTTATTGAATAAATAAATAAGAATAATATATAATACATGAACATTTCATAAAAGATAAAATATACACCGCAGGAATATACAGCGGGAAGAACAGGAGAGGCAGAAGAGACAAATGCGGGATGGGGAAAAAAAATAATAATAATAATAGCGTAGAGTACAGTTTTTGGCATGTAGGACAAAGGACGAGGTTTAGGAAGCATTTCATAATATTAAATAAATAAATAAAACCACTGCACAAATTATTATTATGGCCAACATGGAGAGGAACGAGACCCGTCACAGAGGGGCAACCTCCCTCTCCCAGCTGGAAAACAGCGCACCCTCAGAGGGCAAGAAACAGCACAAATTCCGGTGAATTCCGGTGGGGTAGACAACCGTAAAAACCCCTCTATCCAGGAGCAGTAGCCCCAGCATCCTTATATACGTGGAGGCCGGCTAAGTGTCGGCCTCGGCAAATGCATTAATCCACGCTCTCACGAATACTTTCAAACACCCAAAGTTATGTTGACTCTCCGTCAGATCTGAGTTCCAGACCGGGCGGACAGCCACTTTTACATCATCTATCATCCGATTCCGCGCGCTCACCAGGGAACTACACTCCCAGAGGATGTGGAAGGCCGTCTGGGGCCCCCCGCCGCACGTACACTCCGGGTCCGGCAGCAGACCAAAATCATGGAGCCTGGCACGGAAGTTTCCGTGGCCCGAGAGCATCTGCACAACGTGGTGATCCAAGGCGATCCACTCACTGCTCATCCTTCTTCTCAAGGAGGGAAAGAAAGAGTGGGTCCACCTCCCTCTGGGCGATTCGTCCCATCTCTTTTGCCAATCACACATGGAAGCCTCCCTTATCCTTCCGCGCAAGGCTGTAAGTCCGTCCTCCTCAGGGTCAAGAGTGAGGCCCAGATGGGTCACCCTCTCGCCCCGCTTGAGGCGTCTCCTGGCAACCGCCTCCAGCACCTCCAGATCGGCAGGGAGAACCCCTCCAATTGCCGGAAGCGCCACCGAGGCGGCAGTCCTGTAGGCACCGGTCAGAGCTAAGAGGGGCACGCGTTGGCCCCTCAGCAGTGCGGAGGACACCGTCCGAACCGCTAGACGACCCGACCACACACCCGCCGCGTACGTGATTCGGGGCACATACACGGCTTTGTATAGTAACCGAGTCGCCGGCGCCCGAAGGCCCCACGCCGCAGTGCTGAGGCGCCTGACCTGCATGAACAGATTCGCGGACCCCTCAGATACCGCCTTTACATGCCCCCCTCGTTTGGGATGTGGTCTCTCCTAAAAGTCTTCTATAGGACCACATCTCAGGAGGCTCTAGTCTCCGTTTATCTCTTTCTGATAGGCACCATGTCTCGCAGCCGTACATCAAGATACTGACATGGAAATGTAGTTTTTATTTATTTATTTGAAAATAATGTTTTTCAAAATCAAAGTGTGTCAAATAAACTGGCAGTAATCGAAGCAAGCCAACGGTCAACCAAATATCTAAGCAAAATTGATTATTTTTGCAAACAAGCGCCACTAACGATGGCTTGTGTACTTTAGTAGATAGATGGGAATGCAGAGTGTAACAAGAATATTTATAAAATTAAAGTATTCATATATATATGGTATATTAGTACATTTATGAAAATTTAACAAATTCGCTACACCATGAAATAAAGGGTTAGTACCAAGAATTTCGCATCCCCTTCGAAACTGACTCTTTCCTATTTTTTGCGGGTAGTTTATAGAAGGTTTTCACCTATCATCAATCACTAAATACATTAAAGTGTAGCAAGCACGTACTTATTTGTAAGTAAATAATGTATTGGTGTGTTTTTTACTGGTTACTGGAGAAATTAATGTTTCGGTAAGTACCTTATCTAAGTAGGTTGTTAAAGTGGTAACACAAAGTTTCAGGCCGTTGGACAAAATTTTATTTTAAAATTTATTGTAGTATGATACATTCAGACAAATAAGGAACGATACTAAAATAAATACACCAGGTAGCGGTCTATGGAACAAAAAGCTTAGCTCCTGAACCAGGGAACGAGAGTTGAGAATTTAAAAAAATTGTGTTAGTCTTTAAAAAATATCTTATTCTTCTTCTTCTGGTTATAGATCTTGCGATCTGTTTATATGGGGTATCAACTTTCTTCCTGTGATGAAGATAACCAGCCTACTCTCCATTTCTTTGATGATCGTTATATACATATTGTATTTAAAATATTATAAAAAAGATACCAGTATCTTTCTCCATAGATGGCGTTAGTATGTAGATTATATATAGAGTAATCTAATAATATTAACATATGTAATCAAAATCTTCATAGATGGCACATTGAAACTGACGTGTGAAATCTGGCATAGGACTTTAACATATATACAACTTCCAAAAATTTGTCATACATGGTCATAAAGAAAGGTGGAATGGGGAATGTTGTAATTACATAAAGCGTGCACTTAACCCAACCAATGACAGGTCATAAGTCCTATAAACACCTTGATCAACCATATTCAGTTTCCAATCTGCATCTTCGTCTCTATTGAGATTCAATTAAATCATGAATTGATAACCCACGGTGGGTGAAATCCAGTATTCGTAAACAACAATATTATTATATTGTTGTTTACGAATACTGGATTTCTTTTACTGGATTTGGAAAGTTTATGATTTTGTTATTACAAATATTATGAATCAATTTAAAATTTAAAATTGATTCATAATATTTTTTATAACAAAAGCACAACGTTCCAAAATAAATCTTTATAACATCTGTCAAAATTGATCATATTTGTAAACAATTTTATAATATTTTAAATATGTATCTTTATAATATGTATCACTGAAGAATGACGGGTTGTCCGAAACATGTCTGATATGTAATTTTAACAGTGTTGTATATACAAAGTATATAAAAAAAGAAATAGACAAATAAAACATCTACAACACAAAGTATGGCGAACATAGAAGACACACAAATTCTGTCAAAATCGTTCTAGCCGTTTAGGAGGGGTTCAACTTCATACACTCGTACAGAAGAATTATGTGTGTAAAGATAAACGAGTGTTATTAAATTAAAATTTATCAAAGTTACCGGACTATCTAGAATTTTTATTGACAGATATAACATTATAAATTATATGCGTTTGCATGGATTATTCAAAACAAAAATATATTTTTATTTTTCTTTAAAATTCTAGATTATTCCGTATTTATTTATTATATTTGTGTACGTGAGACATTCGACAATTTATCTACCTTAATAGGAAACTGTCTAGTCCTAAACCCCCGGAAAATGTCAGTTCCTTCAAGGTACCACATTTGAGTTATCTGAATTTATGTACTCGCGTTGAAAAGAAATCTTCCGAGCACGTGAGAAATAAAGTAAAAAAAATATGTGTGTAAGGCTCTCTCTGTCTTGAGGTCGTCTCTCTCGCTCGAGAGCACCTCCATCTATCGGCCTTGTCCGTGGCCCACATTTTGATTTATTGAGATAATTTTATGATTGTGAGGAAATACGAACGCGTTAGGTACCTGCACTTGTCATACGCCTCGCGGCCCTAATGGCTCTCCCATAGCAGAATACCTAATAGGAAGCTGGGTGATTCGATATCGGAAGATAAAGATACCGCACAGCATCGTCTTTTTACATTTGAGTAAGTACTTCTTGTTGAAATTAGAACATATCGTTCTCTCTTTCTTCTTTTATATTATAATGTATAATATTATATATTTATTTATTTATTGATCATTTACCAAGTTCATGATTTTAATACCTCCCAACTGGGGTAACCCGTTCTAGGGAGGCATTCCTAGCACTCTATATAATTTCAATACATAAATTACAAATTTAGGGAACAATTAATGAACAAGGGGAGCAACACATATCCTTAAGTGTATAACTAACTAACGAAGGGTAGGCAGAGAGGATGGATCTCCACAATGCTCTGTCCTGGCATACCTCTCGGGCTTCCTCTACATTCATACATCGTACCATGCACACACGTCGATAATTCCGACTTCGAATGTGACCGCCTTTTAGTGATTGATTATAAAGTGTATAACTTAAAATTAATTGTCTTATATAATATGTTATAACACTATTTAAACTATTTACTTATTTTTAAAAATTATACTCATTCAAGCCGCACTTTTTTTAATGTCTCCGTAGTTACATGTTTTTTGTAATTGTGCATTGTCATTTTTTGTGGGTCGTTTATAGTTTTGTTTATTATGATATACTCGTAAAGATAAAGTTCAAGATAGTAAGAAATGTCTTTGCGCATAAGAAGTTTGAGTATTTGGTACAGAATGGTTATGTTTGTTGCGTGTGTTGTACGTTTGTTATCCTTTTATGTGTCTGTCGGTTTCCTTGTGATAGTTCACGACAAAAAATTTTCGCCTTCACTTCGTGTTGTGGATTCACATTTGAAGAAATTGAAACGCACATTGTATTATCACAACATTTTATTATTTTTTAACTGTAGACACATTTCAGCCCTTCTTCAATTTTCAATTCAAATAGAATTTGTGTTTAGAAAATGTACCCATATATACGAGTACAAGTAGGTACATGTTAAAAAAATAATGAAGTGTTGTGATAATGCAAAGTGCGTTTCTATTTATTCAAATATCATACTCTCTTACTAAGTGAAAATATAATAATATAATTAATACGAATTAAAAGATCTGTTTACTAGAAGTTTTATTATAATTTAGATGAATGGCATGTTTTGCCTCTCTAAGGCATTTTCAAATTATGACATTTGATGATATTCTTGCTTGCGAAAGGAGACCAAGATACAGACCATAGAAAGTTACCCACCGCTTACGTGAAGCTATTATAAAATGCAGCGGCGCCCTTTCGTCAGCTTCGCTCATTCAATTCCTTGGCCCGTTCCCCGCCCATACGGGACTAACGTTAACTGGGGAATGCAATATTACAAAAAATTCAAGAGCCAAAAGGGTCTCCAAGCCACATTTAATCTAGTTTAATTTCTTAAATAGTGCATTGTTTTGGCCGAAACACAATGATATTTTAACATTTTATAACTGTTAATGCAAAACCTTTGTTTTATATCACAATTGTATTTATTTTACTTTACGACAGCTGTTTCATCAACCAATGTTGACATCATCAGGTGTTACAAAAATATTTTTTGTGATGTCAACATTGGTTGATGAAACAGCTGTCGTAAAGTAAAATAAATACAATTGTGATATAAAACAAAGTTTTTGCATTAACAGTTATATAGTTTAATTTCTATTCACTTATACGTCCCGATCTCACAAAACAAAGCAAAATATGGTACATGATTTTATGGCCTATCATAAATTTATTTCAGACAGATGTTGATGGCAGACCAAGAAAAATATGGAGAAGAAGAGAGGATGATCAGGGATATGAGCCAGTGGAGTACTGTTGTGGAGGAGGCAAAGTCTCACACCGGGATATAACGCCAAGAAGGAGAAGAAAAAAAAGATGATGATGATATTCTTACTAAGAGTAGGCTACCAACTATCATACCATCAATGATTTTTCATTACAAGAAAGTAATTTTAAAAAAGTAAATTGATCTAATTGAAAATCAAACAATTTAAACAGAGTCATAAATTCAAACTCGAGTTCTCGAATGCCCATCAATTGTCAAGTTGTAAATACAATTAGTAGTGAAACGAATTCCATTAATCGTAAGCTTTAAAACTAAATTTGGAGTAGATTTTCTAATTACGTTCTTGATTCGAAATGCAGGCATACTCCATCTGTTACCTCTCACGTGTGTGCGTGATTTATCTGTTTACTTCTAGAGATTCAATGTCTTCAGTTCACTCAAATCAAGGTCACGAATGACCGCGTGTTTCGGTGTGATTTTTTTTAGCTTATCATTTATAACTAGGTATTGTGGAATCGAAGGTTGAAATTGAAAGTATGCGATGGAATAATACGGCTCTCTTGCGTACGTTCTCTCACAAGGAAGTTTTACCTTCGTTTTTATCATGTCAGCTCAATACATCTATCTAACGAGATCTCAGCGGTGCAATGTCATGCTGGAAGCGGTTGATTGGGTTTTGTTAGAAATGATCAAACGTATTTTTTTTGTAACTGCTTCACCATCGTGATTGCTATCAAATTATTTAATTAAGTAATCTTTTGATCGAATATACATTTCAAATAAGCAATTCATACCGTTGACAAGTCAATGTTATAATTATGGTGTTATTGTTTTTATTTTAAATACACAGATGGCGTTCATTTTCCAAAGTATCAAAAGCGAAAATAAAAGCCAATAGTGCAATTAATATTCAATCAATGAAATCATCTCATATGACATGTATTGTGTTCAGATAATACCACTAGATAACACTTATTTTATGTAAGGTTATTAATTTTTATCTTTATATTTTATGAATCAATTGTATCTCAATAGATACGAAGATGCAAATTGGAAACAGAATATGGTTGATCAAGGTGTTTACAGGACTTATGACCTGTCATTGGTTGGGTTAAGCGTACGCTTTATGTAATACAACATTCCCCATTCCACCTTTTTTCTTATGACCACCATGTCTGACAAATTTTTGGAAGTTGTATATATGTTAATCTACAACACCACCCTTTGCATGGTAGTTTATTCAATCTACACACTAACACCATCTATGAAGATTGTATTTTAAGCATTAAGCAGAAGATCTTTTTAACACAATGTGAAAGGCTACCGCCATTTAGCGCATTGCTAGAAACCGCCTGGAGATGTCACTCCAATCTATATGCTATAATTATATTTTATACTCGTGTATTATGTTTTGTGAGATTGTGTTTTTTTATATATTTTATACTCGTTCAATTTATATTTTATACTCGTGTATTATGTTTTGTGAGATTGTGATATAAAAGCGAAAAAGAAATTAGATCAAATGTGGCCTAAGGTTCCTCATGCTTTTTGAAGATGTTTTAAATTTAATGTTTTTGTTGGTCTCACTTGCGTTTTTTCATGTTAATTAATTGTTTATCGAAGGTTGTTTATTAAGTTGTAAAATATTATTTTATTCTTATATAAATTTATTGAATATTCAGCATCGCGGCACATTAAACAATAACATATGATCAGCTCAATGACAATTAACAACAGTAAGCTTCGCCACGATTTTTTATGCTTTTTGATGACATCAAATCAAATCATACTTTTACATGTAGATCATTTTCTTACTTACTTACTTACTCACTGCCGGACATAGGTCTCCCCCATACTTCTCCACGTATCCCTGTCTTGTGCCTTTTGCATCCAATCGCCAGCAATTCTTCTAATGTCATCGGATCATCGTGTGGAGGGTCTCCCTCTGTTTCTTTCGTCTTCGCGGGGTCTCCACTCTACCACCCTTCTGGTCCATCTATCGTCTACCAATCTGGCAACATGTCCCGCAAATGACCATTTGAGCTTCGCTACTCTTGCGACGACAACTGTTACTCCCGACCTTCTACGTATTTCAGTATTTCTTACCCGGTCTGAAAGTCTTACGTGTAGCATGGCTCTTTCGTGTTTCCTCTGTGCTACACAGAGTCTCCTTATGGTCGACCTGGTGAAGGTTAGCGTTATTGTTCTTATGTCAGTACTGGGAGTACGCATTGATCATAAATTTTTCGTTTCAGACATTAGGGAATCTTACTATTAAAGAACTTCTTCAGATTGCCATATGCCACCCACCCAAGCTGAAGATTCTCCTCTGAAGCTCAGCAGTCTGATTATCTCTGGAAAGTTAGATGTTGTGGCCGAGATATTTACATTATTTGACTTCTTCTACTAGCTGATTGTGGATCTCTATGGCATCACCGAGGATCAGATTTTCTGATCATTATCTGATCTATAGAAATATCCATAGAAAATAATGGTTCGATGTATAAAGTTCTCTGTAAAGAATCGAAATAACAATTTGATGCAAACTTGTATTTTGACAGCTAAATTAGATACAGCGTAGGTTTGAAATACTCGTTAAAGGAAAGATATTAAACTGTTTCATCTGTAGAAATCGTGGCTCTAATTAGCTAATCTAAGTTAAGGTATCCTCCATTAATGATGAAAGGTTGTATTTATGCTCCTTCATTTTCCATTTAATGACTGTTCATCACTGTTGGATATTATTAGATATAATTTAACTTCAGAAAACGTTTCTTTTATGTTTTTGACAATATAAAAAAGTCGTTAGTGGATTTTCGGTCTAATTATGTTATATTTAAAACATTTATGTATTAAATATATTTATCGGTTATATTTAATACGTTTGAATGGTTGAAGTAAAATAGACACTAAATAACAAAAAAAAATACAAAAAAATAAGTATGCAGTTTTGTTCTATATGACATATAGAACGAAACTACATACTTCGTTTTTTTTTAGTGCCTATTTTACTGAAATCATTTATTTATATTCAATACAGGGTATACAGTATAGTAAGAAGTAATCTCTTGAATCGTACAATTGTTCTGTTGCAAACAACCTAAGATTCAACAAAAAATACATAATTTATACAGGGGAAAAAAATCATTAGTATGATTTTAAGTTTGTAACAGGTTGACGAAACACCTGTCGTGACAAACTCATATAAATAAATTGCGATATGTAACAATAACAGTGTTTCAAATTAACAAAATTAAAAATGTTGAAGTATCATAGTGTTTCGGTCAAAACAATGGATAATCTAAAACAACCATACTCAACCTATGGCCCGCCAAGCATTAATGCGCGAGCCTAGACATGATTTAAAAAAATATGGCATTCTAAATTTCTAAATTTCGAATATCTTGAGATTCGTTCCGACTTTGACGCGAAGATGGTGACACCCGGAGAGGATTGTCATCATGGTCCACATCAGATCTGGTATAAGAGTGTTGCTATTGCACACGCTAGATTTATTCCCAAAAAACATATATTTGACGGACAAGTACACGCGCAAATAATTTTGCTTGTGGTAACTCATAAACTATTATTACTCTGTTTTAGTTTATAATTTTTAAAACCCCTAAAATGTTTTCTAAAAAAAGGGGTGCCATGTTTTTTTTCGTCATACCAGTATAGTTTTGCGGCAAAATTACAATTAAAAATATATGTATGTGGTCCGAAGAAAAAAAAGGTTGAGTAACATTGATCTAAAATAACATTAATAAACAAAATACGTCCGAAACGCAAGTACAATTTGTGGCTGGAATTCGCACATTTGCAAACCCAATCAGATAATCAGTCGCCGCCATTATCAGTCGGCTGTATAAATAGCCAGGAATCGGTAATGCGGGTATGCAAATACGGAATTGCGAAAGCATTGATAAAGTTGGCCGGGAACAAAGCTCTCGTGACTTGCTCCTACTAACTGGGGTATTATCGAATACCTCTAAACGAGTACCTGTCAGGCCACGGGTACATCGATTGGAGGTGTGTTCTCGTTGCGTCACATAACCGCGGATAACAGAGTCGACTCATAACGGCAAGAATTAAACCAATTAAAAAATAATAATCCTTAGACACTGGTTAGATATGGTATTAGAGCCGGTATGAAAAAAATAAATACATATAATGAAAAGAAAGATGAGATCAAAATAAATGGGGTAAAGATGAAATCCCTTAGACAAGTGATTCTTAACCGGGGCGCCAGCGCCCCTTTGTAGGCGTTTTGGAGGTCTGGCGGGGCGTTATTAAATTTTTAGCATGTAGGGAGCGCTGCAGAAGTTCAGTAGGCATTGTGTCTATATAGAAAAATAAGCTTATTCGCGAGCTGTGCACTTTTACACTTTCTTTAGAAGCTTTGATTTTGTAGGTTCTGTTAAATAAACTACACTTTCATGCGCATTTTTTTTAACTTGGGCATAATTCTACTCGTAAATATCATTTTCTTCATTTAAAATAAAAGCCCATTTCAAAGGTTCAAAATATTACCTATGTCTATAAGTTTTCTCTCGGACGGCCGAGGCTTTTATTTATTTGGAGTAAGAAATCCTTGGCATAAAATATATACCTGCAATTTTTTTCAAATTTAAATTTCGTTTTTTGTTTAAGGGGGGGGGGCGCTAGAAAATTTTAATGTGGTTAAGGGGGCGAATCTTTCAATACGGTTAAAAAACGACGTATGTGTGATAAAACGATGTAAGACATAATTTTTAGATGATAATAGAAAGAAATGTACAGCAAGAGAAAGTGTTAGGTACAAACAAAATTATGAGAGGATCACAGCATTGGTTTGGACATATTTAACGCGTGGATGAAGAAATAATATATTTTTTGTATACAACAGGTCGTTTGAACTCAAATACGGTATACAATTTGTTTTTAGCTATTATATTGATTCTCATGACATGTGATAGGTAACTTATCTATCGGCATTTTATTGTCAGGTGACATCTACACCAGGCCAAAGACAGTGTAACAATCACACTGCCATCGCTGGGAATCGAATTTGGGACCTTCGATGTGGCAGTCAAAGTACTGGCCACCCTGCCAAGAATGTTGTCAATGTGGTAAAGAAAGTATACGCTAACGATGCAAATGGAGTATGGAGTCGTTAGAGACCGAAGAAAACTTGGCATGATCAAACTAATCAAATTTTAAAGGTCGACTGTGTAGAAGTCGGAAGAATGTACGTGCCGTTGCGACTAGAGAAGCGTGTCAAGATCGGTTAGTGTGGCGGTGCATTCTCTCTGCCTTCCCCTTCGGAGAAGACGCGTGGTGGTTTGATGTTGTTGTTATGTGTATTTATTGTTTCCTGAACAATGAAGATAATATTTAAAAAATAATTTGAATCAAAAGGTCATCTTTTGATTTGGTTCATTTGATAGTGCCTAAGAAAGACAAAACATTTCGTCCACATAAAATAAAATTAAACAGACTTTTTCATTTGTATTAAAATCTAACATGATACATTTCTTATTGTTTCTTGAGCAATTGTATAAAACTCTTCTATAGTCCTTTAACGTATATTTTCTAGAATTCGTAATGTATTGTAACCGGGTGGTGGTCTAGAGGATAGAATGCTTTGCTCCTGATACCGGTTACATGGGTTCAAGCCTATTTTCTGCTCACATTGGAGACCGTATAATAAATTTAAATCAATGATGGCTAGCTAATCTATCGCCATTCTGTTGTCACGTAAATTCTCCACCAGACCAAAGACATTGTGACAATCACACTGCCATTGCCGGGACTCGAACCCATGACCTTTGGTGTGCAAAGTCAAAGCATTTACCATTCGGCCACGAAAGTTGTCGATGTGACCACAAAGTTTATACCGTTTCATTTGATATATTATTTGTTAATTAAAATATCACAGCATTATTTAATATCATATTCTTAAAGTGCCCTGTCAGGTCCCTTCGACGTTGGCGATCACTCTGGTAAACTCTTGCTTATCCTACGCTGTCCGGAATAGCTCCTCCATCTGTCTTAGTTTTAAGTTTACATTGTCATTGCAAAAGAGTTGATTTATTTAATAAATTGATACTTAATTCTACAAACTGTGGGATAAAATATTTTACGTAAAAAACAAGATAAACATTAAATGACACTGGTTGACATTTTCAAACTAAAATATTTATTTGTCTGACTTATTGAAATATAAATGTTAATAGCAAAAAATATATATTCCGCGACTCTGTTAAAAATATACGATGACAACTTCTGGGGGCGTGGTTAGACCGGTCCCACTGCACATTACGTTCTCTCAGTGTGTCAGAAGAGTACATAATGATTATAGTATGCTCAATATACGGTGGCACAGGGTGTTAATGACCTGGTTAGGATACTATTATTAGGTGACATGATCATTATTCATGCCGAGTATACTCAGACGTTGTCTCTTTAATTATTTGAAGTCCTTGTATTATCATTCTTTTATATGTTTTTGAATGCGATTGACGGCGGCTCTGATTTACAAATGGCGACCATCTCAAAAGTAATTAAAACTGCATTCTTATATAAGAAAAGTTCAGCCATAATTAATTGAATGCATTTTATAACAGACACATATTAAGCCAATGTCAAATAATCAAACAGTAATCCGACAAGCGTTTTGCAGGGCAGTGTCGGACTATCGAATTTGTCGGATTATATAGTACTGCCTAAGACCTAAGTACCCAGAAGAATTGGACTAGGTTGGGCAGCCTTTGGGAAACTCAATCATATCCTTAAAAAGAAGGATATTCCCATGAATTTAAAAAGAAAAGTGTTTGAAACATGTATCCTCCCTGTGCTTACATATGGTCTGGAAACTATCACCTTAACTGCGAGGACCATATATAAATTAAAATGTAACAGCGATCTATGGAGAGACAAATGTTAGGCATAAGTCTGAGAGATAGAATCAGAAATGAAGAAATCAGACGCCGGACAAAGGTTGTCGACGTGGTGGATCGTATTGCCAGGCTAAAGTGGCAATGGGCAGGTCATGTTGCCAGACAGGGAACAGACAGATGGGCACCCAGAGTCCTAGGATGGAGACCATGGGACATGAAAAGAGGAATAGGCCGGCCTCAGAAACGTTGGGCCGATGATATTGTCCCTGTCGCGGGTAGCAGGTGGATAAGAGAAGCCCAAAGAAGAGAAGAATGGAAGAGGTTGGAAGAGGCCTACATCCAGCAGTGGAGAGACGGCTGAAGAAGAAGAAGAAGAAGAAGCCTAAGACCTGGCTATAGTCCGGAATTTATTGAAAAAGAGTACCTTGCAATCCGACAAATTACAGATCAAAATGATAAGATACTATCTGAACTACAAATCATACAACACATATATGTCGAATTTAGTAAATTAAACAACACAATAGAAAGCTTACGTTTTATTATAAAATTAACGTCATTAATGCTACTTACAAAAAATAATAACTAAACATTACATTAGGAAATAATTGTGTACAAACAAATGTACATACTAAAATAATCAAAAACTATGAATAAAAATCTAAATATGAACCAATTAATTTATGAGGCATGAAGATATTCATCAATTTTTTTTGTTTTACATTGTTGAAACGCGAGACCAAAGCTTTGTCCCTCAGTCTTCTCAAAAGTAAAAGTTACTTGTAGGATACATTAGTGAAAATAGGCATGTCGGATTACAAGGGGTGCCGGATTAGACAGGGGACGGATTACCGGGGGTCCACTGTATATATATATTTTTTTATGGAAACATATTCATAATATTTGTCCATGAATTTCAAATTCAATGCTGAATAGAAACAATTAAGTGTAGATAATTATGTTATTTTTGCTTCAGGTGAATAAATTACCAGAAAACTGTTTTAAAAAGTTAAAGTGAGGACCATTAAAACAAAATTGGAAATAGAAAGAAGCAAAATGTGTGATCACAGAATTTGTAATTATTACGTATATATTAAAATAGATAAATAACGAAAAATGTTTTGCAAAATTAAAAAACGTCATCATCCATTGAAAGACACAATCATAAGCCGTCAACAACCCAGACTACATATCGAAATGAGGAGGTCCATGATATGTGACAGAGACACTTTTTGCTTTGCTGGGGTAATATTAAATGTCATTTGATAATGCTATAGCCAGGCAAAAAATGATACTCTCGTAAAATCGAATAATACAATCTGCTTAATTCAAACACCGTTATGAAATATCATAATTGATTATATTTCTTTTGAAATTGTCCCAACAGCTGTTTCGCTAACCGATGTTAGCATCGTCAGGTGTAACAGATTTGTATAAAGGATTGTAACACTTGACAATGCTTACATCGTTTAGCGAAACATCTGTCGCGATAATTTCAAATGAAATATAATCAATTGTGATATTCTATAACAGTGTTTTAATTAAACAGATAATAATGTTGAAATATAAAATTGTTGAAATATTAAATATAAGATTATTTAATACAAATTTCATAAGATTGGCATTATGACATCACTGTTCAAGAAACATAAACAATAAATTCATTTTAGGAATCCAATAACAGTTGTATAAACTTTTGTGGGTTTGAATAAATATAGTCACACTTTGTATTACAACGCTTTTTATTTTTACTGAATTCAGACATGTTCCGGTTACGAGTAACCTTTATCAATGAATACAATTTTAACCAATTGTATTCATTGATAAAGGTTACTTATAACCGAAACATGTCTGAATTCAGAAAAAATAAAAAAGTTGTAATACAAAGTGTAACTATATGTATTCAAATATGAATCCACAACACACAAAGTGAAGGCGAATAAAGAAGAAATTTTGTGGGTTTATTTAAATATTTTTTGAAAACATTTTATTTTCATAACACTTTGGTGCACTTTCATGTTTCGGGTCAAAAACACCCTTCCCGAGTGTACGAAATAAATCTACATTTTGGAAGATCTTCTGTGAACCGAAACGTGTAGTGAAGTGCACAAAAGTGTTATGAAAATAAAATGTTCAATAAAAAGTTCAAATGTGAATCCACAACACAAAGTGATGGCGCACATAGAAAAAATATGTGAGTTAATTTATTTAGATGTTTTAAATAAGTGTTCCTTCAACAACAATTTGAGTTCGCATTATTATAATGGTGTACTCTATTCAAAACGCGATATACAAGAAACCTGTTAGAGTTTATATTGTATACGTCTATGAACTATTAAGAATATTGTGCCCTTTACGTGTATATTAATTATCGTGGATAATAGACACTATTTACCATAATGTGGGTTCACCAGAGGTCATAGTAAAGTTCATAGCTTCTAGCAATTAATCACACAAAGCACAGTTTAATACAATAATTAATAAATATTATGTTCGTAAATACTAGGAAAACGTGATAACTCGAGACACGTCACGAGGACTGTTTGTTACTTAATACAAATTAATCAATCCTAGAAGTCTATACGTTGTATACATTCAACTTGGTTACTTAATGTTGTATACATTCAACTTTGTTATATACAAGGTGTCCTAAAAGGGGTTTTTCTGCTACAATTTTATATCTTCTTCTTCTTCTTCTTTTGCTTTATTTAGGACTGCGTTATGTTTCTCCAACTGTCTCGCCATCTTTTGGGTGGTCTTCCTGGAGGTCGATTTCCTGTTGGTACTTTATTTGCGGCTATATTTATCTCTCTTTCAGATCATGAACACAGCACAATTATTTATTTTAATATTAAATAAAACGATGTGTTTTAACTGCTTCCACTTTAAAAACAAAGGTGGAAGTAGTTAAAATATCGTAATTATTATTTAAAATGAACTTCCATCAAGAGATTTCAGTAAAATCATTTGATTATCTTTACAAAATTATATTCGTTTTTTATCCTTAATTCGTCGCTATAAAAGTATCCATTCTGGTGTTTATCTCATGGGTATTACTAATCATATTTACACTTCATTAAAAATCTACTGATATGTTTCATTCAATCTCTGTGATCTGTGAACTATCTGTATATTTTTGACATTCAACTTACAGCTAAGGAAACTATGGAAAATCTCAGCCGATTCATTTGAGGTATGGGGAGAATAAAAAGCTGTTTGAAAATATGTTTATTTTATAAGAATAATTATGTAAAATAATATTTTATATTCTTGTAGTCTGAATAATACTTAATAAAACGTTTTCATAGAATAATGAAATCAGCATGTATTAATCAGTTATAATTACAACAGTGAGAAATTTTGCTTGCAATTTGAATTCTTAATCATATTGCATATTTTTTAAATAAAGAAAAAGTAAAAATTGTAGAAACAAAATACCATTTTCAAGTCGAGAAATCTTGTGATACGAGTTATCTAATTACAAATGCACTCACGACATCTGAATATTTCAAAGTGTAAAACAGAATAATCAGAAAATTATCCGTTATTTCAAAGGAGGTCACGATCTTTACTAATGAGGTTAAGATGAAGAAGAAGAGAATGAATAAATCAGGTTTAAACTCTGTAGTTAAAACCCTTAAACTTGGTTAATATACCCACCTACTAACCCGATTCATAGTTCAGCGGGTTCTTAAATTTCACACAAATGTTTTAATGCGCGTAAAATTATGAAAGAAATGCCATTTTGAAGCACACAATAGAATAATGTCACTTTGAATATTAATGTTAATTTCGAGGTGTTTTTGTATAAACTCGACATTTAATAACAATTAGAAAGAAAAAGTGATATTTTGTTTCTTGAATAAAATTTTATACAATTTCATATTAAATTTTTAATATTAACGTAAGCATCCTTTTTACGAAATATTAATTTTATTAAATGTCCATTATACATATTTTAATAACACTCGTATTGTAAAAGTGAAACATATATTTTATTAATGTTACTCATTGAAATTTCGTGGTAAAAGTTCATTTGAAATAATGAAAACAAAAAAATTATACAAAATCTCTTTATTATTGGACCACAAGATGGCAGCAAGGTGCCGAAACCGGTCGAACATAAACACAAGTGGAAGCACACTAAATACATCAATCTTAATCAAAATTAGAACTGTTTTAAATTAAATTATTAGACTAATTTTATATCATCACAAATCATAGTAAAAAAAAACTTACATTTTGATGAAAAATCCATGGCTTATGCACGATTAAGCCCACGGATCCTAGATTACAAAAAAGTCGTTCAATTCACTGGACCACCACGACAATTATTTCATTCATTACTATTTTGTTTATGTTGAAATCGATTTTCACATTAAGTAACTAACAACTTCACCATCACGTGTCTCGGAAGGGGAAGGCAGAAGGAATGGACCGCCATACTATTCTTTCCTGACATAATTCTTTCGCTCGCTCAACATTCATACATTGTGTCATGTATGCACGTCAATTTCTTTCGCTCCCACGTTGCTGACAAATTTTATTTGATTGATTTAATCATGCCACATTTCCGTTTAAATGCCTTCTATACCATTCTTTATTTCAAAAAAAGAAAATTGAAAGAGCAATGTTAGAGATCAGTATAACATGGCTTATTATGGTGTTAGGAGCAGTCAGAGGTATGAAACGCAAGTATTTTCAATATATATTATTTTTGGTAGTAATTTTATTTATTTTATAAAACCAACAATATCAAATTTTCATTTTATGTTTTAACGTGATTTTACCAAAATTTAAAAAATATATACATATAAATTATATATGCAGTTATCACCATATTTGTTGGACCCTGTTCCATAAGTGGTACTTTGCGGTGACCATTACAATTTTTGCAGGTTCATCTAAAATCATTAAAATAAAAAATAATAATAGTTAATCAAGTGCATGACCTTTTTTTTAATATAAACAAAATGCCGGTTTCTGTTAATTTACTTACGGATTTACAAGGAAAAATCCAACAGTTAATTGTTTATAAAAAATAAGTTTTTAATGAGAAAATAAAAGTCCTTCGATCGGGCACTAGATTACTAATTTATTAAAGTATTTTTTTTTTTTTAATGATTTAAGATAAACCCGTAAGAAGTTATAATCGTCACCTCATTTTGGAACAGGGTCCAACAGATATGGCAAAAACTTCATATATAATATATATATATTTTTTCTTTCAAATATGTGTCAAATCAAGTTAAAACATAATTCGATAAATTTATATTGTTAGTTATGTAAAATTAATTAAATTACTGACAAAAATATATTATTTAAAATAGTAGTTCATTTTATATTTTTAAATGACCCTAACCCCTTAAAGATTTAGTTTCCCTCATTTATTTTAATATATAGGCATTATATACAATGATATGCCACACACAATTAAAATAATTTAATCATATCTGGTCTATTGTTTGGCATATAGATAGGAGTGAGACATCTCCAGGCGGCTTCTAACAATGCGCTAATAGCGGGGTAGCCATTCACATTGAGATTTAAAAAAAAAAGATGTTCTGCTTAATGTTTAAAAAACATAAATCTCCGTAGATGGCGTTAGTATGTAGATTATATATAGAGTAATCTTAAAAAGATTAACATATGTAATCAAAATCTTCATAGGTGGCACATTGAAATTGACATGTGAAATCTGGCATAGATTTGTAACATATATACAACTTCCAAAAATTTGTCATACATGGTCATAAAGAAAATGTGGAATGGGGAATGTTGTAATTACATAAAGCGTGCGCTTAACCCAACCAATGACAGGTCATAAGTCCTGTAAACACCTCGATCGACCATATTCAGTTTCCAATTTGCATCTTCGTCTCTATTGAGATACAATTAAAAATCATAAAGTAATTTAACTGAAACACCACGTAAAAATATTTTGTATAGCCTTAAATGGCATACCTTTTAAATTTACTAATAAATCCCTTAGTCCTTGGCGGAATAATAATGATTGGTTATTTCTATAGCGTGAGAAGAATTCTTAAACCGAAGATTTGAAACCAGTTTGCGGCGCCAAACCCCGAAATTTAAACGACCATTAAACATCGGAGCGTCCTTGACGAGATCTAGTGACCAGATTATCTTTTTCTTATATTTAATATCAATAAATTTTAATGTCTACCTTTTATTTTGTTTCCCCCTACTCTCTAAATACATTCGCCAAACTTTCGAGGCCGCGAGATAAAACTTTATAAGGATTTCTACATTTTTTTCGTTCTATAATGAATGTTTAACAAATTAATTAGGGTGTGAAAACAGCACTTTTCTGTGTAACTTTTCTAACTTAAGACATCTATTTAAATTATGTTGAATTAAAAACATTAAAATTACTTCTATATACGCCATACTTTGTGTTGTTATGATTCTTTATTTCTTTTTTTCTTTTTTACATACATACTTTGTATATACAACACTTATATAACATTTTATTAAATCTGTCCTGGCGCTCTGTAGCTGCCGGACGTTTTTTCAAATAGCTCCCCATTTAAATAAAATTTTGAGGGTCAGAGTACTCCATTTGCGTCTATTTAACATCTATTATCATCTTTTAATGAATCAAACAAATCTGTGTATCCAAAATTAATTATTTACGTATAGTTTCAGTGAAAAGAACAAATTAAGTTGAAATACGTGAAAGTTTTAAATATAAAGTGCATCGTGTAAACGTCTCTAAACGGCTATTTCCGAGTCGAGACCTCAAAGATGGTTGCCACATGTGTGTCCGAGTGTCCGAGTGTCCAGTGAATTGTGCGAAGTGCAAAAGGATGATTTATGAGGGAACGACAAATTCTCGGAAATAATTTGTGAACTTTTACTATGTGCCAAAACATTAAGATTGATAAAACGGAGCATCTTCTACAGCGCCCTTGAGATGAGCAATTCATAAAAATGGCGCTTTATAAATTATGCAATTTATTATTATTATTATGAAAATATTTTTTAAATGTATCTTTATAATTTGTATTACTGAAAAAGGACTGGTTGTCCGAAACGTGTATATGTAATTTGATTTTTTTAAATATAAGTGTTGTATATACAAAGTATATAAAAAGAAAAAGAAAAATGAAAAATGTAATCAGTTATTTGTTATTATTTTGTTGTCTTTTATTTATTTTAAATGTTAAAAATAAAAGATAGGTTAACATTATTAAATAATATGAGAGTGTATATTCTTGGACTTTTAATTTCGGGTTTCAGCAGCAGTCAAACCGATTTTTTCTATAGCTTTTAAACTATTGTAGAACAATAAGTGTAAAATGAATAAATACTACACATGATTTTTTTTTTTATCTACAATGAACTTCTACCAATCAATTTTAATGAACACTATTAAATTTTATTTTTTTCATTCATTCGCGTGACCTATTAGTAATTACTAATTTCCGCACATTTTCTAATTCTTTCACAGAAATAGAAGTATTTATTTCAGTTTGTTTATTTTTACTATACATAGTTACATAGTTGAAAAAAATAACAAAGTTATCAAAATCGAAGTTGTATTACTTCGATTGGTTACATCGTGACTCCGACTCCAACCATGGTGAGGACACTAAGAAACAAAGTTATACCAAAAATCCGAATAAGTATGTTTCTATCAACCGTGATAATTTAAGAACATTAAATATGAGTTTTCATTTTTACTAGACCATTTCTGTGGTTACAGATAATCGATTATAATTATAATGTCGCAATACGTATCTCGCTTTTATCTGTGGTTGAAAAACTAAATTATCCTAACTTTGATGATATCCTTTATACGTTCGAGCGAGCAAAAAGGTAAAACCACAAAGCACAGTTCATTATAAATTTATACGCATAAACACCAACGTTACGCAAAGAATATCCTGGAATTCTCATGTAATTGGAAGAGTTTTTAGGTGATAATTAAGAGTCGCGTCACGCGTTAATTACAATTTCTGCGTAACGTTTTCGAAACAAGTATGTATGATTCATTATAATAATTACAGTATCTCTTTATTATAGTAAACTAAAATTGTGGATATCGGAGTCCAGTATAAACAAATTTTACATGATTAAATATTGATCTAAGCGTACATTTTTTAAGTGTTTTATTATATTTTATAGAAGTGACCCTTTAATAAAATATACAGAAAAAAACTCCTAGATAACGATTCTTTATTATACATCAGAAAATAATAATTGTATGCAATTATAACATGTGTTATAGTATATTATAATAATTATAGGAGTGATATTCGAATAAAATACATTTTTAAAAAACTTCTAGAAAACGACCATTAATTATAAACTGACTAACTAACTAACTATCACGCTGTCTCCCCGAAAGGGTAGGCAGAAAGAATGGACTGTCACACTTTTACTGATGCGGCACTCCATCGTTCTATTTTCGCTCCGCGGGAGCGAAAATGTGATGGGTTGCGAACCTCATCGCCACCAATAGGCATCTCCCGCGCACACTTCGATCGTCCAACACCCACAAAATAAATCTAAAACAAATAATATAAAATACAATGATATAAAATAAAATAACAAAATAAAAATAATTTAACACTAAATGTTATTTTTAGATGGTGCACATATTATTAATAAGTTGAATATTGGGGTTATTTAAGCTTTTATTAATTTCTAGTTGGTCTAAAAGATTGAGTCTATATCCTTTCCTTTCCAAATGAAGGGGAATTGGTTTATTACTTGGGTCCAATGAATGTTTAAATGAGTTTAAATGTTTCGCGAATTTCACAAATTATACATTAATAAATAATAATCGTATGCAATTAAAATATGTGTGTATATTATGATAATTACAGGAGTGATATTCGAATAAAATATATTTAAAAAAAAAGGAAAAATGCCTTTCCTATAAAATAAGATAAAACTTCTATAAAACAGAGGTTTAATTTCATATTAATTATTTAATACGGAGTTTTACGTCAGATTTCAAGAAAAAATAAATTAAATAAAAATAAAATATTACATCATAATAAAATATGTTGTATATCAATATTTCGAATCTACAAGACATGCGTACGTTATATAATGACATATGGAATAGAAACGAGAGCTGACACCATCAGAACAAAAAGTCTCCTAAGAACCACAGAAATGAAGACTCTCCGATCCGTTGCGGGAACGACACTCCGAGATAGAATGAGAAATTCTGAAATAAGAATGATCTGCAATGTGGAAGATGTCGTGCAATGGGGAAGACTGAGAAGACGCTACTGGAGAGATCATGTGGAAAGAGCATGTTCTGAAAGAGTGATAAATATAGCCGCAAATAAAGTACCAACAGGAAATCGAGCTGCAGGATGACCACCTAAAAGATGGCGAGACAGTTGGATATCTGCATCCCAGGAACAAGCTCCGAGAAATAACAGGACACAGTCTTAAATTAAGCAGGAGAAGAAGAAGAAGAAGTAGTATATTAATACAAATTAATTAAGTACAAAAAATATGAAGCTTTGTAATTCACATAGGGAAATTTTATATTATTGATTATTTTATAAAATTCATCGTTGTTCCAGGACCATATGTTTATATATTTTGGCTTATCATAAATACCTTAGAAACAGGTTGAGATAAACGATTCCACGTAAGTAAAAAAAAAACATTTAATTTTAATTTTGTTAATTTATTTAATAAAAAAATACTTAAGGCGAATAATGTAAAATATAATATTACAAAATGAATATAATTTCTAGTGCTTTAAATTTATTTTTTATGGAATGTTTAAAAAAATATGTTAATACTAAGAAACTAATAAATTTTAATTTGTATGAAAATCGGGTATAAAGTAGAAATCATAAAACACAGAAATAATTTAATTAATAGTACCATAAACTCAAGAAACTTGAATTGTGATTGCTGTGGGAGTTATAACTCTTATATTCATAAGTATTGTATATTTAATAACGTTTGTATACATTTGAAAGTATTGTACATGTTACAAAAATATGCAAATATATTATAAATATACACTTTATTATTATTCGCATTAATTTAATCTAAATATTTTTGCTAATTAAAATTACCTACTTAGATACAAAATACTAATTATATTTTAGAATATAAGAGTCATTTAGGGAATATACAGAAAGCGAACTAAATTGGGTAGTATGTTTACAAAAGATCGAGTGGAGGGATATTGAAAAAGAGTTGGGGCAGGCAACAAAGTGAATGGCGCAAACAAAAATCTATCCAATAAGCTAAAATGACGATGTACAATAGTGTGCTTGTACCGACCCTTATGTATGGAAGCGAAGCATGGAACTGGCAAAAGAAGGATGAAAATAGAATAAACGCAGTAGAAATGAGATCTCTTAGACGAATGTGTGGATACTCCGTGTATGATAGAGTGTCGAATGAAAATATAACAAGTGAATGCGGTGCAAATGACGGTGTTATGAATAAAATAATGAGAGGATCATTAAGATGGTTTGGACACATGGAAATAATGAGTGAAGAAAGAAGAATGGAAAAAAATATATATGTTAACTAACTAACTAACTAACTAGCCATCACGCCGTCTCCCCGAAAGGGTAGGCAGAAATGGTTAGTTAGTTAACATATATATATATTTTTTATATGTAAACGATGTATAATAAACGGAACCAGAAATAAAGGAAGACGGGCAGTATAAAATAAAGCAAATATTGAATGTCGGTCACTTGAGGATTCAGAGAAATCGACGCATGACATGATGTATGAATGTTGAGGAAGCGAAAGATGTCAAGAAAGAAATGTTTGGCAGACCATTATTTCTGCCTACTGCTCCGGGAAGACGGCGTGATGGTTAGTTAGTTTTTGAACTGAATATTGTCACACTTTGCTGCAGACCAATTTTTATTTTATTATTGTTTTCTATGATAAAATATGTTGTGGGGGCATTCTCTCTAAAGTTAAACAAAAGCCTGACCTTAATCCTTCTTAAAGTTTTCCATTAAATTAATAATATACGAATCTAAGGACACGGCGTAATCTCCATAAGTAATGTATTTGTCAAACGATCTCCCTCCGCTAGTGGAACACGAGGCGTATGCTTGGTTTAGTGCCAGGAAAGTACAATTTACATAAACATGATATATTCGGCAAAGCCTGAACTCCCATGGTCAAGTTCTTTTTATTTACGTACTTGCGAGCGTTTTACGATCGCTTACTTTGTTCGGCGTTCAGAGGAGTTATCTCATTTCTCAAGAACTACCCCAGGGGTCGCCAAACTTTAAAATTCTGGGAGTTACTTTTACGTACTAGCAGCTTAAGTAAGTCTAATTCATTCTGCATAAATTATGATTACAGCATCTAAGGTGCTTAAAATATAAACAGTAAATTTATCATTATTAAACAAAGCTTTTCTTATATTTTTCTTTTTATATACTTTGTAAACATCACTAACTTTTTAAACAAATTAAAATTTAATATCAAACATGTTTCGGACTACCCGGTCCTTCCTCAATGATATTATATAGATATTTAAAATTGTTTACATATATGGTCAGTTTTGACAGATTTTATTGTAAGCTGACCATATATATAAACAATTTTATATTTTTTTAAATATCTATATAATATCACTGAGGAAGGACCGGGTAGTCCAACACATGTTTGATATTTAATTTTATTTTGATTTGTTTAAAAACTTTATGTTGTATACAAAGAATATTTAAAAAAATACAAAAATAAAAAATCACCTACAACACAAAGTATGGCGAACATAGAAGAAAAAGTTTTTTTTTTTTTTTGTTTAAAGTGATTTATTTATTTTTAAATCAACAGATTCATTTTGAATCTGTTGATTTAATAAACAAAAAGGAAATATCTTTGTTCTTCGTCTTCTTCAAAATATCACATAAAATAGGAACAAATATTTTCTAATTGCTGGTATCAGATGACTAAAAACATTGTTTTAGCGCCCTTGAGGTAAGTATGTAACGAAAACGGCGCTATACAAATTAGCCTTGTCGTCGTCTGCTGAACGTATGCCTCTCCCAAAGCACGCCACTGCCCCCAATCCATTTCTTCTTTAGTTTACATATATTTTTACTTCTACACATTTGTGGCATTGAACTGTGGAAGATGCGATTATTGTATAATAGAAATTGTGCCAATAGGCATTTGATATTAAAAAATACGGAATTGTGTTCATAAAAAAAAAGTATGAAAAAAATTTAGTTAGTTTAACAATTTTCATATTTTTATTATATCAGTCATATATTTAAGGCGAATATTGAAGTATTTTAGATAAGCGAAAAAAAATCCTATAATTTGAAAATAATCTTGTTTTAAAAACTGGGTATTTATACCCAAACATTTTTATCAAAAATAATATATTCCAATAGTGGTTTAGGGATAGACCAAGTATGATTCGTAACCACTAATAGTCGATCGCTGAATTACGCAATCAAAATATTATTAAATTGAATATCAATTTGATGTCATAAGTGTTCAGTTATTACATTAATAAGAGAGCTATTGACAGACGTCGCTACGAGCTTTATTATCTGATAAATTGTATTGGAATAACATTTACAAAAACAATACAAGTCAATATTTTATCGATAAGAATAATTGTATATTTGCCATGAAAGGAAATAATATTTATTGTGTCTTAACAACGATAAAAAACCCATTATAAATAATTAATATTGATGAATTCGCCCGTTCTCTACAAGTTTTATTATATTTTATGGAATATATTATATCAATTGAAATATTTTATCTCTCTGTTCTCCTATGATATATATTACTTCTAAGAAACATACGTTATCAAAATTTTCCTACTTTTTAAAGAAAACATAGCGCGTTAAAATAGATTTCTTTTGAACATAAATACTTTATTATAATTTAATCGACTATGAATTAATCATAGATTCAAATTTTAATAACTTACACTTATCGATAAAGATGTAAAATCGTAGGAATATTGATTATGTTCAAACTTAAAGAACAGTGAAGAATGTTCAAAAACACATATGTAAAGCTCCTTATCAAGTATTTAATATGGAGGTGAAAATGAATTTTTTGTATATAATTCTATTTATATTTTAAGACAGTTAATATTTTGTATAACTATATTTTATGTAAAATATTATATCATATAATATTGCATATTAAATACAATTTTTTATGGTACCATCTATCGTCGAAAATTATAAGGTCAAGAAAAAAAACACCAAATTAAATAATATCGATGTATTTGAATAAATATAATAATATTTTGTATTATAAAATTATTTATTTTTACTGAACTCAGACATGTTTCGGTTACAAGTAACCTTTATCAATGTATACAATTTTAACAATCAAATAAAACCGAGCGGTCACTTATATATCTAATGGAGATCGAGTTATGCATAAAAGTGGAAGGGGTATATTTAGGAATGAGGAGAGATAATTTTAGAGATAATTTTTACATAATAATTAAAGAACATCGTAGATGCCTGTCTAATAATAATTTTTCGGAGTTCGCTAACCGTTTAATTGAAAATAATCATACATTTAATAAAATAAACGGTTTTAAAATTTTGCATACTAATAATCAAAAGCTAACTTTTTAGAAATTTTAGAAATTAAAAAATCCATCAAAAATTATGAAAATATAAGAAACAACCAATTAAATTTAAATTCAATTCTCATGCTCGATATGTTCCCGTTACATCTCTCCTCTCCTCAATCCTAATTACACCCCATCCACTTTTATGTATAACCCAATCTCCATTTCGTATCCATTTAGATCTCTATTTAGTGCCAACTCTGTTGTAATTGATTGTTAAAGTTGTGTACATTGATAAAGGTTACTTGTAACAGAAACATGTCTGAGTTCAATGAAAATAAAAAGTGTTGTACACAGTATAATTATATTTATTCAAGCATGAATCTACAACACAGAGTGAAGGCGATCTTAGAAAAAAATCAAATGATTTTACTGAAATCTCTTGATGGAAGTTCATTTTAAATAATAAATTTATAAAACGATGTTTTTTAACTACTTCCACTTTTGTCTTTATTTAGACAGCGACCGGTTTCGCCAGGCATGAAAGGCTGGCTTGACCAGTCTGTCGATGCCAGCAAGCCTGGCGAAACCGGTCGCTGTCTAAAAGACAAAAGTGGAAGAGGTTAAAAAGGATTTATTATGATTCGAAAGTAAAATAACTAACTAACCATTTAATTAAAAATAATCATACATTTAATAAAAAAAAACGGGTTTAAAATTTTGCATACTAATAATCAAAACCTAACTTTAAACGAATTAGAAATTTTAGAAATTAAAAAATCCATCAAAAATTATGAAAATATAAGAAACAATCAATTAAATTTAAATTCAATTCTCATGCTCGATATGTTCCCGTTACATCTCCCCTCTCCTCAATCCTATTTACACCCCATCCACTTTTATGTATAACCCAATCTCCACTGCACTGGTTAAATAACTTAATAAGTAAAATAAAACAATTAAAAATCCAATAATACACTAACGAAAGAGAGAAAAGGTTCTCAGATATATTTTCTTCAATGGACATAGCAATGCGTTCAGATTGGGAATGTAAAGAATTCGAGTCCCGTGACAGTGAAGTTGTTCTATTGTTTTTTTTTATATATATAAAGGAAAAACGTCAAAGACGTATTTTTTCTAAAAATTAAATAAATATTGTTTCCACACATCCTTCGTAAAGTGATAAGTTGGAATAAATCAAATCTGATGTGGTATGCGCTCTGTCTGGGTGCGAGATATTGAGTTGAAATTATTGCAGCTGTCCGAAGTTTGGGCTGCAGCCATAAATAGTTCGGGGAGCTTTCAATATTCCGAGTGCAAAGATGCTTTATAGTTATTATGGAGCCATTACGCGACTTCGAGCTGTATGTTGTTCGGCGTGTGCTTTGCCAGGAATCGGAAAACTTTTTTTACAAGGGTTTAAAAGTATTTTATACTTGCCGCAAGTCATGAAGGACTCAGATAATGTTCACAAATTCCGCAACCAATGTAAAGTTTACGTCCGGTCACATTTTGAAGTTATTAATATTTTATTTTTCTTGTTGTTAATTTCTTCTTTGTTTGTTTTGTGCTAATTTGCTTTTTTAAATTTGTTTTTAATATAAATTGAACTATTGTGTATTTAAAAATGTCATATACCAGTTGTTAGAAAAAATTAATTATTTATAACTAAATAAAGAAGTATAAAATTTAAAAAAAATAAAAGAGCTAATAATAAAATACCAATAATTTCACTGAAAATTTTTGATGGAAGTTCATTTTAAACAATAATTAAATAAAATTATGTTATTTTTGTCATTATTTCAATAGCGACTGGCATTACCAGGCTAACTGATTAATCAACAAACCATTCTATTGATGCCAGCTAGGATGGCAAAACCAGTCGCTGTCGAAATAAAGACAAATCGAAAGTAGTTTTAAAAAATGTTGTTTTATTAAACAAAAAATTAAATTTAATTAAATAGTAAAGAAATGTAAAGTTATGCGAGCATCAATGGTGGTCATATCTTGCATTTTCTCATATTTATGATACGTTATTTTCTTAAATTCAGGGGCGTAATTTAAATATGTTCTATTTTTTTAATTCATGAAAATATCAAATAGATTCATCAGAGAAATATCTTGCCTTGCCTTTGTGAAGCAATAATGCCACAAAAATAAATTATTAAAATTAGATCTTAATAAAAACAGTGTTTCAAATTAAACAATTAATAATGTTGAAGTATCATAGTGTTTTCGCAAAAACAATGGACATTTTCTATTATTTTTTTAATGTTCACAGACCGGATTATACTCGCAGATCAAGTATTTCGAGCCCTGGTTTATGCACATGCCAAGTGCATAATCGGCGAGAAGAGTAAGGTATGTGTGTCAGTTGTGATTAAGAATGCATTTTCTCACAAGTAAATGTCACGGCGACGGCCCACTAATTGCAATGAGCAATTTACGTAATATAAAAGTAAACACCCATTTAATGGTTTGATTAATAATCTCTTTTCAAAACACAGATATCATTTTTCATTCAATTTAATTTCATTGAACCGAGCGAGTAATAAACTATAATTAATAAAATATATAATCATTACTAAGGTTTAAAACAGATATTTTTTGTATGAGGTTTTATATTTTATTATTATTCTTTCGCCATTTTAATTTTACCTTCCGAACTAAAGTAAAGGTATGTATCACCATAATGCTTTGCCAACTAAGATTTTCACGTCAAGTCCAATCTTTGATTTGTTTCCTTTGTTGTTAGTAATTACCTGAATCCCAATAAGAATTTTAAATTATTATTTTAAATTTTACATTGATTCATAATGTTTGTTATAACAAAAGCAAAAACGTTCCAAAATAAATCTTTTTAACGTCTGTCAAAACTGATCATATTTGTAAACAATTTTATAATATTTTTAAAAAGAGAAGGATGGAGTGCCGCATCAGTAAAAGTGTGACAGTCAATTCTTTCTGCCTACCCTTTCGGTGAGACGGCGTGATGGTTAGTTAGTAGTTAGTTAGTTAAAATGTATCTTTATAACATATATCACTGAAGAAGGACCGGTTGTCCGAAATAATTCTTATATGTAATTTTAATTTTTTTTAAGTTAGTGTTGTGTACAAAGTATTTAAAAAAGAAAAAGACAAATTTATTATTATTATTACTATCCCCGTTATTATTTTAATTCATTAGTCAGATTTACAAAACGCTGTTTTTATCGATTAATAGTATCTAAACTTACTAAATTCATATTTTGCATTATTAATTAACCAATAATTATTATCACACGAACGTGTACATAATGCAAGTCGATCGGGTACAAAATGTAATAATGTTTTTCAAAACATTTTCCCAAAACGCTTTTCGTAGCCACAACCCTTTTCAAGTTCACGTCTCTTTTTATTTTTATTAACAACCACGTGTCACTTGATAAAGTGTCAACTGAGGCCTTTATTACGTCGTGTTCTGACATTAAAAAATCTGAATGGATAATTTTTCACAAAACATTATATACCATGTTTTTACATAAGTACAACATTATGAGCTATAATATTTGTTTGTTACCATACTTAGAACTAGATAGTAATCACTTGGTAGCATCAAAACATTTATTTGAATAGGTTGCACTTGGAAACAATAACAAAGTACTATCAACATTAAAGTAAGGTTATTTTAGGGTGTGGGATTTTAAATTTGATTGCAAACTTTTCATATTTAGTGCAAACATATAAATCTAAGATATTCCATTTCAATCAAGTGAAATATTAATGTTAAAATACGAGTGTAATGTGGGGTTTCTTTATTTTTAGTAATAAAAAAAATCATGAAATAAATATGTTAATATTGAAGTAAAATTATTCTTATGAGAGATAGCGTTATCTAATTATTTACGCGAATCCCTTACAAAATATATTTGTGTATTTAAAAATAGATAACCACAAAGTATTTTAGTCAATGGTATTAGAATTTATTTTATAATCTTCAATTTGACCAGAAAATAGCTCATTATTATGAAGAATGAATCTGGTCGTGTCTAGCCTTGAACCACCCAAGCCTCCTGGATCAGGAGTCAAGCGTTTGGTCCCCAAGACCACCACGCAATTAACATCAAAGTAAACATATCATTGTTTGTAAAATATAACATTTTGAAGTGCCATAGTAGGGCAAAAAAAAACTCTGTTTATGATAGAGTGTCGAATAAAAATATAAGAAGTGAATGCGGTGCGAATGATGGTGTTATGAAAAAAAAAATTAAATGATCATTAAGTTGGTTTGGACACACGGAATAAATTACGAAAGAATGGAAAAAAATATACGTTAACGATGAAAGTGGAACTAGAAAAAGAGGAAGACCGAACAAAACGTGGCACGATCAAATAAATCAAATATAGATTTTCGGCCACGTGAGGAGTCAGAGGAATCGACGCGCGAACATGACACGATGTATGAATGTTAAGGAATCTAGAGAAATATGTCAGGAAAGAAAAGGGTAGCAGTCCATTTTTTCTATCTACCCCTTCGGAGAGACGGCATGATGGTTAATGAGTTAGTAAAGAAAAATTATATTTTATCTAATTTTTATTCTGTATCCTGTATCAATTCTTGGGAAGTGGAACACCAACTATCTTTCTATCTTTTTGCTGGTCTTCCTGCCAAGCAATGTCCCATATATTATGGGAAACCACATGGGAATATTCTTGCATCACTCATCTTGTCTACGTGGTCTCTAGAACCACCTTTTTTCCTGCCCCATCTCATAATGTTTTCCCACTTTCCTTATTTCATAGTTTAACCCTGTCCCCAAAAATCTTCCCAGCTCTAGATCACTGTCGAATATACGTCTTATATGTTTGAAAAAATATTTTGGTTGCTATGCCATATATCATGTTAGGCCTGACACAGGATTAGTAATTTCGGAATTTACTGTCTATGAACATGTGCTGGTTTCTCCATATTGTGACTTTTAAACAGGCGGATATCTCTACCCTACTTAATAATAATATTCTAACATTGAAAGCTTTTTTCGTGATGTAATCGGTTCAAGGGCGCATTATGACAGAAATTATTTTAAATGTATGGAAGCGAAGCATGCAACTGGCAGAAGAAGGATGAGAGCGGAATAAATGCGATAGAAATGGGGTCCATAACACGTATGTATGATAGAACGATTTATGACAGAATCTTAAATGCAGATATAAGAAAGGAATGTAGAGCGAAAGAAGGTATTATGAACAACATTATGAAAGGATCGCTGCGTTGGTTCGGACATATGGAGAAAGAATGGTTAAGAAAGTATACGTTAATGATGTAAATGGAGTACGGAGTCAAGGCAGACCGAGGAAAACATGGCATGACCAAATTAATCAATTTTTAAAGGTTGGTCATGTTAGAAGTAGGAAGAATCGATGTGTGTGTATGACTCGCTATATGAATGTGGAGGAAGCTAGAGAAGTGTGCCAGGATAGAGTAGGGTGGCGGTTCATTCTCTCTGCCTACCCCTTCGGAAAAACGGCTTTATGGTTTGTTGTTGTTGTTCTAACTTTAAAGACTTTTTCTTGATGTAATCGGTTCAAGGGTGCATTATGACAGATTTTTTTTTAAATCGATAATCTGTATTTGATATTTGCGATCGGTTAAAAAATATTATAATAAAAGAAATATATAAGTTGATTTTTAATTTTGGTATAAAATGTGAAAAATATAGAGTTGTATAGTTTTTTTTTAGAGGTTTAAATTTCAAACTAGCAACATTGTTTCTACAGACTGTCAATTTGATAGTTGACAGTTGATTTGTAGTCAGTACGTATTGCCATTTTACGTAGTTGCTTAATAAAGGTGACAAAAATTGAACTTCCGCGATTGCGCTTCATTCGAGCTAGCCGTGGCGCTCATATGACCAAAATTATATTTTAACAATAATGGCATAACATTATCTATTAAATAAATTAAATATCAATGACATTAACATTATATTAATGTGTTTTTTTTATTGTGAATTTGTATACCTCTAAAAAAAACGCGCTTTGTATAACAATGTGTATAATGTGTATAATATTATATGAATTAGACAAAAAAAAATCTTTTAAAAATGTAAGCTTTAGTAAGCATCTGCAATTATCTATCAGAGGTAATAAAATAAATAAAACCGTGCACCCTAACGCATTTCTCAAGATTGTTCAACTCTTGGGACGTAATTAATATGAGTGGATCTGGCATTGAAGCGAACTTGGGCACTAAATACTGTTGGTAATGAAATAGTTAGACTTGTGCACTTTATTACTTCGCCCTGGCAGGTCTCTGCAGACTCCCTCATTATTCTCTACCCCTCCCCCGGCCCCAACTCCGCCATACTCTATGACCTCATTACTCCATTCCATCTTCAGTGCTTAACACATTAAATAATAAACATTAAATCAGCAGCACAATCAATTTCATTAATTTAGACAAAGAACACATAAATATTTGATAACACTCATGAACCATCATATGATTGAGTTACAAAATATTGCTCGAGAGACACACTGGTGCTTATAAGTACGGTAGATAATATAGAATGATTAAAGAATGACAAATTATGATTAAATATTATATATGGTATGTTTTACTATATGGTATGTTTTACTATATGGCTGCGAAACTTGACTCTAAAAGTTAATGCAATGAACCGGTTGGAGGCGTTTGAGATGTGGATATACTACAGAGTATCCCTCTATGAGGGAAGCACCGCTTGTGTCAGGGTTAATGGGGCTGTCACATCTTGGTTTGACATCACCAAAGGTGTCAAACAGGGTTGTGTGATGTCCCCGTGGTTGTTCAATCTATACTTGGACAAGTGTATGAAATAACTTGAAGGCATAGACGCTGGTGCTAAGATGAATTGTTTGTCAGTCAGCTGTTTGTTATATGCAGACGACGCTGTGTTAATCGCTGACAGTAAAGACAATTTGCAAGTCTTAGTGGCAAGGATGTATGAGGCATGCAAAAAGAGTGACTTGGTGATGAATGTGTCTAAATCTTAAGTGATGGTTTTCGAGAAAGAAGAATGTATAACGATTTGTGATATAAGTGCGATGGGCGAGAAATTGGAGCAAGTTACTGAATTTACGTATCTGGGAAGCATGTTTACAAGAGACGGAAAAATGGAGAAAGACATCGAAAGGAGGGTTGGTGCTGGGAATAAAATAAATGGCGCACTCAAAGTCATTACTGCAAACAGAAATGTATCCACAGAAGCAAAGATGGCAGTACACAATGGAGTTCTAGTGCCAACCCTCATGTATGGAAGTAAAGCTTGGAGCTGGCAAAAGAAGGATGAAAGCAGGATAAACGCCGTAGAAATGAGATCACTAAGAAGAATGTGCGGGAAAACGTTGTATGATAGAATACCGAACGATGAAATAAGAAAGAAATGTAAGACAGATGACTGCATCATGAATAAAATTTTTAAAAAAATCCCTGAGATGGTTCGGAGATATGGAACGAATGGATGAGAGTAGAATGGTTAAAAAGTTGTACACAAGCAGTGTGAGTGGGAAAATAAGCCGAGGACGACCGAGGAAAACATGGCATGACCAAATTAACCAATTACTAAAAGGCGGCCACATTCGAAATCGGAATAATCGAGGTGCGTGCATGGTGCGATGTATGAATGTGGAGGAAGCCCGAGAGGTGTGCCAGGACAGGCCAGTGTGGCGATCAATCCTCTCAGCCTACCCCTCCGGGGAAATGGCGTGATGGTTAGTTAGTTAGTTAGTTATATACTACAGAATACTCCGTATACCGTGGACCGATAGGGTCAGTAATGCAGACGTACTACAGAGAGACAGAGCCAATAGAGAGCTGTCGTCGAGTGTGAATATAAGAAAAGTCTCATATTTAGGTCATGTGCTGAATGGAGAAAAACACCACCACCTTCGACTGATATTAATGGGTAAAGTGAAGGGACGTCGGGAAATTGGTAGAAGGCAGCTGTCCTGGCTGCGGAACATAAAAGACTGGACAGGAATTACAAGAGTTCAGAACCTGTTCCAAGTGGCGCAAGGCAGATATGCCTTTGCTGCAGTGATCGTCAACGTTGGGGGAACCTGACACGGCACCGAAATAAGAAGATGGAGGTAATATATGTTATATATCAAAGGTTTCACACTTTCGTCATAGTCATAAAGTTATAAATAATTAAAAAATAAATAGCTCTAGTGCAATGCAAAAATAGTCATTTTTAAAATGTTACAACACAGGAAATACTGAATTATAACGCTCTTATTATTTTTCAGTGACTGTTATTCTTTAAAATTTTAATTTGCACTTGTTACATAATTTAGTTTTTATATTCTGTTGAAATCGTGTCACTTTAGATAATGATATTTTTAAAAACAGGGCTTTTCTTTGGGATCCTGATTTCGTTTAAATATTCAAATTCTAATTATTTTTGAGATAAAATTTGTTTTTTTATTTAAATGTTCGTATTGTTTGTTTGTAGTATACACGTAATTTATATTTGCTCATTAAATAGATGAAATATATTTTAGTTCACAAGTAGGTTCTTTTGTAAATAAGAAAAATTCGTATAGATTTTAAATATTTATTATTTATTTTTACGCAAAGCAGACTTGAGAACGTACATTAATTTGTTTATATATTAAACAAGAAATGTTGGTTTATAAAATAACTTTGTGTATTGCTTATTTTTGGTGGTCAAATCCATTATCTAAGACCATTCTCATACCTCTAGGTGACCATTCTCAAAGATTACTTTATACCAACTTCAAGAATTACACTTTTTCCCCAACATGCGCATTTGCCCAGCTCGTTCAGTTGAGAATAATATAATAATCCATTGTTTAGCCCAAACACTATTTACGAGTACTTCAACACTATTAAATGTTTAAATTTGGAACACTGTTATTAGACGTATCACAATTTTTTTTAGATTGTTGCGACAGCTCTTTCGCCAACCTATATAGGCATCATCAGGTGTTACGAAAAACTTAAGTCGCAAAAAACAACCAACAGTTGTTCGATAATCCTTAGGATGCCAAAATAATTTGGTGAAACAGCTATCGCGACAAACTTTTAAAATTAAATTGTGATACGAACAATTACAGTGTTTCGGACAAGAAGATAAAGCCTATTACGGAGTACCCTCCGGAACATGTCATGTAAAATAAATGTATTTAAAAGAATGCTTCAAAGAATTGGATATTTATAATGTGATATTTGTTCTCCTTCAAAATATAGAGCATAATATTGAGGATGCGTACGTTTTAAGACGATTTACGCTTTTTTTATATCAAAATATGTCTCTCCATTAAAAAATAATAAAATATATGGAAAACTTATGCTTTCATAAATATTAAACAATCAATTAATTAAAACATTTCATTTCAATATTCACTCATTATCTAACACAGATATCCTTATCGATTTTCTCAAACTATAAGCTGTGCTGGTTTCAAAGCAAAAAAGTTAGCGGAGTCATCTCTTTACACATAATTCCCTTGTAAAAAGACTACAAAGATTACAAGAACAGATCGTGGAATTTTTTTGAAACACCACATGCCAGTTTCCATCCTCTAATGCTAGCAATTCAGGCCATACATCATTATTTGACAGGAAAACAGCTTAATTTTGTACTTCACTAAATAAAATTTTACTGGAACACATTTAAATTGATCTTGAGCTAAATGTTCCAACGTTAACCGATAGATGTCAGTCATTTATCTCAAACACGAAAAGATTAAATTGGCTTACCAAGATTTTTTTTTAATAAATTTTACAAAACACTATAAAGTTGTTAACAAAAACATTGCAATAATAGGTATTGATTTATTTAAATAATACTTTCAGTGATTAAAATACTGTTTTTCTCATCTTAGTGTTAATTTATTTTCGAGATATTGTATCTTCATCTGAGCAAAAAATGGGAGTTTGTTAATAAATTATACGAATTAAATCGTGTGTTATCCAGAAAAAAAAACGTTTTACTGGAATGACATGTTTCACCTTGCAAAAGGTATATATTTTAGAATTATCAATTATTCAATATGAGGTCAACATCATTGTTCAAGAAACAATACCTTTTGTGGTTTTTATGTTAGTGGATTTATACACATTAAGAATTTTCTTATTTTCAAAACTTATTTATTTTATTCTATTGTTTTGGGTACACAAACAAAGCATCTTATATTATATATTAGAGGGATTACTTAAAAAAAATCAGATTATATCTGATTCAGAAAAAAAAAACATTATGGCAGCGAAAACAACTATCAGTAATAGCATTAAATGAATTAAAATAAGACAATAGCAAAAGGCAAATAATAAATAAACAAATCAGGCAAATAAGATGATAACAAAAGATTGAGACAAAATATACCGTTATTTTAAAATAAGTAAATTTTGTAAAATGTGTAAAATATTTTTAAATAAATAAATGATAATTAAAGGCATTTATATTCCCATATTATATTCACGTTGGAATTATTTATTGTTTCTTGAACAATGATGTAAAATTCCTTATTGAATAATGAATATAAAAGAAAACGTTTGTCTTCGAGAAGTTTTAAATGGAATGACATGTTTCCTACTGCTAAGGCATTTTCAAACATTTGATAATGCCTTAAAAAGGGCGAAACATGTAATTCCATACAAAACTTAATAAAACTCTTAGAAGACGGACGTTATCATTTATATTAACCGCTTTGGAATTGTAAAATAAATTTGTTTATTTTCCACTTCAATATAAAATATCACGACATGTTTCGGGGGAGACCTCTATCTAAAGGCATTAATATACAACAAAACACTAAACATAGAAAAACTTATTTAAACACGTTAAAAAATCTATACAAAACAAAGGAACAATACATTAGAATTTTTTTTCAAATCCTGGACTACTTGCTTAACTTATAATTAATTTTTAAAAGTAATACATAATAATTATAAGTGTTAATAGAAAATTGTTATTTGGAAAAAACACAAATTTATGAAGGCTAATTTTTCCTAGATATTAATAATTGATTAATTTGCGTTGAAAATATTATTGCGAATGGGAGCTTGGAAGACTAAGAAGACCATATTATATAAATGCAGTTGGTTCAAAAAATACAGTAATGCTGTTTTTAACTCCATATTTAAACTATTAACTATATGAAAGTGTTGTTAAAACGATAAGGTCTGTCGATATGAGGAAGAAGCAGAAGGCGTTTTTGGAGAGGCCACGTGGACCGCATAGAGAAAACAAGAAATGCAAAAATTTTTAAGGATGAACCTTAAAGAGATGGCACGACATCATCATCCCAGGACAGCCCACCGTCACTAACAGGTCATACGACCTAAACTAAGAGGAAGAAGAAGAAGAAGAAGAAAATGTTGTAAGCTGTATAAATGAGTTTTGTTAAAAAGAAAGAAAAATGTTTTGTCAACAGGAAAGATTGCCCGTTCTCCGCAAATGTATGGAGGTGCAATGTCCCGAAGGGTGCGGAAATAGTGCCAAGACACTTCCCTCACATTTTATTCTTCCCCCACTGCACCGGAAAATATTATCCCATCCCCATCGTATCTATCTATTGACAACGGAAATCGAAATGCATTTTATTTCGCAGTTCAAGGTAAGAGAAAACCACATTCATTTTTATCATCCTATTCTATAATACATACTATATTTCCTTATACAGAGGAAATGTCTTAGGTATACATAATCTGTTATTTTGGTATACCATATGAGATATTCTGATAAAAGTACTAAACACCTATGGAACTTCGATCAAATTTATCAACGATAAAATAAAATTAAAAATATAATAGATATTTGATGTCCTCACAATAATGCAAAACACGTCACGCATATAAAATATACTATAATAGAAACTACTTCTTAACACTAACGTTAAGAAATTCTTCTTGAAAACTAATGTTTTCAATAATATTTAATATGACGACCTTCGTGGCCGAGTGGTAAGTGCATTGACTGCCACCCCAAAGGTTCCTCGTTCGATTCCCGGCGAGGGCAGTGTGATTGTCACACTGTCTTTGGTCTGGTGTAGAATTCACGGGACACTAAAATGGCGATAGATTGGCTACCTATCACATGTCAGAAGAATGAATAAAATAGCTGAAAATAAAATTGTATACAGTAATTGGGTTCAAACGACCTGTTTTATACAAAAAAAAAACAAAAAAAAATTGAAGCAAAAATGGCCGTTCACAATGGAGCTCTAGATCCAACCCTTATGTATGGAAGCGAAGCATGGAACTGGCAGAAGAAGGATGATGCGTAGAGATGAGATCCTTGGACCATAGGTTTCCAAACACGTGAATTCTATGCTACAACAAAGACAGTGTGACAATTACAATGCCATCGCCGGGAATCGAATCCGGGACCTTCGGTATGGAAGTCAGAGCTCTTACCACTCTGCCTCGAAGGTCGACATTTCAACAGGCTCACGAAGAAGAAATAAATAATGAACCCAGACAGATTCTCAGAGAAATTGAATATTTTAGTAATGATTGCATCTGACTGTACCGCAGCCATCACTTGCAGAAGGCCTTTATGGAATATTTTATTATTATAATACAACGGAGACAGCAGGTCCCAACAACAAACGTTATTCTAATATTCCTCCCGCGTCCCCGCCAAACGCCCCCTAGCGTGTTCTGGTATTGATTCCGTAAATTACGATTTGCTTTCACACAATAATATTCCCGGCCATTATATTTTCATTCCGTACACAGCAGCAATTACCGCCGTTTTGTGAATAACACGGAATGTTAATCAAAACATTTTACAATTGTTTAAAATCAGATTGAGATATTATTTCGAGCGAAAATATTTAACGGGTAATTTGTTATTCCATTTTATTACACACACTTGACTAATCCTTGATAAGTTACCTTTATGTAACAGGTTAAAATCTATTAACCTATTGAAACACACAGAAATTAAAAAAATATTTTATCAACTGTGGTCTGTTTTATTGTATGGATGTGAAACTTAGACCTTAAAATTCAACTCAATGAACAGACTGGAAGCATTTGAAATGCGGCTCTATCGCCGAATTCTCAGAATTCCGAGAAAGAAGAAAAACACCATGCCTTTTCCCGGAGGAGTTCCCTCGCAATTCTAAAACTTCATAATTAAAACATTTGAAGAGTCTTAAACCATCAAGCCGTTTCGCTGAAGGGGTTAACAGAAAGAAAGGATCGCCACACTGTACTATTCTGACATACTTATCCCTATTCCTCAACATTCATACATCGAGTCATGCACGCACGTCGATTTCTCCGACTAGCATATGCTCGTTCTTTCTTCATTCATTCTTTCCATGCATCCAAACCATCTGAATGATCATTTCATTATTTTGTTCATAACAATTTCATTTGCACTGCATTCACTTCTTTTGCTTTTATTCGGCACTCTGTCATACACAGATTTTATACACATTCGTCCAAGATATCTCATTTCATTTTTACAAGGAAATTTTCTAAAAATGAAATGAGATATCTTATGTTTTCATATCTTCATATTTTATATATAAGCCGAATTGATAGTGATCAAGGTAGATTTTCTGATATTTCCCATTTAATATTTATGAATTTAGTATCAAATAATATAAAACAAATAACATTGGTAAACAGTCAAGGGTACGCTCTATTTAATAATATTAATGTATCTCCAATAAGGCTTTAATGGTGTCTAGTTTTTGGGTAAAGAATATAAGTATTCGTTGAACAAAATTTTGGTGATAGTTATCGCGTAAGCTTTTATGATTTCACAGGGCTGACCTTTTTAAATTATTACAGCTTTGTCCGTTATCACAATTCAGCCTTCATAAACCATGTTTTATTCATAATAATTATTTTAATGGTAAGCGTTCGTAAAGATAGAAAAAGCAATGGGTTTTACAAAAAAAAAACTGTTTTACAAAACGTTATCGGTTTATGAGTTTATTATCTCGACATGTTTCGAAGGTATCATGTTTTCATCTTCTGTATTAAGTTTTTATTGCTCTTTTAAAAATTCGTGGATATATTACAATTTCTGAATACAGAAAATGTGCTAAGTATTATTTTATATATCAGTTTATCATCAAAGAAATCAGTAGACTCGGCTGGGTTTCATACATAACTATTTATAACTTTTTTCTTGCTCACAATTCATAAAACAAAGTTAAGATAGCTCAAACATATTTCTTTTTTTTTATACACAAATAAGACATTACAAACGAAATACATTTAGGCGACTCATTTGAACACTAAACGGTAAACAAAAATACAATATCGATATGAAACTAGAACTAAAGTCAAAAGGATCCCAAATATGAACTTACCTGAACTAATAATATTTTTTTTTATGAACACTGCCTCACTGACACTAACATGTCTAAATCCAAGACGATTAATTTCATCGCCCGAATTGCACTTCCTAATGGCATCACCAAAGGCAGATTGGTTCTGCGTGACGGAACAAAGAACAATTATTGATGTCGGCGCTATTGCAGGTACCACCAGAAACAAAATGGCCTTTTTGGTCCTGAACATAGGGGCTATCAATAGAGCTTGAAAAAATATGTTGCATTACTATACCCAATACTGTAATGTAAAAAAAACTTTGACTACAGGGGGAAATATATTTTTTATTACATTAAAATTTAATTTGTTGTGTGGCATAATTAAATATAATCAATAACAACGCTGTACTTATTTTACAACACCTAATTTTGTTTTATCAAAACCAACTCGTTTCATTCCCGCCGGAGCTTCATCAGTGTTACAAAAACAAACTGTATGAAATTTTGTGTATTTATTTAAAATTTTAGTCTTCGGTCTTTAACATGTCTACGAAAAGTGTGTGGTTGTGAAAATAAAATAAGTATTAAATAAGTTCTTAAAATTTATCGAACCTCCAGCGGGAGAGAATCCGGCTGGTTTTATAGAACAAAAAAAAGTGGTGTAAAAATAAAGAACACAAGTGTTATAATTTTTTTTTAATTTGTTCAAAGATTGTTATGGTTGGTAGATAAATATTTTATTGTTTGTACTGGCAACGATCTTCGAAGGTTCGGTCGAAGTGGATTCCAAGAAACTTGGAAATACCCACAATATCAGAAAACACATTGAAGTATAAATCAATCTTACCTGTCAAGAGACACGGCAATGAGGCTGTAGATGGAGGCGGCGACAGATACCCCCTGGACGTATGGGACCGTCTTGCACATCAGCCAGCCAAGGACCCAAGCTGAGGAAGAGAAAATATTCATAATAAATAGATAATCAAAATAGAGTTAATAAGAATTTTGAAAATAAGTTTTGTTATGATTGCTATTAAGAAGTTGATTCTCATATAAAAAATGTTAAAAGTATATATTTTTTTACTTTTTTAACGAGATTATGATTACTTCAAATGTTCCAAATTTAATCAAAAATATTATTTAAAACAATGGAACTTTAAAAAATATGCTTAATTAAAAAAAATATATCACCTATATACTCTCAGTAATTTCAATTCTATGTTTTCAATAAATATACTGGAACTCGCAGAAAGAGTATTTTTCTAATCATTAAAATTGGGAAGTTTGAATATTGCTTAAAGTTGAGTATTATATACGAGTACATTAATTAAAATGTAATGTGGTACAACGGAACATATTTACTATTAAGATTATGCCATACTTTTTAGAATATGCCAAAAAAATTATCTATGCTTTATCTTTAGTAAAAAAAAGGTACATTTGAATAAATAGAGAAGCACTTTGTATTTTAACAATACTTTTTTTAAACATATTTCGGTCCTCTTTCTTGGCACAAATTTAAAATCATTACATGAATTGTTAAAATGTGTGCATATAAGAAGGACCGAAACATGTCTGCAAATAAAACAATAAAGTGTGGTGAAAATACAAAGAACTTTTCTATTTTTTCAAATGTGAATCCACAACACAAAGAGAAGGCGAAGTATAGAAGAAAAAATGTTACATTTTATAATTATTCGTAAGAGTATTGAACTCCGACCTGTACAGAGCCGTAAAGCTAAGTTATTTTCTGTTTTTACGGGTGACGCAGTGCCTAAACGCGAGTAAGTTTGCATAATAAGACATTTCTCCGGGAGATGAAGCCCAGACGACATAAATTAGCATTAGAAGTATTGCGGATGACGGCCGCCTCTATCCGCTTGGCAGCGCCACCTGTGGGGGGGAATTAATACCGACAAAGAAACATTTCAGCCAACTTTGTGGGTTATACTACCCGCAGAAAGAAGACATCTCCTCAACTCATATCTTTGGATATAAACACCAACAATACAAAACAGTATACACAGTTGTAAAATATTTTAATAAAGAAATATTATATTCACACGTCAAATAGCTTTAAGAGCTCAAATTGAACTGACGCCACAACATGAACTATTTGATAATTTTGTTTTATCGTTCTCTAACAAAGATTATTGTTTATATAGTGCCCTGTCAGTTCCCCTTGACGTTGGGGATCACTAAGGCGAATGGTTTCTCGCCACAATGATTTCCTGTATATTATTACTAGAGTAGTTTTAATACACTTTTAGTATTTGTATCAAAACCACTTTAACACAACCCAGAAATATGGTTAATTACTTAATTAGAGTATTTGTGGCACTGCACTGAAGATGTTGGGCTTCATCATCCGGACCGGCAGAGTGTTCAGGTATCCTCATGTGCTCAGAGTCCTATACAACACATTCGTTTGGAGCAGACTCGAAAGTGGTTCAGTGATATGGAGTCCTCACGAGGCGAGATATTCCGTGATGCTGGAAAGGGTTCAGAAAAAATTTCTGAGGTATCTCTACATGAGGGAGTTTGGTGACTATCCGTGGCTTTATCCCACAGCATTTCTTTTGGGAATGATTGGGGGCAACTCTCTGCAGCTTCGAAGAGATGGGCATCTCATAACCCATTCTATAGTTTACTCAGGGGATATTTCGAGAACTCGGCCGTATTGGGGGGTGTTCGGCTTTTTGTCCCTGATGTCTTGTCCACAATTTTAATATAAAAATATGAAATTGTAATTTAGAAAAAACATATATTTGAAAAGACATTATTTATATAGAAATTAATAAATTATTAATTTGCATATGATTGGGAATGGGAGACTAAAAGTAAACAAAGTATTGAAGGAGAAAGGAGTAATATGAGGAATCTGATTATTAATTATGTTTTTACCTAATTTCACTGACTTAAGGATTTCTAAATTCTAAATGATTCCAAGTGACGTATAATATTTCTACGGCTGTTATTGTATCAGAAATAATCAACGTGTATCGGCTTCTTCGTCTTATAAGAAATCTTCCCGATTAGAGCTAAAACTGTTTTAGAATGTCCTGTCACGAACTGGGTATAACTTCTGTTGTCAACATTTATTGTGCTCTGCCTACACAATTCAAACTGTAAGTATCCAAAAGTCCCCTTTATTCGCCATGATGAAGTATTTCATTTCAGGGAATTCTAAAAGCAATTAGAGTTGGCGCCCACGAGCTTTCGTGAAGTGCGAGCCTTTAATTGGGGGTGGAACGCGAGGTTGCATATTTATGCTATTTTTTGCGATTCAAGTGATTTAAATTTTAGAATAAATTGCGACAGTTGTGTGGTGAAATGGAAAATCCTTAATGTCACGTTTTAAAAATGTGTAAAAAAGCGCTGAAGTTATTTGGTTTTATATTTTAAAGTAACAATATTTATCGTACCTAAGTTTTTATTGAAAATGATGCGTGGTTTCCAACGAAAAATCCAATCAGTTCTACCTACCCGTAAAATTTTTTTTTTTCGTAATTGTTATGTCTAATACAAACTTTGTACACAAACTCGTCATTAATTAGATCTCATAATTTTAGAAATGATTTGTGTTGATAGCAATAATAAAAATCCGCTTTGTTTAAATAACAAAATCTTTTTAACTATAGAAACTTTATAAAGAGTCTTCCAATAGGGACTTCCAAGCTTTGACAATTGATAGCGGCCATATTGTTGAAGCGACATCTGTCAAATTCACTTCAATTTATTCAGTATGTTTGGCCAAATCACCATGGATGGATATAGCGACTTTAAAAGTTAGTGAGTTACTTCAAAAGATTTCAAAACATAAAGACCCTTTATATTTTGAAGTATTTTAAAGTAACGCGCAGTTTTGGAGTTATGATATTGAAAGGACCAAGTATACTTGATTTACGACACATGTAGATTTTTTTTTAATTTAATTATACGTGAGTTCACTTCCAATAATATTCTGTTAGAGAATATTATAAAAGTGACAATAATTTTGAACATGTGGCGTAAATATTTATTTTAAATATAATATAATATTTTTGTTAATTTATTTATTATTATGAGAAATATGTAATTATCGATACCCTAATATTTATAACAATAGCTATTTTTAACATTATTAGAGCCAGTGACATAGAAATTTTGAATCAGTGAAAATTCATAAAATAAATTTTTAATTGTATCTCAATAGAGACGAAGAAACAAACTGGAAACTGAATATGGATGATCAAGGTGTTTACAGGACTTATGACCTGTCATTGGTTGGGTTAAGCGCACGCTTTATGTAATTACAACATTCCCCATTCCACCATTGTTATTATGATCATGTATGATACATTTTTGGAAGTTGTATATATACTCCAAATTCATACTTAGTAAGTATACATTTCACAAATATTCATAAAATAATTTAAAACTAAATAATTTGTGTTTTATCTTATATAATTAAAATACACGAGTTTAGATTGTCTAAATAAATAATTTTCGAAGACTAAATAATTATTGAAAATAAAGGCGTTAACACTGTGGACTGTAAACTGTAAAGACTGTAAAATACATATGGAATTCCTGATTAAATTTAAAAATAAAAATAAATTCATCATTAAAAACACATATGTAATCAATAGAATATGAGTATACACACAACATAATTATCTTAATTAATACTAATGAAAACGAATGACTTCAAAAAGTTATATTTCATAAGAATAGCATCATCCAAGGCATAATCAAATGTTTGATAGATAAACATTTGATAATACTTTGGCAAGGCGAAACATGTCATTCCCTTAAAATATAATGAAACCTCTATAAAACATTTTTAGAATTATATCATTGTTCAAGAAATAATAGACAATTGTATTTTTATAATGAAGACTTTAATGAAGATTTATGAAAAAAAATTATCAATTTAGTTGAAAAATATTTTTTTATGATCCAATATGTTTCACTTCTAGTGATAAATAACAACCAAATCAAAATACGTTATATTCTATTTTTTAAAAATGGTTGGCGTAATTAAAGTTAAACAGTATTAACTTTATGGGCATCTCCTCGGAGTAAAGAATTGAGACACGTGGAGAGTGAATCAGGGAGTGGGGACAGGGTCGCGAGTAATTATACGTAACGTGCAGACTCAGCTGACCTAATAACTTTATTGAACTTTCCGAAAAAAATCGCTCCAGTGAACAAGGGTAGTGTAAGCCAACCGCGACGACCGATTCGTAGTTTGGAGTTCTTGTTAATTCGATTATTTATAAATTGTATACCAATGTCTTCTCTAAAGAATAATTTATGTAACTATTTAATTCTAAATAAACAAAAAATACACATCAGTTTTTTAACATCGATGCTGTGGAATTAAATCAAAAGAAAATATTTTAAGCGCAAAATAAAGATTATTAATTTTCCTTCATTATACAATTTAATTAAAAACACTTTATATTAAGGCAAAAAAAGTGATTATTCATTCGTATGTTTCTAATGAACAACAATTTTAAAATTTAACTCCTTCATACCAGAATTAATTGTAATTATCTTTCTCGACCTTGAAAATTGTCCACTTGATAAAAAAAATATCATCGATTTTTAATATATTAAAATCTAAATTATAAAAATTTGTCAATAATTTCAAATAACAATTTTATACCCTTTCGAATGTTATGTGCATAATTATGCAAAAGAGGTCTGAAGAGGTTAATATTTTTTTAATATCGATGTACTGTAATTCGATTATATTTAAATATTTATACACATATTTTTTTTAATTATTTATGGAATGATTTATGACAACTAGATTCATCAAAATAATACATTTCTATATATAGTAAATAGAGTCCAACTTAAACAGTTTGTCAAACATTTAAGAACGATACTTAACCTCCTAAATGTTATGTTCGAATAAACTATTCTGACATGTTTTTCTTTAGAAAATATTCGTAATTTCTATAATTATTAAATATAATAAAATTTAACATAAAAAATCTGTTATACGCAACGTAATCCTGTAGATTAGGCTTCCAACTGTATTATTGTTATACAAAATATTTTATAGTATGTGATTATAATACATATTAGGTTTATCTATTGCTACAGAATTTGGGCCAAAAAATACATTTTTCATGAAAGTTTTAAATTAGTTACATCTGTGATTCGTAATTCTATTCATAGCAAACGACCTATATAAAGTGATTTTCATGTTTTTTACACGAGTTAAATAGTTTGTGAAAAATTAATTGGTAAATACGGCACTTCCAAAAATATGGATTTAAAAATTTTGAGTATGTTTTAATTACAATTTTGGAAAATTCTGTTACATTGAAATATGACGTTGAAGCATAAAAAAAACTCACATTCTAGTGAGAATATAAAGCATATTCAATTCTCAATGGAATATCCTTGACACTGCTGTAATACCGCTAGCAAATTTATTAATCATCATGACCAATCTGTCAACGCAAGAGAGCCTGGCAAAATCGGTCACTCTAGAAATAACGACAAAACGGAAAGCAGTATAAAAAATTGTAACATTATGTAATGAAAATCCATAGATTTTTACAATAAATGCTGTACACGACATTATTGTAAATCGCTGTCATCTTTTGAAAATTGTTTTTACATACGTTCACAACATAACCGACGATATCGAAGAGGATTTCAAAAAGAAAAAAATATAACCTATAAAGATATTGTCACATACAAAAAATGGGTCAGATTTTTATATCTGCTTTCCTCGTGAGTTTTCTAATTTCAAATTAATTATATTATATTAGATATTTGATTGTTCAACTGTTTCAAGCATGTCGTTATATATTAGGTCCTTACATATGAAATTGGCGTTTTGCCGCACTGGCAACTTTGATCTCAAATATCTTCTCTTTGGTTAGGAATCATAAATTCAAATTTATACAGCTATTTACTCAAGTGTTTGTGTTTCGAAAATTATAATTCATTTGTTTTTTCCTCAATTGTTTTTTTTCTTTGCGTCACTCAGTTTACAAAATGGAAAACTTGAAATATCGCGTTATTTACGAGTACGAGTTCCACCGTGGCACCAGTGCTGCAGAATCGGCTCGAAGGATTAATGATGTGTATGGCGACGGTGCCGCAAAAGAAAACACAGTGCGTTTTTGGTTCCAACGTTTTCGTTCTGGAAATTTCAACCTGCAGAATAAGCCCCGTGGACGGCCGGAGACCAAAGTTGATAATGAAGAATTGAAGGCTATTGTGGAAGCGGATCCATCGCAAACCACGTCCGAGTTAGCTGCAGGCTGTGGTGTTAGTGATAAAACTGTTTTAATCCACTTGAAGCAAATTGGGAAAGTGAAAAAACTTGAAAGGTGGGTACCTCACGAATTGAGTGAAGCAAATCAACAAACGCGCGTTGACTGCTGCGTTGCATTACTCAACCGGCACAATAATGAAGGGATTTTGAATCGAATCATTACCTGTGATGAAAAGTGGATCCTGTATGATAATCGGAAGCGCTCATCGCAATGGCTGAACCCTGCCGAACCAGCCAAACCTTGCCCCAAGCGAAAATTTACTCCGAAAAAGTTACTTGTGAGCGTTTGGTGGACTCGTGCTGGTGTCGTTCACTACAGCTTTCTTAAATCTGGCCAGACGATTACGGCAGATGTCTAGATCGATGAACTACCTATGAGATGGCAAAAGTGCATAGATAGCAATGGTACTTACTTTGATTAAATAAATATGTTATATTTAAAAAAAATCAACTTTGTGTTCCTCCCATACAAAAGCCAATTTCATATGTAAGGACCTAATATTTTCTGTTCTGTTTCAAGCATGTCGTTAAAATATTTACAAAAAAGTGCTTGACGAGTATCCAAGTACTTAGTAATCAGCATTAGATAGTCGGCGTTTCCAGAAAGTTGAACAATAAATATAAAGCAGGAAAACTCCCAAACAGTTGAAATGCCAGTCCCTTTGTTGTGGCCGCCGGCAGCGGTAATTTTGTAGGGAAGGTCAGAGGGCTACCCTGGGCCAGTGTGTGGTTGCCCTGTTTCTTAATCTGATAAGAACCCATTGTAGTAGTTAATGTTTGTTTATACAACTTCATCTGTCGAAACCCAAGAGATCTTGGGCTCTCTAATAGAATCTTTCTCGTAGACTTAACCCACCTCAAATCGTTATAAGCGTACTAAGTACTTACAATATTTTGGGTTATATTTTGGGCTCATTCAAATGTTAACGATGTAAATGGAATTGAAAACAGAAGAAGGCCGAGGCAAACGTAGCACGATCAAATAAATCAAATATTAAATATCGGCCACGTGAGGAGTCGGAGAAATCGACCATAACGGCGTGATGATTAGTTAATAAGTTTTTCATATTTATAAAAAAAGTATTAAAAAGCTATATATTTTTTAATACCCATGAAAAATATTAAATACAACAATTTCTCTTTATTTTTTAAACATATTTTCACATGTGTTTTCGATAAAAACTAAGTATTTATTTATTTATTTTTAATTAACAAATGAAAATGCATGTTATCTATAAATTTTTATATATTTTACGGGACTGATATGTTTCTTTGATAATACATCGACAAAGGAAAACGTCATTCCTAATTTGAAGACTACAGGGGAAAAACAAGGAATGTCAATAGAAGGTTAATTTGAATAAATTGAGAATAAAGCTAATCAAAGTCTATATATTTCTTAGCAATTAGCAATCGATTGTCTGGCCATAGTCGATGACACACATGATTTTTGAATATGAAAATTTTACTGTGGATAGATACGTACAAATGCCGCTAGATGGCATTATTACATTTATTTTGAATTTTAACTGACATTCCTTGTTTTTCCCCTGTAGTTTTCATTTACTAACTAACAAACTAAATTACCATCACGCAGTCTATCCTAATAGGTAGGCAGAAAGAATGGACTGCCACACTGTTATTCTCTGACATACTTCTCTCGCTTCCTAAACATTCATACATCGCGTCACGTTCGCATACCGTAAAACCTGAAAATTTGAAATGGGTGCCCAGGGATAAGAGCTAGTGAAGGACTATTGCGAAACGTCGAGAAAAGAAAAAGAAGTAGCGAAATATAAGAAGATGAAGAAGAAAAGGTATAAGAATATAAAATATTATTTGGACAATGTTTTTTAAAACCTTTGTAAACATGACTTTTTTTAATTTTTTTTTTTTTTTAAAAACAAAAGTGTTTCGAACACAAAAGCCCTTCATCAGTGTTTTGTATATACAATATAAATATATGAACAAATTTTTCATGAATGTGGTTAGTTTTGACAGATATTTAAATGATTTTTTTCAAACGTTTACGCATTTGATATAACAAATAATTCAAATAAATCTATAATAATATTACTAATTAAAAATCTCTCTCTCTCTCTTTCATTCCTCTCTCTCTCTCTCTCTCTCTCTCTCTCTCTCTCTCTCTCTCTCTCTCTCTCTCTCTCTCTCTCTCTCTCTCTCTCTCTCTCTCTCTCTCTCTCTCTCTCTCTCTCTCTCTCTCTCTCTCTCTCTCTTGAAACGCAACCGCATCACCCACAATATTTTGTGTTACCTGATTATCGACATAACCAAATGAATTAAAAAGTTTATTGGCGGTTAGGTCACTGCACGAACAGCTGCATGTATCATTGTACCTTCCCCGTACGGAACAAGGTCAGTGCAGCCATCCCGCTCCCCCGCGCGGGCAGTGACCTGGCCTATATGCGGGGCCAAGGGAAAACCCGTCTCCCTCCCCCAAACCGCTCGCCGACATTCTCTACCAGAATTATGACACAAATCGCCCATATTATTCAAGCCCCAAATAAAGTTTTTTGTGTCATATTCAGGTGACACCACTCTGTTCAAATGTTTATGTTGCGAAAAATGGAAGTGTTAACGCCCAAACTGTTATTTTTTATCAAAAAACCCACCCTTTTAAAGGAAGGTCTAATGTAGGACACACATAAAATACACTGATTTTTAATTTACAAAGTATGAAACATTTAAAAACACACCCATACAACAAAAATAAAGAGAATAATGCATACATTAATAAACATTACTTTTTACTAACTAACTAACTAACCATCACGCCGTCTCCCCGAAGGGGTAGGCAGAAAGAATGGACTGCCACACTTTTCTTTCCTGACATATTTCTCTCGCTTCCTCAACATTCATACATCGTGTCATGCATGCGCGTCGATTTCTCTGACTCCTCACATAGCCGACATTCAATATTGGATTTATTTGATCGTGCCACGTTTTCCTCGGTCTTCCTCTATTTCTGGTTCCATTTACATCGTTAACATATAATTTTTTTAACATTCTTTCTTCATTCATTCTTGAACTACATTGAGCATGAACTACAGTTCTGGTGAATTGTATATATGAGGTATGCATGCGAAATGATCTGATGATGAATGTTGATAAGTCCAAAAAATTAGATAATTAGTAATTTGGGTCTTAGTAATATGGCTTAAGCTCTTAGAACCTACCCAATTATATTAAACGAAAACACTAAGATAGCACGTAATGTCATCACTAAATTCAGGTCTAAATCTTCACATTAACTAAATTAGATTCTAACCCTAAGCCGCAAAACATGTATTAATTCTGTTAGTTTATAATCTAAGCGTTATGTTCTAAGACGGGCCGAAAAGAGTAACGATATTTATTTTTTAAATAATTGGAAATATTTTTCGTTTTCTTTCACACCACTTTATTTTGTTTTATCAAACCAAACGGTTTCGCTCTCGCTGGAGCTTCGTCAGAGCTACAAAAACCAACTAGGTTAGTTGATTTGTTTTTTTAACACTGACGAACCTCCGATGGGAGCGAAACCGGTTGGTTCAACAAAACGAAATAAAGTATTGTAAAAACATAATAAATGTGTTTTAATTTTTTTTCAATAATGCTGAACCACAAATTAAGAGCTTTATACGAAATAAAATAATTATTTTATTATCAAATAATGAAAAAATATACATATTGAATTTCAAAAATATTGAATTTCTTTATTATTATGTATTTAGTGGGCTTCTACTTGTGTTTAACATCCAACCAATTTAACCACTAAATATATGAGGGTATTATTTGCAAACCCGGCAAACTCCACCAACAATCAAAAGTGAGATATAAATTGGGTCTTATTCATAATAAATTTGCACACAATTTTTATTGATTCTCAGTTTCAAATTCAGCTTCATTCTGAAGAATTTTGCTATTAAAATATAGGGTTTGTTGCAAACATGGCAACCTCCACTTGAGTGTTGCAAAGCTGGCAAACTCCAAAATGAAATTCATTATTTTACTTTAATTATCAACATAATGATAATTATTTCATGGCTGATTACTTTTAAAATACTAACTGGTTGAGATGAAAAAAATAAATATCGTAAAAAAGCACATTTTATTAGCGTATCAGTTTTTTTTGCGATTTACTTAAAACATCTAATGATGGAGTTTGCCAGGTTTGCAAATAATACCCTCATATAATAATAATAAAAAATTGTGTATATTTTTTTTCATTAATCAAAATGAACTTCTACCAAGAAATATGAATTATTTTATTATTATTATTGTCATTATTCAGTTGAATACATTTCAAATTAATATGATGCGTGTAAATAGACACTTATATTAGAACATAACATTTAGAATATAAATGTTTATTCATATTGCTATAGTTACATCGAAAGAAACATATTTCGGAAGCCAATAAGAATCACTTTTTAAACTGTTAAATTAAATAACTTTGTTTTTTGTATCACAATTGTATTTTATTTTACGCGACAGCTGTTTCATCAACATATGTTAACATCATCAGGTGTTACAATAATATATCAAATGTCAAATTTTCGTGATTTTTTTAATCCTTATGTGTATTTTTTCCTATATCAATTTAAAGATGTCAACATAGGTGGATGTAACAGCTGTCGCGTAAAATAAAATACAATTGTGATACAAAAAACAAAGTTATTTAATTTAACAGTTTAAAATGCTAAGGTACCGTAGTGTTTCGGCCAAAACAATGGACTATAAAGAGATTATCACACACAAATAATGGGTCAGATTGTTATATCTGGTTTCCTCGTGAGTTTTCGGCCAAAACAATGGACTATAGAATCATTTTTCATAAATGAAAGTTATAAAGGGTTTCTGTGTGACAAATTTTAGCACAAAATTCGTAGATATAAGAAAACTATAGATAACATTGAAAAAAAAAAATTTCAAAAATAAAAACATAATGATGCGTTTCATAAATGTTAATGTCCAATATTGGTATGAGCAAAGCAACGAAGAAAACAAAAAAGGGTAGTATTTTATTGCCCTAACAAACTAATATACTATGGCCCCGATTTCCCTTAGGGGTTGGAAGAGAGGGTAGATCGTCACACCGTTTTATCCTGTCATGTCTCTTGAGATTCGTCTATATTCATAAATTGTGACACACAGTCGTCGATTTTTCAACTTGCCGACTATAACAAATAGAATTTTATCATGGCAAGTTTTTCTAGAAATTATTTAATAAAATTATTCAATACATTCACTTACTTATAATGTATGTGATGTCAGAATCGTAAAAAATAGTGTAAATCGGTTAATACAAAAGTATTCCTCCCAATCAAATTACTGTGGTATGATTACTCGTAGAAACCTCTACATTGAAATATAATATTTAAAGATAAAAAATAAAATCTTTGAATAATTATGTATTTGTTTTTATTATGGAAAAAGATAAATATAATAAATATAAATATAATAAAAAGATAGTGCGGACGGATTACAAGTCTTGGTGTCGAGAATGTATGAGGTATGCAAATCCAACGATTTAATGATGAATGTGTTAGTTCTTGAAAGGGAAGACCAAATGACAGTTTGTAATATAAGTGTGAATGAAGAGAACTTGGAACAGGTGAGAGAATTTGTGTATTTAGTGAGCATGTTCATAGCGGATGGCCGAACGGACAGTGATGTTGAAAGAAGGGTTGGTGCGGGTAACAAAGTGAATGGAGCTTTAAAAATAGTTATTGGAAACAAGAATTTATCAATGAAAGCGAAAATGGCAGTTCACAATGGAGTTCTGATCCCAACCCGTATGGAAGCGAAGCATGGAACTGGCAGAAGAAAGATGAGAGCAAAATAAATGCGGTTGAGATGAGGTCCCTAAGACGTATGTGTGGTAGAACGATGTACGACAGAATCTCAAATGCTGATATAAGAAAGGAATGTAGAACGAAATAAGGTATTATGAACAAAATTATGAAAGGATCGCTGCGTTGGTTCGGACATATGGAGAGCATGAGTGAAGAAAGAATGGTTAAAAAAGTGTACGTTAACGATGTAAATGGAGTTCGGAGTCGAGGTAGACCGAGGAAACATGGCATGACCAAATTAATCAAATTTTAAAGGTTGGTCATGTCAGAAGCCGGAAGAATCGACGTGCGTGTATGACTCGTTATATGAATGTGGAGAAAGCTAGAGACGTATGTCAGTATAGAGTATTGTGGCGGTCCATTCTCTCTGCCTACTCCTACGGGGAAACGGTTTGTTGTTGTTGTTGTTATATCAATTCACTTAATAATTTAAGAAAATGCATTGGACGAGTATAAGTAGTTAATTAATGCGATTTTATAGTTCATGTAAAAACATATCAATATGTTCTATATGACAGCATACGTATTTTCTTTAATGGGTTGACTGTAAAAATCATTTTAACCATTTGAACCTTATGACTTTACACAATTTATTTTAGCTATTATATTGATTCTTATGACAAGTGTTAGGTAGCCAATCTATCGCCATTATATTGTCACGTGAATTCTTCACCAGATCAAAGACAGTGTGACAACCACACTAACATCGCCGGGAATCGAACCCGGGACCTTCTAAATGGAAGTCAGAGCTCTTACCACTCAGCCACAAATGTCGACATGTCGAAAGTCTGTTGAGTTAATAAACTGATTTGATTTAATATTCCCCTGGATTATCAGTTAATGATCCTTTGGATTGGATACAATATGCTCTAAGTATGCAGTTATTCTTAATTTTATTAAAGTATGAACAACGAGTCGTTCTCATGTCATGACGATCCGTTTATGTCACCTTAATGTTATACAGAATTCATTACATGCCTTGAGATAGGAGTCATTTATAAATCGTTTATGTGATTGCAGAATAACTTTGAAAGCTTTTGGAATACGTGATAAAGGTACATTCCGTAGGTTTTGTAGGAATTCCAAAATATTGATGTAGGAAACAAAACATCACCTCACCGTCGGGCGGGGAACTGCGGGTAGCAGGTATCGTGGTGCTGGGAGGGCGAAACAACTAGGTCACTCGGAAAATGCCTGTATTGAATTAAGTATTATGCTCACGTTATATAACCTATGCCCATGCTTAAATAATTCCTTAATATTACTTTGACTGCAAGAACTCACCAAAATTCAGTTCGCTTCTAACATAAAATCTTTGAATCCTAAAAATATAAAAAATGCATTAAAAAGTAATAATAAAATGATACTTTATTATATTTTATTTGAATGAGATGTTTCGCCTGTCTAAAGCTTTATAACTTGATCATTTGACAAAGCCTTAGACAGGCTAAATGTGTCATTCACATAAAATATAATAAAACCTCTAGTAAGCAGACGTTTTTAACCGTATTAATTATTTTAAATGGAGTTTTACAAAACTTATTTCCCTTTTTCTTTTTTATATCATTTTTATAAACAACACTTATATTAGTGTTGTTTATACAAAGTATATCAAAAAGAAAAAGATAAATAAAGCATCATAACAACACAAAGTATGGCGAATATAGAATAAATTTTAAATAATTGTTCAAGAAACAATGAATTAAACATATATTAATGAAAACGTCTATTTTCTTGAAGTTTAATTATATTTTATGAAAATGACATGTTTTGCTTTCCAAAGGTACAACAAGTTATAACCATGAATTTAATAAAACTTTTAGAAAACAAACGTTTTCATTTGTATTCAGTATTGTTGTATTGTTGTTGTTGTTTCATTTGTATTCATTATTTTATTGAATTTTACGACACTGTTCACGAAATATTAAATAATACGTGAATGTCGTATACAAAGTACATAAAATTAAAATAAATAAAAACAGTTAACAATAATTATGATATTTATCTGTTGTTGCTTAAACATTAACCTAATAAATCTTATTAAGAATTATTTGCTTAAAAACACCTACTTTGACTAAAAGTTTTATAATATTATAAGGAAGTGGTATATTTCACATAACCAAGGCATCATCAAATAACAATTGACATTTAATAATGCCCTAGAAAGATTACATATGTCACTTCAGAAAGCATATGACTTCTTTAATATCAAATAATATATTATTTTGTTATTTTTTTGTTTTAAAAAATCGCATCAACTTCGCCCCCAAAGGTAATAACACTTTGATAGATTGGTGTCAAACCCATATTATTTTTACTTCAGTAAATATTATATTACCAGATAATCAAAACAAATTCAAGTGATAGTGGTTTAAACATGAAAAATATGTTTCTTATTATTATTTAATATACCTGGGTTTACAGATTTTTTTGTAATATATACGAGTATATATATTTTTTTAATTTTTGAAAAAATAAAACCTAAATGTGATAAATACAATCAGTTATTATTTAATCAAATTTCGATATCATTTGACTCTGGAACCTATTTTAATTTTATAAAGTAAATCTATCAATAACCATTTAATAACACCTTAATGTAAAACAGAGGTTCAACATTTCAGCTTATGTCATAAACCTTAGCATTTAATCTCTATATCTATTCAAACTGTTACATTATAATTACATGAGCCAAACAGAAGTGAAAGTAATTTTTTTAAATGTATTGAGAAATACTTAAATTCTCATATTCCCTGAAATACAAGTTTCCTTAAACTTTAATTTCAAATGTGATTTCAAATAAAGTACATAATTTCTTATTTTTCTTTAGAAAATAACGAAGTATATTGCAGATCTTTTCACTTGTCCCAAAACGTATAAGAAAAATATATAATATATCATCGTTCCATATAAAAGGAAAAATGTTTCCTTTCACATTCGTTTCAAATTTGCGCCAAAATTTGATATCATTGATTTCCCGGAAGTAGAAAATATTTAAGAAGTGAAAGACGAGGCTTACGTGACAGGCAGGACACGGCATACAGGATACAGGCTGGAGCTCGGGTCAATACAGTTCACAGGTGTCTGCAGGCGGAACAAGATTTAGGGGGGCTTTCTGGGTCACGGCCGCCCCCCGCCCACCGACCCCCTGACCTGCACTCCCGACTTTCACTAAATTATTCAAAATACTCGTCAATCACCCCCGTTTTGATGGATCGCGATATTGAAAAATTGCGCTCCGAACATTGGTAGCTCATAATTGCTTGAATTGTATTTCGTGAGTACCTATTACCCAGGAAACGAATTTATGAAAATCGCTCGAAAAAATATATCACATTTAATTTTTACATTAAAATTCACTTTCTTCTATACTTGACAGCAAGCTGAAAAAGGTTTTCTCAGTAATTGGGTTATCTGATTTTATTCCGTCCGTATTTTAGAATTCTATGAATTAAAATATTTTTTAAATGTGTAATAGAAGTAATTGAAAACACAGAAACAGAGATTTTTAAAGTAGAAAATAATAAAGCTTATGTATACTTAAATTATTTTTGCAATTACGTGTCATTTGTTTATTATTCATGTATTATAGTTAAAATAAATAAAAATAACATTAATAAAAAAAATATATAGGTTCATGTAACAAAATTTCTGAATGTAGTCCCCCTATTAACATTTTTTGGCTAAAGTTGCATTATTTCATATTTTAAAGAATTTGTAATTTTCTGTACTATTTAATTTTTCTTCTTTGAATAGATCGATCTATTTGATGAGGTCCAGCTATCCTTCCATCTCTTAGGCGGTCTTCCAGGTGGGCGGTATCCGGAGGGGATATCATAAACAGCTGTATGTGCAAGTCTGTCACCATCCATTCGGGCTACATGATCTCTCCAGTATCTTCTTCTGGATCTACTCCACTGAAAGATATCCTCTATTTCAGACACGAGTTAGATACATTATAGTGAAACCATAACTTCTTATGTTATTATTTTTTCTTAATTTAATCCAAAAAAATATAAACGTTTTTTTTTCAGTTCTCACAGAAAATGACTATAGAGATAATAAGAAATATTTAATTTATTTAAAACTTCTCCAAAATATTTTGCAGAATATTTTTATAAGTTGTTTATGAATAATTAAAATAAAATAATTATTTCACAAATTGAGACAAGCTTTTCTGAAAATGAATTTGTTCGAGATTTATTGTGGAAGAATATTGTTTTACAAAATAACGTACGTAGAATAATAATATATTATATTTAGTTACTTCTTGCATCGCATTGTTTCGTATACACAATGATTACGTAATTCTATATTTGGATCAATAAAGCATGGTGTTATGATTCTGGTCTTACGTTGTCGAAATATATGACTTTTAAATAGGCACATTTTACACCAATTTTGCACAATGTACAGGATTATTACGTAATCAAGAAGATTTATATAACTTCTAGAAGTAACTACGCGTAATGTACATAACAAAACACCTGTCAGTTATTGGACCAATCGCTTTTAATATCATAAGAACACGAATCACGTAAAACAATCATTTAATAAAGTTATGTCTAAACACGGAACACGCTCCAAATCGGTTTCGCCTTGAAATTCTGATGATTACAAAATCGTGACAATATGAATAAATACGTCTTCCTTTTAATTTTATAACTTTTAAACGAGTGTTTTGAACTCTAATTCCTTGGTTCATTACTTGATCATTTTCTCAAAACCTCAAAATTATTGGATTTCTCGGTAGCTTTAATGCTTTATACATTAAGTCTTAAAAGCATATTTTACTATTGTTTAAACACAAAGAATAATATCGTATGTGGTTAATTTAATTGTTATTTAAAATTAACTTCCATCAAGAGATTTCAAAAAAATCATAAGATTATCATATATAACAACAGAAACAACTAACTTTCACCCATTTCCCCGAACAGGTAGGCAGAGAGAATGGACCGCCACACTACGCGATCATCTCTGACAAGCATCTCTATCTTCAAAAATTCCTATAAAATTCAGTTGTAATGTTACTGTTTATTATTATGTATTGAACCTCAAAAAGAAAGTCCTAGAAATTCAGCTGCAAATTTACCTATCACTCATCATTAGTTCTAAGAAAAACCTTAAAATTGTTTTATAACAAACTCAAACATTTGCATTATACGAGTATATATAAAAGGACACACCGTTTGGCGACAAGGTTCAGTTTGAGAATGCCCTTGCAAGGCGAAACAAATTTGTCACAATTTATATAATTTATATAAATGAAATCCGAGTAAAACCACTTAACAGTCGTGTTTATTATTATAAATGTATAATAACACTTCTATAAAACAGACGTTTTCACTCTTATTAATTAAAAATATTAACAGCGAACTCTAGTTTGTTCGCGGCTTTTATTTTTTATTCAATTATTTAGTGCGAATCTCATTCAATTTAACCCAGTTTCATTTCACTGAATTTTCCCTCCTAGGTTGTGAGATCTGGCGCAAGGAGATGCAGGTAGGAACTGGGCGTAGGTACCAGACTACCGCCAGATAAAGGCATTCCCCGCTGGATTAGTCGGCTGATAGGCCGGAATGGGGCCAGCGACCTTGGCTCCAGCACCCATATCGGATCATCTCCGCGGAATATGTCACGGATTGACCTAGATGCTATTGTGGGAGATAAATGATTTCTCGATCGGGTGACTCTGTCTATTAGGAGGAGAGATGACACTCGGAGGGCGCGCCCGACATCCATCACTGTCTTCCGGCCTTGGGCCGCGAATCCTTTATAGATTTCTTTATGATAATATATTTTATATGTACATCGATATAACAACGGTCTCCGATAAGAAAACAATGCAAGTAAGCGAACATGATAAAAAAACACGCTGTATATGTGAAGATGTCAAAACATAAAGGTTAATAAAAAATATCGTTCAATATTAGTTCATATATTTTTGTTATGAATTAAAACACTCTTTTATCCACTTTTGAGTATAGTTTTATCGGCGTCAAGATAATATTATATCGTTATCCTGGAGAAGAAGGTATAAAACTGTCGAAACATAATGAAATGTAAGGAAAAAACGTGAATAACTTCATAGAGTACCTCTTTATAGGATTATACAGTGTAAAAGCATAATAAAGAAAATAATGCTTTTTCTTAATTCACGCATGATAATAAAAGTTTAAATTAAATAGGTATAACCATTGTTTTCAATGTTTGCGTAGGTACAACAGGTTATTTGAACACAATTACTGTATACCATTTTTTTATCTATTGATTCTCATGGCATGTGATAGGTAGCCTTTCGCCTTTTTATTGTCAGGTGAATTCTACCAGAACATAAACAGCGAGATTTTATTTGTACACTTTTATTGCCGGAAATCGAACCCGGGATTTCGGTGGGGCAGTCTTAGCTAGAGCCACTCTGTCACGAAGGCCTATATTTATTGAATTTTTTCATATTTATTGTCCAATGATATAAAATCTTAAATAATATTTAAATAAAACGATTTTTTTACAACTATTTCCCCATTTGTCTATTTACGACAGCGGACCGGTTTCGCCAGGCTCGCTGGCATCTACAGACTGATAGTTCTATCGGTAGTACCGGTACTGCCGATGCCAGTGAGCCTGGCGAAACCGGTAGCTGTAGAAATAAAGACAAATTTGGAAGTAATTATAAAAAAAAACATAGTTTTATTTAATTATTATTTAAATAGTCCATTGTTTTGGCCGAAACACTATGATATTTTAACATTTTATAACTGTTAATTCAAAAACTTTGTTTTATATCACAAATTGTATTTTTTTTAACATTACGACAGTAGTTTCATCAACCAATGTTGACATCATCATGTTTTTGTAACACCTGATGATGTCAACATTGGTTGATAAAACAGCTGTCGTAAAGTAAAATAAATACAATTTGTGATATAAAACAAAGTTTTTGAATTAACAGTTATAAAATTATTATTTAAAATGAACTTCCATCAAGAGATTTCAGTTAAATCATTTGATTATCATATAAAATATTATTATATACTTTGTAAGCATTGTCAAAAAGAGGATCACTTCGACGTATACTCAATTCTGAAGAAGCAATAAATACATTTACGTAAAACGTGTGAGTAGATATTATATACCTTTACGTAAATGGAAGATTCCTCCAAATCCAAAGCCATTCATACGCAGATAGACGACACCACTAGATGTAAATATAAGTACCTACATTATATTGTTATGAATGTAAATACACACGTAAAATCTACACCTACTCAAACCATTTTCAAATAAGGAATTTCTGATACCTGTAGAATACGAAGGGCTTCATTACGGATGAAAGCTTCTGAATGAACGGCATTCTGACATGTCTGAGGTATAAGTCGATATTTTCTCTTAAACGTGATTTTGCCTCGACTATTATTCGGAAAATGGAAAATGATTGGATTTAGAAAATTCATGGTTTCAGCCGAAACACTATGATACCTCAACATTATTCAATGTTTTAATTTTGAATTAGTATTATTAAACGTATCATAATTTATTTTAATGAGATTTTCGCGACAGCTGTTTCGCCAATGTATGTTATCATCATCGGATGTTACCGACAGTTGAATTTGTAATACTTGTTTGCAACGATGATGTCCTGATGATGTCAATAGGTCGGAAGAATCAAAACTTGTGTCTGACATTCACAAAAAATGTGAAAAGCAACGAGAAACTACCACATTAAAAAAGTCGAAATATAATTCTAAGAACCAGCAAATAGGTTAATTAACTTTGTTACAAATATTTGCTGTAGGATTGAAAATTAAAAAAAATTATGAAAATTAACTTTTATACTCTTACTTAAGTTATTGTTACTTTTTGACGTAAACCCAAGAAGTACATCTGTATATCATAACTTTGTGTATCCGCATATGACGTCAAATAATATCGAGATATTATAACTAACTAACCATCACGCCGTCTCCCCGAAGGGGTAGGCAGAAAGAATGGACTGCCACACCTTTCTTTCCTGACATATTTCTCTCGCTTCCTCAACATTCATACTTCTTGTCATGCACGCGCGTCGATTTCTCTGACTCCTCACATGGCCGACATTCAATATTTGATTTATTTGATCGTGTCACGTTTTCCTTGGTCTTCCTCTATTTCTGGTACCATTTACATCATTAACATATAATTTTTTTACCATTCTTTCTTCATTCATTCTTTCCATATGTCCAAACCATCTTAATGATCTTTTCATTATTTTGTTCATGACACCATCATTCGCACCGCATTCACTTCTTATATTTTCATTCGACACTCTATCATACACAGAATATCCACACATTCGTCTAAGAGATCTCATTTCTACTGCATTTATTCTACTTTCATCCTTCCTTTGCCAGTTCCATGCTTCGCTTCCATACATAAGGGTCGGTAGAAGAACACCATTGTGCACTGCCATATCGAGATATTATAATATTACGTAATACGTATTCTCTGCAAAGCACATGATAAACGCTTTTTTACATTTACAGAATTCTTTCACGCTATCCCGCCACAAGCCGAGGCACCCTCCCACCCATTCTCCGGCTAGGGGTTCACATAGTCGGCTGTCCGGGACCAATCTGAGAAATTCAGAGGATTTCAAAAATGTGTCAGAGAACTATGTAAAATGAGCTGTCCACAGAATCCTAGAGTCCTAATGGGAATATTAAGAAAGGGCTGTTCCCACGCGCAAACTTGTGAAAGGAATTTGCGAATGGCGATTACCACCACTATACGAGTATACACGTAGTAGATATTTTACTACCTGCGCAATTTATCATTCAACGGTGTAAAAATGTTTTGGGCAAAATCTGGAAAATTGTAAAGATCGAAAAGATTTCGTGTAGGTTCTTTATCGCGATGAATAACATAAGGATTTTTATTATGTATTATATTATACAATAGTTAGGTAGGATAAGGTGATCTTTGAATATTTCGGAATAAATCACGATGTTCTTCATATTTTTTTCCCGAAAGAAAATAAGATTTATGAATCTAATAAATAGTGGCAATATCTATGATTGCCGCGCCAAAAGTCCCGAGTTTGATTCTCGGTGATAGCAATGTGATTGTCACAGTATCTTAGTTTGGTGTATAATTCACGGGACAATAAAATGGCGACAGATACAAAAGTAATGATTTTTATTTATTAAAAATGCCTTTTAAAATGTATTATTATTCTTCTCTCTGTGTCCTGTCAGGTCTCTCTAACGTTGACTATCACCCCTTTCATTGTGATGACCTGGGGAAAAATATCCAGAGTGGTATCCCCTTGCCTTCTCTGGAAGATTTTCTGTCGGGGTTACCTTCCCTTAGCTGGGTGTATCCAGTTTTATGGCGCTGGAAGCTCGCCATTCGTCCTCTCTCTATCTGCTATGGCACTTAGTAATATGTGCCATATTGCCCGGGGTTCGCGGGGTCTTTAAAAAGACTTCTCATGGACGCTAGAGAGTTGGACTTGATAGTAGTGTTGCTGGTGTAAATGCAACATGGCGCCTTACGACATTTTGTAGAGGCATACTTTCCAGCAAAACATACAAAATGTGTACCTATTTAGTTAAAATCCACTCATGATTGGGTCTTCAACCGGTTTCGGCAGCTCGCTACCATCTTCTGGATAACAGATTAGCTTACTATCACGTCATGAGAATTAATAGCTTAAAAATGGTATGTATGTATTGGGTTCAAATAACCTGATGTATACAAATGTGGAAAGCAACGGGAAACTACCATATTAAAGGCCCTAGTAGCATCCCAAGAACCAGCAAAAAATTTACTCTTTGCTACAATTCTTAGGATTAAAATAAGCGAAGGAGAAGGAGAAGAAACGTTTTGGGCGAAATCCGGAAAATTGTAAAAATCGAAATAATATTAACATTCTGGGATAAATCACAATGTTCTTTAAAGCATTTTCCCAAGAGAAAAAAAGATTTATGAACCTTAAAATATTGACCAAAGGAATCGCAATAAATAGTTTGAAAGTGTTATTTCGTGCCATGTCATCTGTTGTAAGTAATTCAATAATAGACTCCATTTTCAAGGTACATTTGATTTTTCTTGCGTAAATGTTACCTCATCCATCATAAATACGGCGCGTAAGATCATTGAAGTGAGTAAAGCTATGAAATCAAATCATCTAAAAAACAATAAATTACGCATTACAAAAAGGGAACGTACCTTTTTATATAACAGAAATAATTTTCAAAAAAAATATTTGAAGGTACAGAAGTATACATACATAAAATGTACAATTAAACAGAATATGGTGGTGAAACAGAAATAATTAATAAATGAAACAGAATATCAGACGTGGTGGTCGCAAGAAGGGCGGAATGGGGAATGTTGTTAACATAAAGCGATCGCTTAACCCAACCAATGACAGGTCATAAGTCCTGTAAACGCCTCGATCACCATATTCTGTTTCCAAAAAACGATTTACATCTTCGTCTCTATTGAGATACAATTAATCCTAAAAAAAATTATTAACCCGCAATGGGTAAAATCCAGTATTTGTCTACAAGTATTTGTCTACATCCAAAAACAAACAAGTTTAATTAAAACTTTCGTATAGATGTAAAATACTTCTTTTCAACTACATGTTTTATCCTTGATTATTATTATTATTATTACTATTTTGTTACAGCGCAAGCCAAATCGATGTAAAGGGTATAACTATTATATTAGTTCTCGTAACATGTGATAGGTAGCTAATTTATCGTCGTTTAATAGTCACGTTAATTCTACGTCGTTCTAGATCGTACATTTCAGAGCGTTATCATAAAGTAACTAAATAACTAACTAACCATGACGCCGTCTCTCCGAAGGGGTAGGCAGAAATAATGGACTGCCACACTTTTCTTTCCTGACATATTTCTCTCGCTTCCGCAACATTCATACATCGTGTCATGCACGCGCGTCGATTTCTCTAACTCCTCAAATGGCCGACATTCAATATTTGATTCATTTGATCGTGCCACGTTTTCCTCAGTCTTCCTATATTTCTGGTTCCATTTACATCGTTAACATATAATTTTTTTACCATTATTTCTTCATTCATTCTTTCCATATGTCCAAACCATCTTAATGATCCATTCATTATTTTGTTCATAACACTATCATTTGCACTGTATTCACTTCTTATGTTTTCATTCGACACTCTATCAGACAAAGAGTATCCACCCATTCTTCTAAGAGATAAAGTATTTTTCGAAATACTATAAAATAAAATACATACTGTTATTATAATAAACGAATATCATAAATAATGAAGAATTTTTCATATTGTTTATTGGATGTTATAATAGTTAGAATCTTCGAACTAACTAACCATCATGCCAGGCAGAGAGGATGAACCGCCATTGCAATCTGTCCTAACATACTCTCGAGTATCTTCTACGTCCACACATCGTTACATGCCCATCGATTTTTCCGACTTCGAATGTAGCCGGCTTTTTAATAATTTATAAATTTAAAAATATTAAATAAATATATTTAATCACGGTATGGTTACAAAATATAATTGATGCCAACTAGTTTCGCTTGGACCCAAGCTTCTTCAGGGCAGTATAACAACTAAATAAAAAACACTAAATGTATAATACTTGTACATAAAAAAATAAACGGTGGTGAAATCAGAGGATGGGGTGCGAGGGGGAAAGGTAAAAACGAAAAAAATGGTTACCGCAATTTTCTAAGAAATGCAAATAAATGTAATTAGTTACAAATATTTTATATAGGATTTCAATGCGAGTACTTTACATGAAAATTTATAAATTTGATAGTACCATCCTTTATCTTTATCCAAAATAACTTTATCCTATACAATAATTTCACCCAATCAAAGAACGGAGAAATCTGAGAAACTTCTTTGGTTGCAATATTTCAGGTATTAAAACGCCCAAGATATATGTTAACAGCAAATAAATATAGTCAAGTAAAACATCTAACCCAATAAAAAAGAGTGTGGGTCTACAACGGTCCACTCTGAATTTCAGCAAATTAGCGAAAAAAATATAAAGTTTACATAACTGAGTAATAAAATTAAAATTATGTTAAACACGTACCTTTTTTTATCAGAGAGAATAAATTAACATTTTGTAATCTGTTTAAACAGCGATATCCCTTAAACCAAGAAGAGCCCAAGAAAGAAGTTTATCTAGGTACTGAATACAAATTAGTTATTACCGCATTCTATTGATTTTTTGTACGCTTTTTTCGGTGATTAAGTGAAAGTAATGAGAAACTGAAATGGGAATAGAAATAACCTACCATATTTCGGTAGGCAAGTCTCCGCGTGGCATGACTGAGCATAAGTGCGCCTCCCCCGTCGAGTATAAGGTATGCTCGTATTCCTTGCCACTTCGCGCTTCAACTTTCACGCCTTCTCTCTATCGCGATTTTTTCTTTCTTCGTGGACCGCCAACTATCTCGCTATCTTTTCGGTGGCCAGTCACGTGGTCGGAGACCCTCCCTTAGATTGTCGCGAGCTATCTTTGGGATCCTATTTTCTTGCATACGGGAGACATGCTCGTTCCAGTATTTTCTCATTTGGCGCCCCCATCTGACAATGTCTTCATCCTCGCAAATTCTTCTGATTAATGAATTTCTTATTTTTTTCTATATCCTATATTTTTTCTTCATATTTCAACCAAATATCCGCCCCATTGAAGGGTATCGGACTCCTCGGTACCTTGCGGGGCCCCGTTCTTTCCATTTGGATCAATTCTCTTTTTAAATTTTACACATTAAAATGTTACGTTACCTGTGTTCCCGTCCCTAGTTTCCGTGACTGTTTTCTCTATTATTATTAACTTAGGATTTTTTTTCATCTTTCCAAGTTTTCTCACCCCTCCCACACTCCGTTACAATTTTATAACAGGCCATAAAATCATGTACCATATTTTGCTTTGTTTTGTTAGATTGGTTAATGCGTATTAAACACATAATGGCATTTCAAATTTGTTAAATTTTCTCTTCTCTTGTTTTTGTGTCATGCGGACGTAAATTATTATATTAAAAGTGAAGTGTTTACGATTTCCGAAAACTTTTATCTAAGACCTACGATGGCTCTTAACTGAAATGCTTCTTCTAAGCTTTCTGACGATGAAGATGCTTCACACGGTCCTTTGTTCCATCCAGGAAAAGGCGAAACTCTCGAATATGGTCAAAGATAAGTTAATAGTGACGAGAATTGTTTTATTGTCCAATGAATGTTAATTCCCTTATTTAAAGTGTCGTTAATAGGTTTTCTGACTACGAAAGAATTCAATATACTAACAAAGAATCTTACTTCGCGGAAATTCATTTATCGCGTAGAGTCTGGAACGGATTTAGCCGCGATAAACGAGGGATTACTGTAAGCGTATGTGGGTACACGGTGCGAGAGCAGGGGATAACCCTGACCTTGGCGCCGCCTCCACATCCCTGGACCATTAGCACGTCCCGTGTGAGGGAGATCATTTCCTCGAGAGTCGAAGGAAAGCGCGTGACGTTACTTATTTTAAACGTTTTTTTTTGCGAAAAATTATTATTGCATTTTTATCCTCGGCTTACTCTTCATCGCACGATGTATACATACTAACTATGGTGTTATATAAATTGTACAAGAACCACCGTCTCAAAGAAATGTGTATTAACTTATTGAACGCTAAGGCATTAACACTGTGGAATTCCAAAGTAATATACTTAGGAAATTTAAAATAACTTTGTTTTTTGGTATACAAAAAAAAATCTACAAAAACTGGTACAAGTTAAAAGCATAAAAATTGGAGGTTCACTCCAGGCGTTATCTAGCAATGTGATAATTGCGTAAAAGCCTTTCACATTGTATTAATAAAGATTTTCTATTTAATGCTTACAAATTATCTTAATAGATGGCGATAGTGTAGTTGTCCCTTCCAACAGTGAAGTTATTAAAAAATAATCACATATATACAAGTTCAAAAAATTGTCTGACGTGGTGTCGTAAGAAGGGCAGAATGGTGAATGTTGTTAAACATAAAGTGATCGCTTAACCCAACCAATTACAGGTCATAAGTCCTGTAAACGTCTCGATTACCATATTCTGTTTAAAATTATTTACAACTTTATCTCTATTGAGATACAATTAATCCTTAGAAAATAACTTTGTTTAATTCACTATTTAGTAAAAAAAATTTTTTTAAAACACGACATGTTTTGGAGGACACCTCCATCTTAGATGGAGCCTCCATCTAAGATGGAGGTGTCCTCCAAAACATGTCGTGTTTTTAAAAAAAAAAAATTGGAGGTATCCTCAAATGCTTCAAGTCTGTTCATTGAGTTAACTTTCAAGGTCCATGTTTCACATCCGTACAATAAAACAGACCACACATAGCATTTAATCATTCTCTGGCGGAGTTTCAAGTTTACGTTATCATTGCAGAAGAGTGATTTCATTTTATTAAACGTTTCTATCATGATACATTATTCGACTGTAAGCTGTTGGGAGTGCATGTGTGCTCGTATATCTCGCAAGCAACGATGTCAGACAACTCGATCGAACTTCAAAATATTTCTTCAAGTTCCAGTTTTACCCAGTAGGAAGTGAATCGTAAAATAAATGTATGAATAATTATTGTTTCTTGAACGATGCTGTTAAACTCCATATTAAATAATCTATACGAATGAAAACATTAGTTTTCTTGAAGTTATATTATATTTTATGTGAACTACATGTTTCGCTATTCTAAGGCATTATCAACACAATATACCTACAAGTATAGACAATATACCTGTAATATAAATACACTTGTAAATTTGTATTTACACCACTTAATTCATTAATCTTCTCAACAAACAACCGGTTTCGCTACCGCCAGAGCTTCGACAGGGTTACAAAAGACACTACCTTTTCGTTTTTGAAAAGAAGAGTTTAATAACAAATTTACAAATAATAATAAATTGGATAATTTATAGAGCGCCATGTATTAATATTAAATTTAATAATGCCACACCACAAATAAAGTGCTTCATACAGACCAGTCGGTCGATGCCACCGGGCCTGGCGAAATCGGTCGCTGTCAAAATAAAGACAAAAGTGAGGGAAGTTAAAAAATGTCGTTTTATTTCATTATTATTTTTAATGAATGGATACTTTAAATCCCTCGTCTATGTATATTTATCAATAATTTTTCAGTAAAGACCTTGCCCTTCTGTTAAATACCTGTAATATTGAATCAAAACTTTCATTCAATCAATCAATTTCAAATTGGTTCCGTAAGATCGAGATAGATGAATGAAGTTAAAGAAAATTTGACATTAACCCGGAATTAAAAAGCAATGGACGAGCATCTTACATCCGTGACGGATCAATCATGTCCTCACCATTCATCTTCATCGTTTACCGCTCACTGCCCATCCCCTACTTCCGCCCACACCACCCCTCCCAGCCCTCTATTGACAGTAACACTAGATATCAGTAGCGTAACAAATATTGCTTTCGATGTCGATCTCCTAAATAAGAATTATTCCGATTAAACATTAATATGTTACTTATAATCCAGCAGCGTAGTAAGGAAAAGTGTCAGAAATAGTATCAAAAGCACTATTTTTCTAATTATAAAATTATTTTTCATGACATTTTTCGAAGGTATTAAACCTTTATTGTCAGGAAAATGATATTATTAAATCACAAACACAATAATTTTGGAATTCCAGATTGTTAACGCCGTACGTTTATCAATGTTGTTTTGTTGATTGGCATTCAAATAACATATCTAGATATAAATATATTTATATTTGTGGATAAAATCTATTTATATCATGATCATATATAATTGGGGGTGAATTTTCCTAACACAGCAATGCATTAGAAACCCTTTTTCAAATATACACAAATATGTAATAAAATTCTGCTTTAATTTAATATAACTGTCAAATTTAATTATATATCGCGTTGCTGTCAAAACAAACAAACAAATTGATAAGGGTTTTTAATTGTTTCTTTTGGATAAGTAAACTTTTGCCTTAACCAATTATTTTATATTAAAAATAAGATCGAAGTTACTAGAGTAACTGTGAATTACTCCTTATAAAATCCACGATCTCGCGAATAAATGCTTTTAAATTCGGTTATACATAATTTGAAAGATTTGTTAATTGTTTCTTGAACAACAATGTAAAACTCCATATTAAATTATTAATATGTATGAAAACACGATTGTTTTCAAGGAGTTTTATAATAATATATTTTTTATGACATGTTTCGCCCTTCTAAGGCATTATCAAATGTGACGAAACTTCAACTTGTTGCAGTTTATATACACTAGTAAATGGAGCAGAATATGGTGATTAACGAAAATTGATGTGACTTTATACATTTTTAACAATTAATTATTTGGGTAGGTCTTAGAAAGGCGAAACATGTCATTCATAAATATTATAATAAAACTTCTTGAAAACTAGTTTCATACATATTAATAATTTAGAAGAGTAAATAAGTTAATATTGTTCCTGACTGTCAAAATTTTATATAATATACACTTATATGTATATGTCTCTCTTTGCTACGTTTGCATGTGAAATTTTGGTAATAATAAATGTGGATATGAACGGTTAGCATCCCATTTTTATTTTCCAGTGATGATATAATAATTAACGCCCAAGATACGCGATACGCCCTTGTGAGATCCGCCCTCTCCAGTAGCAGCCCCGCCGCCTAAGATGGGAAGATAGACATTAAAGTTAATTCGGTACTTGGGACGCGAGACCACGAAAAAGGTATATCTTTCGTTTCCCAATAACATTCTGTCAGTAATGAAAGAGATTAACGGTTCGTCGATTGGTTTAATTATATTGCTCCACACCATACATTTCGTTTGTAAATAAAGCTTATACAGGGTATCTTGTACTTGTTAAAAATAAACATGTGATATTTAAATGCGTAAAATGCGAAATATGCTGAAAATAATGTCACCAATCTATTTCACTTTGATTTTCTGAAAAATATAAAATATAATATTTACATTAAAACTTTAGTAGACTAGAAATGTTAAAACTTTCAGATATTTCTAACTTCATAGATTAGTTATTTTTTGTAATATTTTCGTCCTTCAAAATGATCATCAAATAAAGAACAACGCTCACATGGAAAAATACTATTTAAATTTTTTCTATGTTTTAGATCTAATCTTCTTCTTCCTTATTGTAGACCTATGTGGTCTATTCTCCAGAGGGTTGCTCCTCTTGTGAGGTAGATTCCCAGCTGTTCTTCCATCTTTTAGGAGGTCTTCCACGAGGACGAGTCCCATGAGGCTGATTATGCAATGCAATTTAGGGAAGTCTGGTGGTGTCCATTCTTTGAACATCACCGTACCAGTTCCTTTTTCGCTGTCTGCTCCATCTTATAATATCATCAACCTCACATATCTCTCTTATTCTGGTGTTCCTCACGCGATCTCTCAGTGCTTTGCCTGCTATCGTCCTAAGAGAGGATGATATCGTCCTAATATCTAATCTAGATTGGTTATATTTATCTTGACTGATTTCAGCGATTTTGCAATAATGTCATCGGTTGTTAGATAAAACAAACGAAACTATCAAGAAAATTAATATCAGTTCATATTTTAAATAAGATATTTTAATAATTAATACGAACGAAAACGTCACTTTTATAGAAGTTTTATTAAATTTAATGGGAATGACATGATTCGCCCTTCTAAGGCATTATCAAATGTACTTTAGAATGGTGAAACATGTCATTCCCATAAAATATAATAAAACTTCTAGAAAACTGACGTTTTCATTCATATTAATTATTTAATATGGAGTTTTACATGATTGTTCAAGAAAATAAGATATTTTAATCTAAATAAAATATATTTCTAAACCTTTAACAAAATATTTATAAAAAAAATATTAGAGGTGGACACCTAAAAGAGCCCTATAAAACACCTTAATAAACTTTATTTCTTTATAAAAGACAGTTTTTAATATTATTATATTATTTTTTAATTTTAATAATTCTATTAAAAAAGTTTTAATCAAAAGAACATCAAACAGAAATATCAATCCACTAGGTAACCTGATATAAAATATCATGATTATTTAGAAGGAAGTTCCATTTTTAAAATGTCATTCTTAAAAAAAATTCTTCAAACTAAATCTTAAAAAGGTCAAGTGGCTAGTTATTCCACCCTCTTTAGAATTAGGCATCTGTCATGCTCTATATTTTATGTAAGTGTATAAACATGAGAAGACTAGATAGGTGGGTACTGTCAGCATCTACAGGTGGCCACTAAAGTTGTCATTAAATTTACGCGAATCCGATAAAGTCAAAGGTTGTCGCCGTTCGTGAGTGGGTAGCGTAATACATTGTGCGAACTTCACACTGGACTAAGGCTCGGGTTGGCAGACGAGATGGATGCAAGGTTTCCAAGGGTGAATTGACAATTTTTAACCCAGTAATGTGGAACCGCCACTTTCCACCTGCTACGGAACAGCTGAACCAAGATACGAACACACGATGATCACCTTTTTACTTCGACCGACGCGTGAAATTTACGTATATTTTTTGCGGTTTATGAATGAAACGATATATTGTATAGTGAAAATTATTTCATAATATATACATAGTTTAAATCTACTAAGGTTTATGACTTCGACCGGTTTCGACAGCCCAGAAGATGGCAGCGAATTGTATTATTTTTATTATTTACAATGAACTTATATGCAAAGAAATTTCAAATTCGAGAAACAACATTAATATATTTTTTTTTTTTTTACTTTTACAAGATATACATTTGATAAAAAAAGTTTATGGACTGTAGTTGTCACACTAGGCATGGCCTGTATTGTGACAACAACATAAAAGAGCATGTTAGTGGAATTGTTAGTAGGTAACAAAGCGGTTTATTAGTATTTGTTAGGCATCTTATGCTAACATTGGTAAGTGACTTATCGTAACATGATGATATAATTAAAATTGAATGCTAGGAAAGTTGTAATAATAAATTTACATACTTGGATAAGAAATCTATTCTAAGATGGTTAGAGAACTTTTAAATTTATTTTTCATTAATTTATTTGAGACTCTCAGGAAGACGATTGAAAATATATGGTGCGCGGAAAGGAAATTGTTTTTGGACTAGAGCTGAGCGACAGTGAGAAAATGGAAAATTCTGAGGAATATATTATGGGACGGTTAGAGTTATGAAACGAGATATGTATTGTTTCTTGAACAATGATGTACAACTCAATATTGATAATTAATCCAAATGAAAACGTCCGTTTTCAAGAGGTTTTATTTTATTTTATGGGAATGAGATGTTTCATCTTGGAACAGCTTTACCAAATGCTTTAGCAAACTTTTGATACTTTCTTAGCAAAGCTAAATATACCCATTTTATAAATTAAAACTTCTATATAAAAGACATTTTCATTCCAATCAATTATGAAACTTGACACATTTTTCAATTATAAAATTCTTTTTAATTAAAAATATAACCAGAGACAGATTATCAGACTCTAAGATGACAACTAAAAGCACTAAAAAAATTAGTGGAGTCTTACATTTTTAAATAATAATTAAATAAAACGATGTTTTTTTAACTACTTCCACTTTTGTCTTTATTTAGACAGCGACCGGTTTCGCCAGGCTTGCTGGCATCGACAGACTGATGCCAGCGAGCCTGGCGAAACCGGTCACTTTCTAAATAAAGACAAAAATGGAAGTAGTTAAAAAACATCGTTTTATTTAATTATTATTTAAAATGAACTTCCATCAAGAGATTTCAGTAAAATCATTTGATTATCTTACATTTTTCATTATATTATATTATATTTTTATTCTTAAATTATTCTTACAATACAGCAAAATAAAAAAAATATCCGTCACGAATTCTTCCATTTGAATAGAGAGAATAATTTATTTCAACTCAAATATAACATTGTTCTCTTAACAAATTTTACGAGATTGTTTAAAATGACATCTATCGTTGTAAAATATAAGCTCGGTCCAGAAATCAGCACCGGTCTTAAATTTTCTAACAAATATTGTATATTGGATTGGATTCCGTATAATTGTTTTAAATAACGTACGTATGCTGTTTGTTCATACATTTCCTTCCGAAATGTCCTCCTCACAGGCATTACCAGAGTCAGAAAAGGCATTAAATGTCAAAGCTCTCGGAGAAAAATTACTAGGAACAAAAGCATTAATGCTTTTAAAAATGTTGATTCCCCTCAAAATCCTCAGTAAGTTTTCCTGTTATTTTATATGTATTTAAATTTGGTTCCTGTCGTCCTTACGAAATACCATTAGCACACAAGAAAAAGCTTTTCACGCCTATCTATGTACGTCTTTGACTTTGCAGCTAATACAATGTGTAAACGAATATACATATTTATATTTATGTGTATGCTTATGTGAACTCTCCTAATCCCAAGGGTATGGCAGCCTTTCTAGCTCGTATCATAAAGGGCCTCAGGATCTGAGAAAACTTCTTGTCATTAATTACCCCTTAAAAGTCTTTGAAACTTAACCAGCCTAGTGTCCTTGCTTACTATTTCCAAGTTTTCAAATATACATATTTTTATTGAACGCTATGGCATTCACACTGTGGAATTCTATAGTAATATACTTAGGAAATTAAAAATTACTTTGTTTAATCCACAAAATATTTTAAAAATATTAAAAAAAACAAGACATGTTTCGGAGGATACCTTCATCTTCAGGTGTAAAAATACAATGATTTATATTTTTACACCTGAAGATGGAGGTATCCTCCGAAATATGTCGTGTTTTTAATATATTTTTAAGAATTAGTGGATTTAACAAAGTTATTTTCAATTTCCTAAGTAAATATACATATTTTTATTCAACCACCGTTCTTTTGCAATTATATTGTTTTTTACATTGAATGGTTAGATTTGAAATATTTTTAATTACACAAATAAAAGGGTCGTTAATGTATTAGAATTAATGTTTTATGTCAAATACATTTTTTTTTCAATTTGCAGTTAAATGAATTCGAATTTATTGTATGTTTTAAGGACATTTATTATAAATATGTACAAAAGTGTAACACTATTTTACTAATTTTTTTAAAAGGCTTTTCTTTTTTGAAGCTGTGGTCCAGGATAGGTGAGGAACTTTTGGTATAGACTCTTGCAACTGATGTTTAAATAATGTTTTCTCCAATTCAAATTGGTCAGACTCAAAATGCAAAATAATTTACGTCATGAATATTTTAATACTACACACGCGTTACTTATAGTTTAAAATGAGAGATATGAAAAAATAAAACTCTTATTATTTAACTACGGTATAAACGGTAACTATGGTTATTATAACTGATTCCAACTTGTTTCGCTTGGACCCAAGCTTCATCAGAGCAATTTATTATATTGCCCCGATGAAGGCTTGTTACTTTATAAATTTGACTTTAAAATGTCTAACCACAAAGTGAGTACTTCATAAGCAAAACTTATAGTTTAGCTACGTACGCGTAACCATGTATCCCAAAAATCAGTTTTTCTTCTGCGTTTAATGTAAAAATCGATGCTGTGAATATAATATATATAGGGTCCGCAATATACGTTATGTTAATTCGCCTTCCATCCCTTATAAACTAGTTAAGAGTGGTGTAGTTAAGAGAGGTATAGTTAAGAGTGTCCTTGTTGAGATTTGGCGACTAATTATTTATCATTACTCTCCCGTAATCTGCGGTGCGGGGGCTGATATCGGATTAGCACTGACCTACATTAGGGTGAACAGATGGGACGCGAACTCAAGGTTTTCAATACCGGACAAGAGTATCACACATTATTAGTGCTTGTAATTATATCAGCCCATACACGGACATTCAATGCAAGATGAAAATCTTATGAAAATGTTAAAAATGAGACTTGAAAAAATATTTGGCAATGAGACCATTTTCAGTAATTAATACAAATGAATTATTTTTTTATGTGAATGACATATTTCGCCTGTCGTCAGGCATTATCTAATGTCATTCGATAATGCCTTAAACAGGTGAAACATATAATTTTCATAAAAAATAATAAAATTTCTAGAAAACATACGTTTTCATTCGTTTTAATTATTTAATTAGAAATGAGATCTCTTAGACGAATGTGTGAATACTATGTGTATGATAGTATCGAATGAAAATATAATAATAAAATGCGGTGTGAATGATGGTGTTATGAACAAAATAATGAAATGATCATTAAGATGGTTTGGACATATGGAAAGAATGAATGAAGAAAGAATGGTAAAAAAGAGTATACGTTAACGATGTAAATGGAACAAGAAATAGAAGAAGACCGAGGAAAACGTGGCACGATGAAATTGATCAAATATTGAATGTCGGCCACGTGAGGAATCAGAGAAATCGAAGCGCGTGCATGACACGATGTATGAATGTTGAGGAAGCGAGATAAATATGTCAGGAAAGAAAAGTGTGGCAGTCCATTATTTGCGCCTACCCCTTCAGGGACACGGCGTGATTATCTTTATTAAATTAATGATCTTTTTCAATGAGGTGGGATTAGCGAATTCAGGAAAAAATTTTAATAGACATAATTTTGCTAACCACCTCAATTTTGCGTCACTCTGTATATCCAAAGTTTTTTTGTTTGAGCATATACTAGCAAGCTTACTACTATCCGCACGGAATGAACGTTCAGCGTTGGTTGCTATGTAAAATATACTGCTGTCGGAGGTTTTTAGAAAATCGTAAAAATATGACGATGTCATCACATGTGCGTCCGGAGCCCGGGGCGATCTCATCTCGCAAGATCAGAGTCCGCACATTACCCAAGGCGTGAGGGCATTTGCAAATTTATCGAAAATGGCAATTTCCTTTTGCGATGTCATCAACCCCGGATCGGATCCGCCATTCGCCGGGCCGTGGGGACGACATATCTTGTTATTAGCGCGCTGAAGCTGTGATCTGAATCTTTTTGCGTAGAATAATATTCTCTAATTCTTAAAAATCTATTTCACGCGAGCGAGCGACGAGCGCTTTGAAATTTTCACGGTTAAACGCTGCATCGATTCAACCATGGTTTAATGTCTGGAATTTGGCTCCTCACACAAATCATTATGGTACGTAAGTTCCTTTCTAGCGCTGGTCTATATTGTTCATACTAAAAGTGCCACTAAAACTACAGAGACAAGTGGGGAAGACGTTGTCTGAATCAAAAGCCGTAGTTAATATATAATACGAGCTATCAGACGATTTCATTAATTTCTTCAACTTTTCGTACTGCATTCTTTAAAACATTATCGAAATACTAAAGTAATGTAAATAAAATGGTATATGTACAATAATACAAAATTTGGGTTAAAAAGTTTTTTTTTAATATTAAAAAAACATTTACAAACAACAACAAACCATCACGCCGTTTCCCCGCAGGGGTAGGCAGAGAGAATGGACCGCCACACTACTCTATCCTGGCAAACCTCTCTAGCTTCCTCCACATTCATACAACGAGTCATACGCGCACGTCGATTCCTCCGACTTCTAACATGACCAACCTTTAAAATTTGATTAATTTGGTCATGCCATGTTTTCCTCGGTCTGCCTCGACTTCGTACCCCATTTACATCATTAACGTATACTTTCTTAACCATTCTTTCTCCATCCATGCGTTCCATATGTCCGAACCAACGCAGCGATCCTTTCATAATTTTGTTCATAATACCTTCTTCCGCTCTGCATTCCTTTCTTATATCAGCATTTGAGATTCTGTCGTATATCGTTCTACCACACATACGTTTTAGGGACCTCATCTCTACCGCATTTATTCTACTCTCATCCTTCTTCTGCCAGTTCCATGCTTCGCTTCCATACATTAAATATGTTCAGAATATATTATACAAAACATGCAAAAGGCCTACACTGACATAGCACGGAGATCAGAGCGGATACCACAAGAACGAAGACTGAAATGCGGGTGGCAGAGATGCGGACGCTAAGGATGGTAGCAGGAAAGACTCTTCGAGATAGAGTGAGGAACACGCCTATGCAAGGTGGAAAATATCTTAAGATGGGGCCGACAACGTAGAAGATACTGGAATGCGCATGTGCAAAGGATGGATCCCTTTAGAATCCCGCACGTTGTGGCGCATCAGATTCCTGTTGGCTGCCGTCCCTCCGAAGACCGCTAAAGAGAATGAAAAGAATGAAGAAAATCGCTGGCATCGAGAGACTGGTCGATGCCAGCAAGCCTGGCGAAACCGGTCGCTGTCGAAATAAAGACTAAAATGGAAGTAGTTATAAAACATCGTTTTATTTAATTATTATTTGAAATGAACTTTCATCAAGAGATTTCATATAATCGTTTGTTAGTTAGTTAAATGTAATATAATATAACTGAAAAAACATATATAATCACATAAATATAAAGTTTTATTAATGTGTGACAATTCATATACATACATAGCATATATTTCACAAAGATTCGCTTCATATGCGTTAAAAGATGAACAAATAATATATCTTTCTAAAAATATATAGATTCGAATATTCAAAATCTTTATGATGCTCCATTGTTTTTCGTTTCATTTTAGACCCCAAAATCAAACAGTATCAGGTTCACGTCTATATTAAGACGCAATTATTCGGTTTTCTTAAAATTACTTAACTAAATAAACACCTGAAGATGAATAATGGCGCGCAAACTCCCTTAATGGGGCGACGAGAATACTTTTAGGAAAACTTCACTCTATTTCCCCCTCCCCTGCCTAGGTCTACCATATTACCAAGCATTTTCCGTTTATTGACACTTCTTTACATTTTGTATACACTATATTACAGCTGTATTTTGTAAGGTATTGAATTTTATTTCGTTTTGATATATTCGTACATCGTGTCATGCACGCAAGTTGAATTCTCCTACTCCTCGCGTTGCCGACATTCAATATTTGATTAATTTGATCATGCTGCATTTTCCTTTTTCTTTCTCTATTTTTAGTTTCATTTACATCAGAGGTTCCCAAACATTTTTGTGCCGTAGATCCCTTACCGATTTTATCTATTTTGTGTACCTACCCCCTGCTTTCGTAATTGATTTTTTGCTGCCGAATTCTACTAGCCGGAAATCGCTGTCGAGCTGAAAAAATAATCGCCAACGATTTACAGCGTCCCAAAAAAAACGTCGCCAACGATTTCGATATTCGTTTCAATATTTTGCTTCAATTAAGTTGAACCATCTCGTGGACCCCATTTTCATCTCATGGATCCCCAATTATTTTCGTCTGTCGTAGACCCCTTGCAATTTGTCGTGGATACCGGGGGGGGGGGGTCTATAAAGACACCTTGGGAATCACTGATTTACATAAAAAAATTTAGCATTCATATTTCCATTCGACGCTCTATCATACTAACGTATATCTTATTTCTATTCTGACGTAATCAAACGTGGATATATACTTTACGAATATGCGTTTTTTTAGAGATGAGAAAATATATTGAACACCTTTTATACAATAAAAGGACGTAGCATTGCTGAGATATATTCACTATCCTACACGTATTCATTGTGAAGTGAAGTTACTTTGTAAACCCCGTCTGGGCCGGAAGAAAAAGAGCGTTGAACTCTTGTGAGAGCATTGTGATCAGTGATTACATTAGACACGGAGATAACTTTGACTCCGTTGTGTAATTCCACTAGTGGTAATGACCCAGTTGGGGATACTAACTAATTTCTTTACCAAAGAATCAAGATTAAAGAATAACGAAAATGCAAAAATATTTCTAGTTTTCTAAACTAGGTTGAATAAACGCCTGGACTTGGACTTCATTCGGTTAACTAGCTGAACAACAAAGCGTTTCAATTATGTGAAACTTTTGTTAACCCCTTCAGTGCGACTGGCTACGTTTGCAGTCTTTCGAACTCTGGCAGACTACATTTGCAGCTCATATTTGAATATATCTTATAAATCTTTTTTTTTACTTTAGTTCCTAACTACTAAATTGTACGTAATTTCAAGATGATCTATCTGAGTTATATATGTAGCCAACTACAGTTGGAGACCTTTTTTTTACTGCAAATTAAGACAGTGGTACATTGGAGGTAAAACTAGCTGTGTTGTTCTACCGTTATCGCGTCTAACAAAAGCAATAGAGAGCCCAGACCACATTTAATCTAATTTCTCATTAACATAATGGAGGGACAATTGGACCTCATCATCCCAGAAGACATAATTTCTGTGTCAAAGATCTCTCGTGACAACCTTCGTGGCAGATTGCCAAGAGCTTTGACTGCCATACTGAAGGTCCCAGATTCGATTCTTAGCGATGGCAGTGTGATTGTCACGCTGTCTTTAGTCTGGTGTAGAATTCAAGTAACAATAAAATGGCGAGTTTCAATAGTTAAAAAATGTAAACAGAAATTGGGTTCAAATAACCTGCCTTATACAAATGTTGAAACTAACGGAAAACTTCCACACTAAAATCCCAAGTGGCATCTCAAGAACCAGTAAAAAATTTTACACTTTGTCTGCAAAGTAATTCCTTGGATTTAAACCAGCAAAAAAGAAGATCATTAGATCTATTATTATTAGATACTAGAGTTGTATATCTACGGGCTAAGCTTAATACAACTTAACTGGTTTTTATATTATTCATTTTAATTTTAAAACAAAATAGCAACAGTTTTTCGCACTTATTATCCATTCAGGCTACTCTCAAAACCTTCCTGGGATTAATAAGAATAAACTGTGATATTCTCGGAGAAAAAGGCTTAGCAATCTTTGAGAAAATCAAAGACAAACAGACAACCATTCATTTGAATATATTGAGTAAAAGAAATAGAAGAAAAATATAACCATGAAATATTATTGTATGTCTGCTGGACAGTCTTCAAAGCGCTACATGGAATGGAAATAAAGTTATATATCTGAACTCTGTATAACGGACAGCCTAAATACAAGGAAATCCACACTTCGCTCGGCGAACTCGTACAAATTTCGGGGATCAAGCGTTCGCGGTAGCCGGTCCATCAGCTTCACACCTCAGATGCATAAATGATCCGACTAAACTGAAAACTCATCTTTTTCATATTTCATACTCAATTTAAACATTTATACTTTGTTCTACTATACTTTTTAACCGATCGCGAAAATCAGATGAAGCGTTCAAATTTAGATTTTTAGTTTTATAAGGATTAATTGTATCTCAATAGAGACGAATATGTAAATTGTTTTCTGTAGTGTAGAGTGAATTTAAATATGTAAAGATAGGCGTGGAATCCTACCATATATACAAGTTCCAAAAAATTGTCAGATGTGGTGGTCATAAGAAAGAAAAAAAGTGGGAATGGGGAATGTTGTTAAACATAAAGCGATCGCTCAACCCAACCAATGACGGGTTATAAGTCCTGTAAGCGCCTCGGCCACTATATTTTGTTCCCAGAAAACAATTGACATCTTCGTCTCTATTGAGATACAATTAATCCTTATAAAATAAAAAAAAATTATCCGCAATGGGTAAAATCCAGCATTGGTCTACAAGAATTTGTGTACATTTCAAAATGTTAGATTTTTAGATTAAAACGCGTCTTAATGCGCCCTTGAGGTGATAACATCACAAAAACGGCGCTTTAAAAGTTAGCATATTATTATGATTATTATTATTATTCATCTCCGAAACGTTTGACGTAAAATGTTATTACAACACCCTGAGCTGTCGGGACCCTCAGACTATCAGACTAGGATCAGCGAGAATGCTGTGGCCACTTGACTTATTTCCTGAGCACATTACCTCCGCGACATATTTATGGCCCATTGACCTGGAAACCCCTCCGGAGTCAACAGCGGAAGGGCCAGAGAACAGAGGGAAGGGAAGGGACTATTTATTACACCTGGCACATTTTTTGTAACATTCACTCCCCGCTTCCCCCCAAAGTACTTTATCATAGCACGAATTCAAATTTATTATTTCGACGAAATCAGTTCACTCCTACATATTTTCAGCAGGTACCCATTGAGTAATGTATTGAATTAAATTACGCATTTCTCGCCTTTCGCAAAAAGTAGCACTTTGGTCTGCGTAGGCAGAATCCAATCACATAATGTACTCTTAGATTTATCACAAATATCTAGATCTCGGGAATCATATTGAAAAAATCAAATAAATTGTCTTTGTAATCTAAATTATATTAAATATTTCTAATACAACACAAATATACAAAATACATTAGAGATATGGCCGTTCACAATGGAGTTCTGATCCCAACCCTAATATATGGAACTGGCAGAAGAAGGATGAGAGCAGAATGAATGCGGTAGAGATGAGGTCCCTAAGACGTATGTTTGTAATAGAACGATATACGACAGAATCTCAAATGCTGATATAAGAAAGGAATGTAGAGTGGAATGATGGCTCCGTTGGTTCGGACGTATGGAGCGCATGGTTGGAGAAATAATGGTTAAGAAAGTATACATTAATGATGTAAATAGAGTACGGAATAGATGCAGAACGACGAAATTAATCAAATTGTAAAGGTTGGCCATGTTAGAAGTCGGAAGAATCGTCGTGCGTGTATGTCTCGTTGAATGAATGTGGAGAAAGCTAGAGAGGTATGCCAGGATAGAGTAGTGTGGCGGTCCATTTTCTCTGCCTACCCCTGCGGAGAAACGGCGTGATGGTTTGTTTGTTTATTTTGATATTGAAAGAAGGTTGGGGCAGGCAACAAAGTGAAAGATGTACTTAAAGTTGTCATCGAAAACAAAAGGCAATTCAAAAAAGCTAAAATGGCAGTGTACGGTGTTTGTACCAACTCTTATGTACATAAGTGAAGCTTCGAACTGGCAAAATAAGGATAAAAGTAGAAGAAATGAGATATCTTAGAAGTATGTGTGGAAAAACTGTGTCGAATGAAAATATAAGAAGTGAAGGCGATGCGAATAAAATTGTTGAAAACAAAATAACGAAAGGAATATAAATATGGTTTGGACACACGGAAAGAATAAATTAAGACAGACAGAAAAACAGTATATGTTAACGATGTAAATGAAACAAGAAATATAAGAAGACCGAGGAAAACGTGGCACCACCTAATTAATCAAAAATATTGAATGTCGGTCACGCGAGGAGTCGAACACTCGTCGATTGTTCCTACTTCGAACATGGCCGCCTTTCAGTAATTGATTTATTTGGTCATGCTTTGTCTTCCTTGGTCTTCCTCGACTACTTTTCCTATTCACACTACTTGTATATATTTTTTTAACCATTCTTCCCTCATCCATTTTTTCCATAGGTCCGAACCATGACCCTTTCTTAATTTATTTATCACGCATTCATCCGCCTTACATTCCTTTCTTACTTCATCATTAGATATTCTATTATACATTGTTTTTTCGCACATTCTTCTTAGTGACCTCATTTCTACGGCATTTATCCTACTTTTATCCTTCTTCTGCCAACTCCAAGCTTCACTTCCATACAAAAGGGTCGGGACTTGAACTCCATTGTGCACTGCCATCTTTACTTCAGTCGATATATTTCAATTTCTATTATATAAATAGGAATCAATTTAAAAACTAAAGAATTATGTAGCTCTTATGATCTGTGGAATTTCAGGTTTTTTTTATATACCAAAAATAATTAGTTTGCAAATAAGTATATAGATGGCCTATATTCCTCTTCATCTACGATATTATTTAATTTTCTTTTCTCTACAATACTACATACATATTATAGCAGTTATGTGTATAATCTGTATCGAAATATATAAGAATATTATTCAGCATCTAGTGTAATAAGATATCTCCCCAGGGCCACTTTATTTCCAGTCCGGCCCCGTTAAAGAGCGCAAAAGTGGGGTCAAGTCTTTGCTGAATGGAGATTCCTTTAATTAAAAAGATTTTTAATAACAGGTACCTATCTACATACATAGGCATTAGCCTAAAACTCTGACCTAAAAACCCATTTTTAACAATTGTAAAAGTATAATTTACATGATAAACGTTCATTTTTCTTTCGATTCTCTTTTCAACGATATTTTAAAAACAATGATTTAAAAAGTTCTTCACAGGAAATTAGCTCTAACCGCTATATTTACAAAGAAGTTTTCCTTGTTTTATTTGTTATATTATCAGCTGCCCCTGTTCGAGGTAGATGGCCTTCACGATTGTAGGTCCTCGTGTGGCTAAAGAGACGAATCCTGGACTCACAAACTCTGGGGCAATCTAGAGCAGGGCAAAGAAACCGCCACCGTCATTCGTTAGTCTATCCTTTCGCTTCCTCTTCCCGTGGCGTCGTCCCTCCGCTATGCTTTAAAATCCTGGGTGCCTATATGTACTGATATTTTCTTTCTAGGTCTGTCGTCTGCGGTGTTTTACTTGCATGTGCTCCCTTTGCCTTCCCTTTATCCTCACCCAATGACCACCTTTACCTCGCTTTAATCCAGCCCTCCGCATTTTTCCTCTCTCTCTCCCTCCTCCAGAATGTTCCGTCTTCCTCATGTAAAAAAAACAAAAAGTTCGTTTATACTGAAGTACGATAACAAGTCAGTAAAGCCTCTGCCATGTCAGGGTGTCTGAAGAATCTGTTCTGGAAGAACAAGCACATGGGTAACGACAGCAATACCAGAATTTATAAGACACGCAAGCGACCTATAATGACGTACGCTGTAGAGACTCGGGCTGACACTGTGCGAACCAAGGGTCTACTAAAACATCGGAGATGAAGGTCCTAAGATTAATTACTGGAAAAACTCTCCGAGATCGTGTCCGCAACGCAGACATAAGAAAAACTTGCAAAATAGAGAATATCGTTCAGTGAAATAGATCCAGAAGAAGATACTGGAGGGACCATGTAGCCCGAATGGATAGTGACAGACTTGCATATACAGCCGCTTATGAAATCTCCTTCCGGACACCGCCCACCTGGAAGACCGTCTAACAACTGGAGCTGGACCTCATCATCCGACGAAACATGATTTCTGTGTCACAGATAGTCAGATCTATTAAAAGAGGAAGCAGATTATTTATTTGTGAATTTCAGCAACGCTGAAAACTGATCAATATTTCGCACGCTTAATAGAACACTGGCTTAACTCAAAAAATCAAGTTTTGCTCAATCTGTCTTGAGTCATGTTTTAACAAAAACAGTCGAAACACACATACGAATGGATAACGTTAACATTGTGAACGATTATCGTACTACGAATGGATAGCGTTAACATTGTGAAAAATAGATGGATAGCGTTAACACAAGCCTCTGTCTAATGTTAACTCAATTGTGACCTAAACCATAATCGGTCAGTTAACTATTAAGCGTACGATTTATCAACAGATGAAATACACGCCCCTAAACCAAAGGTCGCAGTTTCGATTCCCGCTGGTGTCATTTTGAAAATCGTTTCATTGCGTTTACACAAAATCAATACTTAAAATTACATAATTTTATTCAAATTGATCAATTCAGCTTCTGCGGGGACCCATTTTAGGCAGAAATGCCATTTTTTATTAACAGTCGACCCCCGTTTCCTATTTTCAATTACCAATACTATTGTGCTTCCACTTTCACCATCAATGTATTGTGTTCTGCCAAGATATTTACCCTCATCCGTGAGAATTGAAATATATACAGAAAAGGGCTTTGAACGCTCTTTTGCAGTACGAAAAATGAACGTATTTTGCTTTTTCAATTTTCTAGACATATTTATTCTTGAAACGAAAAATTGAAACGACGTTTTACTTTATACTTTATTCGCCATTAAAAAATATTTAATGAATTACTGCACTTTTTGCACAAAAAATATTTAATGAATAAATATAATTGCACATGTAACCCGTATGTTTTAGTGTCATAAAAATTGTGTATTTTTTAGTTGCATGAAAACGCAAAAATCGATTTCATTAAATTATGAATTAATCACATATAAAGATGAATTTGGAAAAAAAAATCTCAATTTGTTTCTAAAGTAAAATTAATAAATAATTAAAACCTAGATTGATGAATAAGTACTGGCCACAGATACCTGGGCAGATAAAAATCATGATGGTCTCATAAAAAAAGACAGGATGTCAATGACACAGAATGGCAAGGGATGAGTTGTGGAAGTCGGTAATGGAGGCCTATGTCCAACACTAGACGACTAATAGCTGAAGAAGATGATAATTCTTTTCAAATTTTTTGTCTGAAATTGATGATCCAAAATTATAACTATGTTTTATTGATTGCTTTAATGGTTTCCGTGGCGAAAACTTTTATAATTATTTTTATTAAAAAAAAAGACCACGGATTTTAATAAACGATATTTGAATTTATTTAACACTCTTCAATACTTGACGACCTTCGTAGCCGAGTGGTAAGTGCTTTGACTGCAACATCGAAGGCCCCGAGTTCGATTCCTGGCGATGGCAGTGTGACAATAAAATGGCAATAGATTAGCTACCGACGACATGTCACGAGAATCAATATGATAGCTATACCCTTTACATTGATTTGGCTCGCGCCGTAATGATGTAAAGAGCGACTCAAAATAATAATATAAACAGAAAGGAATCGTGTCCAGACTTGAACCCATGTCCACTGAATCAGGAGCCAAGCATTCTATCCCCTAGACCACCACCCCATTATAGTTAATACTCGTATTTATAATCTTCTACCTGCGTTTTATCTGAGCTGGGGAGATATTTGATTTTGATTACTTTTACTACGATCATTACAAATTATTTAAATCCGTACAAAAAACTTTCATAAATAAAGATTCTTATTTCGTTATTGGTGAGCTTCAATTAATCAAAATCAGATTCTTTATAATACGACAAAAGCTCTTAAGTATCATCCTAATTCACATTTGGGCATAATACAATTCCCATCGCTTTGTGATCCTTATTCTAAGCTAAGTAATTTAGATGAATAGCGAAAAAACAATTCTTCTTCGAAAATATAATTTCATCTCTCTGGACCCAATTATCGGAAATATTCCATTAATATTTCCTCTAATTGTACACAACGGATAACAATATTCTGATTCAATATGTAATGTACCTCTCGCCTCTGGTTTCATGACATATTAACCGTCGCGTTGCCATGTGGTCAATTGAGTTTCCACTGCCAATTTAAAGTTGATTTTCTTAAAACCTATGGACCCTTATATTATAAAAAAAATTGTTATCCTCCATTGAAGTGTTTTTAATATTTTGTAATTAAATAAAGCAATAAATTACTTCCTTCATCCCAAAAATAAATATTTTTTAAGACTGCCCTCACCTTCATTCGTGTTAAGGTAGAATTTGTTTTGCTAATATTTACAACTTTATCAAAAGTGACAAATACTTACTCGCTGTTTTAAACGTATTATAAATTATATGTTTGGCCTTTTCTCATACGTAATAATACCGATTGTAGACGGAAACGCAGCACGCAACTTAATAATATCAGAACTGTGAAAATATTAACACTTTACCAAAAGGGACAAATATTAATACGTACTCGTTGTCTTGAACGTAGTATACATTTTGCCTAGGTGCCTTTATCATACGTAAAATTATAGCGCCACGGCGCGGCGGGGCGGGACAAGTTCATACTTGGTGTCAGTTGTTCATATGCTGTCTCGCATTCTATATCAGAAATCGCATGGTTCCAGAAAAAAATTAATAATGATATGTTTTTCAAATAATCCATATATGTTATAGATATCGATCTGTTTCTAATGAAATTCCCTGCAAGATAACATAAATTAAATTTTGATTCATAGAGTCATATGCTTGATATTTAGATAAAGTTAGCGGTAAACTGAATTGACCACATGGGAGCGAGCGTTTTGTTTTGAACACGGTACGTTAAGGGTTAAACGCTTTCAATCAATATTATTTATTGTTTCTTGAACCGAGATGTAAAATTCGTTTGTTTTAAATAAGTTTGATAATATTTTATGGGAGTTACATATTTCGCCTTGCTGTGGCATTATTATCAAATATAACATTGAACCTGTAATTCGATTAACGATAATTTTCAATTTTTTATTCGCATTTTGTTAACACATAATTCTTAAAACAAAATAACTATTGACACTGAAAGTATATTTCATTCAATGATTGGAAGTGTCACGTGACATACCCTGCTTGAAAAGGTACATGTAAAATCCTATGAAACGCCAAAAAGGATGAAGTGCCGCATCAGTAAAAGTGTGACAGTTCATTCTTTCTGCCTACCCTTTCGGGGAGACGGCGTGATGGTTAGTTAGTTAGTTGGTTAGTTATAACAATTTAGAAAGTACCCCACTTTTCAAAGCATATAATCAAGAGTTAACATTTGAAATTGAAAGCTTTTAAGTATGCAAAGTAGGCAACAGAAATCAAATAAATGTTTAACATCTTCGGGGCGGCAATTCGAAATTCCGTCGTCTGACACACTTCACAGGGAACACACAATTTTCCAGCACAAAGCTCGGTGTGTGGCGGGCAAATTCGTGACATTTAAACCTACGAAAGTCACAAAGTGAGAGATTTATTCTATTTAAATTGAGTACCGAGTAAAAAAATTGATTCTTTATTTGAAAATCACAAAGAAACAAAGTAAGTATGTACTTTATCTTCTAATAAAGCGTAAATAGAGATTGTTATTATGTTAACACAGAAATACTAGTTAAAATTTTATTAAACCAGTTTACTGTCATTAATTATGTTAGCCAATCGTTTCTGAGTCCACTAATGCCTCTTTTTCTTTCTTGTGGTATCCACATCAATATTCTGGGTTCCTATTTTTCCATCCTTTGTCTGGCGACATGTCCTGCGTATTTTTTTTTAATTTACCAATACGGTCTATCATATCGACAAACTTTTTCCGGCATTTATTATTTTATAATTAATGTATTTGCGTTTGCGTAAATTAAATGTATGTCCCGGATGGACGAGGACAGGCCTAGGATGTGTACGAGCGAGGCTGAAAAAAGAGTGCCGCTGCGCCATATAACAGCCTCAGGTATATAGTGGGAACCCTTCTGTGTTCCTCTCTTCTTTAATGTACTTATAAAAAGAAGTATATTTTGTTTGTTTTGTTAACTAACTAACTAACTAACTAACCATCACGCCGTCTCCCCGAAAGGGTAGGCAGAAAGAATGGACTGTCACACTTTTACTGATGCGGCACTCCATCCTTTTTTTTTCGCTCCGACGCGGTGTGATGGGTTGCGAACCTCATCGCCACCAACATCTCCCGCGCACACTTCGATCGTCCAACACCCACAAAATAATTCAAAAACAAATAATATAAAATACAATGATATAAAATAAAACAACAAAATAAAAATAATTTAACACAAAATGTTCTTTTTAGATGGTATACATATTGAATATTTAATTTATGTTCCACGAATCCACCATTTTGTTTTGTTTTGTTTTGTTCTTATATTTGATTATAACGAAAATATATTTTAATTATATCACCTGAGCCTACTACAGAATAACAAAAAATACATTAATAAAATTTTCGTATGAAGCATTCACTTTGTGGTATTTGTATTTAAAATAAAATAAAATAAAAACATGTTACAAAACTGTTATTACGAAGCCCTGAGGAAGCTTGGGCACAAGCGAAACTAGTTGGCAATTAAAATAACCGCATAGTGGTGACAAACAAAGTGCAGTGTTTTTATTTATTTATTTTTTAAATAAATAATTATAAAAATTAATACTTAAATAGTACTTTATACGAATGAAAACGTCTGTTTTTTAAGTTAAATTATGATATGATTCGACCGTTTAAGGGTTTATCATTTGATAATGCTTTAAAAGGGTAAAAAATGTTATTCTCATAAATTATAACTAAACTTATAGAAAACATATAGTAGAAAACGTTTCACACTATCATTTGTTAATTGTTAACTATTATTTTATATTTGTGGTAGCATGTAATTGGCCTTATTTTAATTATTCTAAATGTTTTATTATAAATATGTTATTGATATCCCTGTATGTTACCCTTAATAAATAAAGCAAAAGCAAAAACATTCATTTTCATTTGTATTAATTATTTTATATGGGTGTTATATTACATCATTGTTCATGAAACAATAAATACATAAATAGTACCTAAAATCAACCCTATTGCCCGGCCTTTTAAATATGTACAAGGCTCACTGATGAAATGGAAAAATCCGTATCCAGAGATACGGGGATCGGTACCGCGCCCTGCAAGAGAGGAGGGCGATCCCGCCCTCACAGAATGGAACAATCCAACCCCCGGCGCCCCCCGCAGGATATAGGTCACGCTTGTTGCAGCCCGCACCGAGCAGCTGAGATCGGCCAGGTGTGTGTCTCTAGATCCCTTGACCCGGCGCGTCGTAAGCTCCTATTCCTCTTGTATCAATAATTAATAAACATTTTTTTTAAATAATTTAATAGCACTTAATATAAATATATAAATAATAATGAAATAATAAGATGTTTAAACTGCCTCCACATTTATCTAAATTTTGACAGCAACCGGTTTCGCCTGGCTTGCTGGCATCGACAGAGCGAGCCTGGTGTAACCTGTCGCTGTCGAAATAAACACAAAAATGGAAGCATTTGAAAAACATCGTTTTATTTCATTATTATTAAAATGAACTTCCATCAAGAGAATTCAGTAAAATCATTCGATTAACTTTTATATTTTATTTTTACACAATTTTTATAGTTCTAAATCATTTCAATTTTAAACTTCGTTAGGGTTGCAGAAACTTTCTAATTGATAGTAAAAAGAAGTGTACATGTTGGAAGTTGTTTTGTTGATATTTTGACAGCTACCAAAGTATTCACGTGAACACATGAATCAATTAAAATGTTTCTATGACTCTGGTGAGAACGAAACCGTTTGGTTCATTAAAACCAATAAAGCAGTGAAAAACAAAATATAAAAGTGTTTTCAAATTATTTTAATAAAGTTACACCACAAATTAAGTGCTTCATACAAAGGTATGAGCAGTTTTGAATAATTGTACAAACTATTTAACTGAGAAATCGAAAACAATGTTTCAGAAGATCAAAAAGGGAATTGAAGGGATTTATCACTATTAACTAGTAATAAATATTGGTGAATACGTCAGTTATCTAGAAGTTTTATAATTTTAAAAGAGAGTGACATTATTCGCTTTGATAGTGCATTATCACGTGATTATCCTTTCGTATGCTCTCATTGCATGATCATTTTTCTATAATTGGACTAAGGTGTACGAGTATATATGGATCTTCTGGCATATAGAAGTTCCATTTACGTATGATTTAAATATTGTTATTACCTTTCTGTCATTTAATGAAGAAATCAATCTTTCTAAAGATCATATAACATAAATCATGAAAATTTACTTTGGTGATGTATACATATGAAGACTCTAACATTATTAATCATTTTTCATACTAATCGAGAGATCTTTGTATTAATATTTTTTATCTGATCAAAGTCCAGACACCGCCTGCGCCTGGTGGATAATATTCTAGCAATTCTGACTCATTTGGACGAAAGGGAAGCAAGGAGATTGGAATAATATCACTAAGGAGGCTGAAACTCTTCAAGAGTTGTAGGACCACCTGATGAAAGTAAGTTATTAAGGTAATATTTATCAAAAATACTCGGTCTTGTAGAAATAAAATTCTAAAATTTCGTAACTTCTTTAACGACAATTTTCTTTTCATAATTTAGCGAAAGCTAAAAAATAGATTTTTTTGCGAAAAATTCAGTTCCTCATTTACATATACATATACCTGAAAGTTCACAAGAAAAATAAAACTTGTTCAACACATTCCAAAACTGAGAAACCTTTACTTCTAAGTGGGCGTTATTAAAATTATACAAAAGAAGAATTCAAATGTCTTCCCTTATTTCAATCGTGCATTAATAAAAATACGGTTAAAAATGGCTGCTTATTTTTTATACACTATAAAAATAATTATTATATAATATGATATAATTTTAGATAAATTTAAGGTGCTGTGGAATTCCATAATGACGATTTTTTTATGAATTAAAACACATTTATTCCACTTTTGGATTTATTTTTCTCGACATGTTTCGAAGGCTTTACAACTTCATCATCGGGAGAAAGATACAAAACCGGTTAAACTTTATATCGTTCCCCCGATGATCGAGTTAACAGTGGAAAAAAACAGTGTTTTAATTCATTAAAAATCGCATTTAATGTTTTTTGAACAATGATGTTAAATGAATGAAAACGTCTGTTATCTAGAAGTTTCATTATAAAAATTGGGAATGACATATTTCGACTTTCTAATGCATTACCAAATTTAGTTACATAAATGTTGTCATTAAATTTTTTTTTCATTTTGCAAACCTTTATTCGAAGTCACAAAAAGGAGATAGCTGTCTATCAAATGTCGAATAAATTACTTTCGTTACTGAGATGTGAACATAGGCAAATAGCGACATCTCCGAGTCGGTAAACTACCGGAGAACACTCACACGTGATGAGACCACTTAAAAAATATATTATAATAAAGTGTACGCTTATCTAAAGTGTAAAATGTCTCACGTTCTCAGATTTTTATATGTAAAATGCCTTTGTAAAAATCTTGCTTCGGTACGTTTTTATTTTAACCTAATTCTAAATTGATGAGGCGTGGCGTGCTTGGAGCACTTTAAAACACGCGATTATTTTATAGTATTGCATCATTTTCAATAAATAATGCTCTTTCGCATCTTTACGAACAATATAACACGTTATTATTTATAAATAAACTCTTACAGACTTACAAGAAGAGGGCACGACTTGGAAAATTTACTTCAGACTGTAATTTTGCAAGATTAAATAACTCCCTAAAAGTCATTGATAGTCAAAGTGAGAAAGCGTAATACCCAGCCAATTTTAAACAAAAATCATTTAAACTTTTCATCTTATATAGTAGAAATTTCGCTACAAGCTCCAACAGTCAAATTGCTAAGGGGGTAAGTTACTTTGAGATGATGGTGATGGTGAAAAGCGAAGTCGAGGAAGACCGAGAAAAATATGGCATTACCAAATTAATCTAATTGAAAAGATCGTCCATGTTAGAAGTTGGAAGAATCAACGTGCTTGTTTGACTCACTGTTGGAGTGGAGCAAACTAAAGGGTGTATCGGGAAAAGCAAGGCGGTTCATTTTATCTGCTTTTCTTTCGGAGAAACAGCGTGATGATTTGTTTGTTTAAAATATGTTAATAATGTTAACATGAAAAATTATAATATAAAAATATTTACAGTTGAATATTTATAGAAAGTAAAAGTACTTGCTTTTGAACAATGTTTACACCAGCTTTATTGTAATAATTCAAATTAAAAAAAACAAATGTGTTTCGGATGCAGAAGCCTTTCATCAGTGTAAGAGCTCTGACTGTTATACCGAAGGTCCCAGGTTCGATTTACGGCGATGGCAGTGTGATTATCACACTGTCTTTGGTCTGGTGTAGAATTTACGTAACCATAATATGGAGATAAATTAGCTACCTATTACATGTCATGAGAATCAATATAGCTAAAGACAATTTCGTACAATTTAAAACAAGAACAGCTAAAAACAATTTGTATACATAATGAAAACAAAAAAAAATTGATAGAAATTTTCTTTATTATTATATATTTAGGTGTGATGACCAGAAGATGCCAGAAAGTTATCGAAACCGGTCGACGATAAACACAAGTGGAAGCACACTAAATATATAATAATAAGGAAATTTTGAATCAAAAATTTTTTGTTTTCATTATTTAAAATGAACTTCTACCAAGAAATTTCAATTAAAACAGTAATTGGGTTCAAACAACCTGTTGTACACAAAAAAGTTATAACACTGATGAAAGACTTCTGATTCCGAAACATGCTTTGTTTTTATTTAAACTATTCTAATAAATTTCGTGTTGTATAAAAAATTTAAAAAAACATTGTTGTGGAATCCGAAACACAAAGATATGGCGAATATAGAAAAAGTACTTGCTACTTTTTCCTAGAAGCATTTATTTGAAAAATGACCCTTCATGCCTAGTACTCGCATGTAGTTTTAGTTCGATGACTCAGCCGGGGGTATACCACAGTCTGCAGCAATACGTGTAGCTACAGCGGTGTGCGAGAGAGTGCGATTGTGTATGTAAATAGAGGTAGAGATAGGGATGGAAAATGATTTTATAAGTAGGTAGATAAACTTACAGTCCATTCCGCGTAATATGTTCAACATTTCCACTTCATTACGTCCTTATTGGCGATGTTATGACTGGTTATGTGAGTGTTATAAGTTGAAAAAGTAATATTAAAAATTGCGGAAACATTCTTGAATAAAAAGGGTAGTATTAAAAAATAGCGCTTTAAAAATTCGTAGTTGAACGTACGTTTCAATAGCGTTCATTTTTGTATGTAAATTAATTTGTGAAAGTTTATATTTATGAATCAATAAATTTTTATTTGTTATTATGTAAATAATGAACGACCTTCGTGGCCGAGTGGTCGGTGCATTGACTGCCACCCCGAAGGTTCCGGGTTCGATTCCCGGGGAAGGCAATGTGATTGGCACACTGTCTTTGGTCTGGTGTAGAACTAACGTGACAATAAAATGGCAATAGATTTGCTACCTATCACATGTCACGAGAATGAGTCACTATGATAACTATAGAGTCACTATGATAACTATAATACCCTTTTCATCGATTTGGCTCATGCTGTGATTTAACAGAATAATAATAATAATCATTAAAATAATAATAATAATAATAATAATTGAGTATACAATGTTTTGGAAATATTATTTATTTATTTATTGATCCTTGAATAATGATGACTCTGTATTAAATAATAAATATGAATGAAAATATCTGTTTTCGAAGAGTTAAATTATATTTTATTAAGAAATTAGTTGGCATTAATTATAATAATCATTGTGGTTACATTTAAAGTGTTTTATTATTTTATATAATATCTATGAGTTTACAATGTCTAACCACAAAGTGAGTGCTTCATATGAAAATTAAATTCCCGCGAGCACAGCTGATAAGCAAAAATATACAAAAACTTTTCAATAAGATATGTTTTTGTTTAGTTATTATACTGCCCTGGTCCAAGCGAAACTACTTGTCATCAGTAATTGATGAGACTAGTAACATTCCGTGAATAAAAATAATGTGTATTTTATGTCCAAAATATTAATACGATTTTACTTTTAATGTTTTGAACTATTAAATAAAAAAACTTTGTTTTATGTATCACAATTTTTTTATTTTTCGCGACAGCTGTTTCGTCAACCTATGTTGACATCATCAGGTGTTACAATAATATATCATTTATATTTTCCACCTTTAATATTTTCTCCTATAAACAGTAACAAACCGTTCATTTAATTAAAATAATTAGGTTTATTAAACTTTTTTTTTAATTTAACAGTTTATAATGTTAAAGTATCAGTGTTTTGACAGAAGCAATGAACTTTTAAAGTACATATTTCACATTAGAAATTTCACAATTAACGACACCAAATTGTTCTTTGTCATACAGCAAAAATCAGAATACAATAATTCAAAAACCTTCTCGTGCATTTCGAATTACTTTCGGAAAGAATGTAAGGATTCCTCTTTCCCTCTCTTGTATTCAAAATATTCCCGTACTCTTCCTTGACCGGATGGACGCCATACTGCTTTGTTCGGACATACCTACATACCCTAGATTTCTCTTCATTCATAAATCGTAACATGCTTGCTCGTCGATTTTTCCGACTTCGAATGTTTTCCTTGGTCTTACACGGTTAGTCCTTCCACTCACACTGCATGTATACAACATTTCAACCATTCTTCTCTCGTCCATTCGTTTCACATGTCCAAACTATATCAAGGATATTTTTTTTATTATTTTTTTTTCCTTGTATACAAGAGGTCGTTTTGAACCCAATTGCAAATGATAGGTAGCCAATCTATCGCCATTTTATTGTCACGTAAATTCTACACCAGACCAAATACAGTGTGACAATCACACTGCCATCGCCGGGAATCGAACCCGGGACCTTCGGTATGGAAGTCAGAGCTCTTACCACTCTGCCACGAAGGTTACTTATGATGCAATCATCTACCTTACATTTATTCCTTTTTTCGTCGTTCGGTATTCTATAATATCATATATAGTTTTCCCGTTCTCATTTGTAAGGCAGGTATCCTTTCATATTTTTTTGCCAGCTCCAAGCTTCGTTTCCATACATAAGGGTAGGCACTAGAACACTATTATGTACTGCCATCTTTGTCATTAATAAGTTGGCTAGAATAAAAGCTGTAGGGAAGTACGTGAAGAAAGGGACGGAGGACATGACCCGCTGACCCTCGGGGCGAACGGCCAGCGGCCTCGTGCCCCAGTTTCTTCCCCCTTCCACCCAGGCCATCACCCCAGCCAGTGCAGTGTGGATGGACGCCCCTTGTACAGAACACAGACAGCGTGGCTACCGGCAGCCGCTGGCCTGAGACAAATAATCAACTGCTCAAATATAAAACGCTGTTTATAGTATCACATTTTTTTTTTGCTATATAAATAATAACTAAACTAAACTAACTAACTAACTAACCATCACGCCGTCTCATCGAAGGGGTAGGCAGAATCAATGACTGCAACACTTTTCTTCCCTGACATATTTCTCTCGCTTCCTCAACATTGATACATCGTGTCATGCACGCGCGTCGATTTCTCTGACTCCTCACATGGCCGACATTCAATATTTGATTTATTTGATCGTGCCACGTTTTCCTCGGTCTTCCTCTATTTCTGGTTCCATTTACATCATCAACATATATATTTTTTTACCATTCTTTCTTCATTTATTCTTTCCATATGTCCAAACCATCTTAATGATCCTTTAAAATTTATAAAATTATTGTAACACCTGATGATAACAACATCGGTTGATGAAACAGCTATCTCGAAAATTTATAAAAATGGCGATACCATAAACAGCGTTTTATATTTTAACAGTTTATTATGTTGAAGTATCGTAGTGTAATGGCCATAACAATTGACTATTAAAACAATAATCACTTTCAATAACTGAGTAGATTTTCACGGTTGGTATCATTCTGTATTTTGGGATCATAACCATTCTGGAGATGGAGACTGCAATGATCTCCGAAACGTCGGTCTAGAAAGACGAGCTATACGGATTTTTCCAATATCAATCAATATAACATCTTTAACTTTATAACATAAATCTTTAGAACATCTGTCAAAACTGATCATATTTATAAACAATTTTATAATATTTTAAATATCTTTATAATATCACTGAGGAAGGACCGGGTTGTCCGAAACATATTTGATATTTAATTTTAATTTGTTTAAAAAGTTTGTGTTGTATACAAAGTATACAAAAAATAAAAATAATCATTTAACAATATAGCACAACATCCCTCTCATGACTTTTATTATCCTAGTCACCTATTTGTTGTTTGTGATATAGCCGCAAATAAAGTACCGGAAGACCACACAAAAGATGGCGAGACAGTTGGACATCTTAATCCCAGGAACAGGCTCCTAGAAATAACAGGACGCATTCCTAAATAAAGCAGAAGAAGAAGACGTACAATAACCTTTACAGTTCTTCAGACAAATTGCCAACAAAATATAAAAACAAAAGGTCAATGGAGAATTAGATAAGATTTCTTAGTTTATACTCGAACCAGTTCATAGACTAGGGTATAATGGCGTCAACTCATTAACATTTTCCGGAACATAAAACATTAAAAGATTTGAATACACGCAATACCATAATTTCGTTAAATTGAACATGATTAGTGTAGCATAATAAAAAGATTTTTTTAGATAGGTTTTCACAAATATAGAAACAAGAACGTAAATACTCGTATAATCTTCAGACGCAAAAAAAATGAAATTGGAAATTTCGCGATCATATCAAAATGAAAAGCATTAACTCCAAAAACATTTTTGTTTTGATACATTCTTACGTAATTCTTTATCTCCAAATATCATTTTCAAATACTAATATTTAATACGTTTCTGTGTTAAAAAAAAACAGAAAATATTTCCAGAAGTTTCATTATATTTTCTTATAGTTGTAACATGTGCTGCCTTGCTAAGGCATCAACAAATTACAGCTTAAACGTATGATAATGCCTTAACAAGGCAAAACATATCATTCCTATAAAATACAATGTAACTTTTAAAAACAGACTGTTTCATTCATATTAATTAAGAAAGAACATGTCATTCTTATTAAATATAATATAATGAATCTTCAAAACATATACTTTTTCATATCTACCTAGCTAACTAATCATCACGCCGTCTCCCAAAAAGGGTAGATAGAAAGAATGTACCGCCACACAATTCTTTCCTGACATACTTCTCTTGTTTCCCCAACATTCATACATCGTGTCATTCACGCGCGTCGATTTCGCCGACTCCTCAAGTGGCCGACATTTAATATTTCTGTTTATGATAGTGTCAAATGCAAATATATAAGATGTTAATGCAGTACTATTGATAATTTTATGAACAAAATAATAAAAAGATCATTAAGATGGTTTAAACACCTGGAAAGAATGAATGAAGAAAGAATTTTAAAGGAAGTAAATGTTAACAGGGTAAACAAATCTAGAAATAGCGGAAGACCGAAGAAAACGAATGGAACGATCAAATCAGTTAAATATATTTGACTTTTTTTCAATATTTAATATTTAATATGGAGTTTCTTCTATGTTCGCCATACTTTGTGTTGTAGATGTTATATTTGTCTTTTTCTTTTTTATATACTTTGTATATACAACATTAACTTTAAAAAATATATATCAGACATGCTTCGGACAACCCGGTCCTTCCTCAGTGATATTATAAAGATATTTAAAATTGTTTAGAAATATGATCAGCTTTAACAGATGTTATAAAGATTTATTTTGAATAAATCTTTATAAAATCCAAAATAAATCATAAACATCTGTCAAAACTGGTCATATTTGTAAACAATTTTATAATATTTTAAATATCTTTATAATATCACTAAGGACCGGGTTGTCCAAAACATGTCTGTATTTTTTTTGTTTAAAGCTAGTGTATATACAAAGTATATAAAAAAGAAAAAGACAAATTAAATATAGAATTTTAGTATTCACTTTTCAAGAAATTACAACTTAACTTTTAATGAGACAATAAAATTGGCAAGTTTTATGAAATAATTCAATTGAACTTTTATTAAATAGTACTCAAAAAGATGGTTCCTTGCGAAATTGAAACGCAAGTATAATGAATGCAGCAGGCTTTAAGTAATAGGATGGTAACTGTAAACGTAGAATAGAGTAACAATCGATTAGATTAGTATTGCATGCAAGAAGTCTTCCTTGACACACTTCCCACTGCCTGCACATGCACTACGCCTTACCTGCACCAAGACAAGGTGCTTTACCCAACCTGCGATGGAAGCCACTGTATTATTCATTACGAAATATTAAACCAACTCCCTTTAACGATCGAAATACTTAACTGTGCCTTTCCGATACATTTCTGATGTGTTAGTTTCTGATGTATTCATTGTTAAACAATGACTTAAAACTCCATATTAAATCATTAACGATTAAAACCGTCTGTTTTTTTTTAAGTTTTATTATAATTTATAGGAATGACATGTTTCGCCTTTCTAAGCTATTATCAAATGTCATTTAATAATGCCATGTCCACTTAAAGGGCAATCAAACCAAAGCTGCACAGTAAAACAGTTTTTTAAATTAATGTTAATAATTGGATAATTTTTGGACCCACGCTGGAGGATGGGACTTACAGAATTAAAAGAAACCTTGAACTTGAAGTACTCATTAACCAGGAAACAATAGTGAGATTCTGTAAGTCTCAACCCCTATGGTGGGCTAGCCATATGGAAAGAATGCCAGAGGGTAGAACACCAAAAATTATATTCAGATGGGTGCCTCGCGAAAAGAGACCAAGAGGCAGATCGAGGAAAAGATGGGCGGATTGCGTGGAAGAAGACTGGGAGAAAACGGAAAGAGCTGGGGAATGGAGAGAGATGGCCAGAGACAGAAGTCAGTGGAGGTCCGTTGTGGAGGAGGCTTAGTACCACACCGGGATGAAGCACCGAAAAATAAATGAAAGAATGAATTTGATAATTAATACGAATGAAAACGTCAGTTTTCTTGAAGTTTTGTTATATTTTTTGGGAAAAACATGTTTCGCCCTTCTAAGGCCTTTGATAATACATTTGATAATGCCTTAGAAGAGAGAAACATGTTATTTACATAAAATATAATAAAACTTCTAGAAAATTTTACGTTATATTTAAAAATTATTAAACACATATAAACAACAATATAAATATTTAATATGAATGAAATCGACAGTTTTCTAGAAGTTTTATTATAATACATTTTATGATTATTACATTTTACGTATTAATAATATCATATTTAATATGGACGTTTACATCACTGTTCAAGAAACAATAAAAAATATAAAAGTAATAATATATGTGGTCCATATTTGCCTTCTAAACTAAATCAGAAATACGATATTTGTTTTACATTATAATAAATAATATGATTTAGGTCACATAACAGATTTTTTGTACTAATTCCACAAATTCCCCTGTAAATCACCAGTGTCCCGAAATTCCTATTCAAAACGCGCAAACTCATCGTAATAACTCCATTGTGTCCCCTAAACGGTTATTCATTGGTAAAGTTTTGATTAATTACTACATCAGAAGTGACCTAACCAAGGATCGGAAACTTTGCATTATTTTATATAGTAGAGCATCCTAACAGCTATATGGAACAGTTAATAGGTCTGGTGCATAGGTTCCCAAACATTTCTGACTAACCACCCCGTTTGGTTTTAATATCGAGATAAATTGGCAGTGAACAATAGTCTTATTGAACTCACCTTTACGTATGGATAATTAATACGAATGAAAACGTCAGTTTTATTATATTTTATGGGAATGACATGTTTCGCTCTTCTAAGGCTTTATCAAATCTCGCGTATGGAAGTGGATGGAAGTGGATGGAAGTGGATGGAAGTGGATGGAAGTGGATGGAAGTGGATGGAAGTTGATGGAAGTTGATGGAAGTGGATGGAAGTGGATGGAAGTGGATGGAAGTGGATGGAAGTGGATGGAAGTGGATGGATGTGGATGGAAGTGGATGGAAGTGGATAGAAGTGGATGGAAGTGGATGGAAATGGAAGGAAGTGGATGGAAGTGGATGGAAGTGGAGCAAAGAACTGGCAAAAGCAGAATAAAAGTAATAGCACTACCATATAGTAATAGCAGTAGAAATGAGATCTCATAGAGGAATCTACGATAAATATACATACATAAGATAGAGTATGAAATGCAAATTTAAGAAGTAAATTTAGTGCGAATGAAAGTGTTATGAACAAAATAATGTAAGGGTCGTCAAGATGTTTTGGATACATTTAAATAATTAATGAAAACAGAATGGTAAAGAAAGTATATGTTAACGCTATAAATAAAGGAAGGCCGAGGAAAACGTGGCACAATCACATCAATCAAATATTAAATGCCGGCCACGCGAGGATTTGAATGTTGCTAATGCGACAGAATCATGTCAGGAAAGAAAAGTGTAGCGATATATTATTTCTGCTTATCTTTTTGGAAAAATGCGTTATTTAGCTTGTTTTAATATCCATTTGATGCTCACCCATTGCTATATATTTTACAAAAAATAAAAATATATATAATCTTTCGCGTTACACTACTTTATTTAATTTTTAGAACTAAGCGGTTTGTCTTCCACCGGATCTCTGTCAGAATAACACAACAACTGTTTTGTTATCCTGGCTAGAGGTCCGGCAAGAGCGAAATCGATTAGTTCTAAAAAAAGTGGTATAAAAATAAATTTTCAGTAAAAAAATTAATTGTTCAACTTTCAAAATGCGTACGAAAATGTAAAGGGAAAACGGTGGAAATAAAGACGAATACTCGTACATGATAATTACTTTTAATGGGGTTTAAAGATCAGATATAAAAAGACAACGCAGTATAAAAGAAGGCATAATGATAAGAGGATCATTAAGACGATTTGGACACATCAAAAGTAAATGGTAAAGAAAGTACACGCTAACGGGATAAAATGCAAAAAACGTGACAAAACCAAATTGATCTAATTTAAAATTTATTGATTGTTTCAGATTTAATATTATGGAATATTTTATGTGAAAATAACTCATTAACTAACTTACTCTCACGCCATCACGTTGAAGGGATAGGCAGAAATAATGTACTGCCATACTTTTCTTTCCTGACTTACTTCTCTCACTTCTTCAGCATTCACGCATCGTTTATTACGTTAAAATTTTAACAATGTTATAATATCACAATTTATTTTTATTCACTGAGAATGTCGCGATAGCTGTTTTGCCAACCGATGTTAGCATCATCAGGTGTTACGAAAAACCACAAGAGTTTTTTTGTAACAGCTGTCGCGATAGTAATAATGACTAAAATGAATAAAAATAAATTGTGATATTATAACAGTGTTATACTCGTTATTTTAAACAGTAATAATGTTGAAGTATCACAGTGTTTCGGCCAAAACAATGGACAATTTCATCGATATTGTTTAAATAACCCAAACGCCCCATCAAAGGTTAAAAAGCATATACAGGGAGGATTGGAGGCGTTTTATATTAGCCACGGGCATCTTCATGGATCAGTAATGACGAAACGAAGAAAGAAGAAGAAAGCATATTTGCTATCTTGAAAGAAAAATAGTCCATTTTGTATATTTTCATAACGGAGAGTGAAATTGACAATATCAGTTTGAGTGCCGAACCTGCATCGGATAGGTGTTGGTGTGAAGTACACTTATACATATAACACTCGTACAATATGGGGTGAAGTGCAGTTAGCCCCTTGTGCAACGCAAGAGCGACCGTGGCCCGTAGACTGCTCCGGAAAACGGAACATCCCATTCCGTCCTTTACCCACAGGGTGCACATGTTGTAGACACCTAAAACACTGATTTTATTAATATTTATTATTTTAATTGTAAAATTTTGTATTCTGGTCGCGTAACAATAAAAAAACAGTTTATTTTGTTACCTAGAAGAACTGGGTTGGGAACAACACCGGTTGATTCTAAAAAAAATGTTCTGTAAAACCAAATCCGATAAGTACATATTTTAAATTTTTAGTATTGCCACACCACAAATTAAGTGCTTCATACTCGTACAAAAACATCTGAAATTATCCTTATTCCACTTTGATATCTGTGAAGCTTATCTTTTTGGAAAAGTCAGGATTTGGTAAAAATATTTATTTTACTCAAAATATGTTCACCTCATGTTTTGAAACAGTATATTTCTTCTTTTTTTTAATAATCATATATATGGACGAGTCCACCATATGAAGTGAGTAAATAAAATATTGTAAGTGAGTAAGTGAAGTCATCAAAATATTTCTAACAAGTATTGAGAAAAAACCAACTACCTAATCATCACGCCGTCTCTCCGAAGGGGTAGGTAGAAAGAATGGACTGCCACTCTTTTCTTTCCTGACGTATTTCTCTCGCTTCCTCAACATTCATACATCGTGTCATGCACGCGCGTCGATTTCTCTGACTCCTCACTTGGCCGACATTCAATATTTTGAGAAAATAAACTGATTGGATTTGACTGATTTGCCTGAATATTTGGTTAATTTGATCTTGCCACGTTTCCCTGGGTTTTTCTCTATTTCTATTTCCATTCACATCGTTAACATATCCTTTTTACAATTCTTTATTCATTCATTCTTTCCATGTGTCCAAATCATTTTAATGATCCTTTCATTATTTTGTTCATAACACCATATTCGCACCGCATTCACTTCTTATATTAAATTTTCATTCCACACTCTATCATACACAGAGTATCCACACATTCGGCTAAATGATCTCGTTTCTACTGCATTAATTTTACTTTCATCCTTCTTTTGCTAGTTCCATGCTTTGCTTCCATATATAAGGGTCGGTACAAGAACATCATTGTGCTCTGCCATTTTAGCTTTTTTGGGTAGGTTTTGTTTGCGATGACAACTAAAAAAAAACATTATAATAAATATGTTGCGAGCAGCATGTTATAAAAAAACTGTACACATTTCATAACAAATGGATCACAATTTCTTTGAGTATTAATTTGATTTCAAATTAATTGTGCCAAACATTAGTTTATTTGTTTGAACAAGATTTTTTATATACTAGTACTTAAAGTTCCTAAGAACGTTAAATTTTTTAATATTTTAAATTTCTCTTTAATTATTTTTTTAATAAATTAAAGAAACATAAAATTACTCGTAGATAACAAATAATATCCTGATCTAAGATAAATAAACATAAAACTATTATACTAAAAAAAAATCTTACCTCCTTTGTGACGTTTTTTTCCCTTATGGACAAAGTTTTATCTTTATGGCTATCATTTGATTACACCTATTTAAGTACTACGCAGGGGATCCCTGTAGCGATAGATACGAACGTACTATGGATAGATAAGTAGGCACACACTTAAACTTTACTAGGCGAGTGCCAATAAAATATATTTTTCTTAAAGCTATCCTTGCCCGCATATGTCCCAAACTAATAAGATAAAGAGAGCTTTTGGAATTTATTTGCCATAAATTCTGATTCAACTTAAAAACTCACCCTAATTGAATTGAATATTAAGGGCGAATTTTTACAGAAATCATTTTAAAGACTCAAGTTTGTGGAGTAAATCAAAATTATATAATCGAAGATATCTAATCTCTTTTTTTAGATAATAAAAACAATACATTACAATACTTCAACATTGTTACATGTTCAAATTTGACACCTGTTACAAGTAACAGTCCTTTTTGTAAATAAACTTAAGGCGTTAACACCGTGGAATTCCATAATGAGGATTTTTTATGAATTAAAACATTGTTTTTTCTACTTTTGAAAAATTCATCTATAGTTCTTTGTAACACCTGATGATGCGAACATAAGTTGGCGTAAATTGTGATACACGTACAGGTATTAAATATTACATATATATGTGAGATATCATACTAATTGGCGTAGCTTTCTATTATAATAAGTTTTTTAGCATTGTTTATAGTCGTTGCGTAGTATTACATATCAAGTTACTCCTTAGTTGTAATTCTTCTTCTTCTTCTTCTTTAGCCTATTTCCGTCCACTTCTGGACAAAGGCCTCCTCCATTCGCTACCATGTCACTCTGTCCTGTGCAGACTGCATCCAGGTTATTCCGACGTATCTGTTCAGATCTGTCTCCATGTCCACTTTTCATCTGAGCTTCTGGCTACGTGACCTGCTCATTGCCATTTTAGAGTCGCCACCCAGTGGATGATATCGTTTTTTCTCTCACCGTATTTTGACTCTGTCTCTTAGGTTTATTCCTAACATAGCTCTTTCCATAGCTCTTTGGGTCAGCGGGAGTTTCTCGGCACTACTTACACTACTAGTTGGAATTACTGATACAAAATGTATGTTTCTTCTTCTTCTTCTTCTTATAATAAATCTGACGATCTGTGCCACAGTAATCATGTCTCCTGCGTTAATGAGGTGTCCGGAGGGGACTTCGTAAGCGGCTGTATATGCGAGTCTGTCACTATCAGATCTGGCTACATAGTCCTTCCGGTATCTTTTTTTTTTTTTTTTTTTTTTCTCCTTGTATACAACAGGTCGCTTGAACCCAATTACTGTGTACAATTTATTTTAGCTATTATATTGATTCTCATGACATGTGATAGGTAGCCAATCTATCGCCATTTTATTGTCACGTGAATTCTACACCAGACCAATGACAGTGTGACAATCACACTACCATCGCCGGGAATCGAACCCGGGACCTTGAGAATGGAAGTCGGAGCTCTTACCACTCAGCCACGATTTCGGTCTTCTTCTAGATATACTCCACCTGACGATATCCTCTATTTTGCTAGTTTTTTTCTTATGTCTGCGTTACGGACACGACCTCACGGTACTGGATCTTAGGACCTTCATCTCAGTATTCTTGGCAGACCTCTGATTCGTACAGACATGGCTCATATTATACTTCTTCTTCTTCTTCTGCTTTATTTAGGACTGTGTCCTGTTATTTCTCGGAGCCTGTTCCTGTCCAACTGTCTCGCCATCTTTTAGGTGGTCTTCCTGCAGGTCGATTTCCTGTTGGTACTTTATTTGCGGCTATATTTATCACTCTTTCAGAACATGCTCTTTCCACATAATCTCACATGTAGCGTCTTTTCAGTTTTTCCCATCGCACGACATCTTCTACATTGCAGATCTTTCTTATTTCAGAACTTCTTATTCTGTCTCGGAGTGTCGTTCCCGCAACGGATCGGAGAGTCTTCATTTCTATGGTTCCAGAATTAATTTATATCAACTATTTATATTTGTACATATTATGTACACATTAAATAAATAAAGCGACAATTAGTATACTGAAATGCCATTTTTTACGATGATATTGATTTTGCAAACTCTCCACCAACGAGAAACAGAAAACAGAGCAATTATATTGCGATAATAATTACTTACTGCGATGGTAAGATTGTACGAGTATAAGCCGAAACGCTGGTCTCGCTTTTTATTATCTGACTCGTACAGAAGCCGGCATTTTAGCTCGGAATAATCTACCAGCAGACCTCAAGTGAATTGACAGCCCTTCATAGTTTAGATCGAGAGATAAAACGCACCTTTTCTAATAATCATATCCTGATGTAAATGTTAATTGACTGGGTCAGACGCAGCTCTAATACTAATTATGTATAGTTTTAACTCTTCACACTCCTTAATAATTTATTTTTTACGTACCACTAACTGTTTAGTTAATTTACAAAAAAAGACTAAATGAAGAACTCTCCATAAAATGCGGCATTCGGAAAGTGTAGAATGTGATATAATTATAATAAGTATTTATTTTTAAAAATAGTAGGTCGACATAGAAGTTGTTGTAAAAAACACTATATTGAGTCACATTCGACATTGGAGTAGAAAGGGTTAAACTAGGTGATAGTAGCTTTTTTACTAGGTTCATGGAATTTTTTAACAGAATTTTTAAGAGGGTGATATATAAATATGGCGTTTAAATAAATCATACAATAAATTATGAAATAATATTATTTTTTTAAAAGTGTTGTAAAGGGGCAATTTTAAGATATAGATCATTTTATAAAATCCCTCGAAAAAAATCAGCAATTATGTTTGCAGAACAAACTTTTTTTTAATAACTAAAAGTCCTGGGAGATGAAATTGTGTGGGGATCGTAGTTGGGAGGTTAATGCTCCCGGCGACTGCAGCGCTCAATATCCGCTCAAGCACTACCTCTACACCAGACTCAGTAGGTACTGCACGCTAGGGTAGCGAGCATGCACCATACTAACACCCCTTTACCGGGGGGATGAACAATTTCCCAAAAACATAACATTCGCAATAATGCATTTTCGATTTAATAGTTACAGTTTTACCAAAGACATTTCTCAAGTACCGCATCTATTTACCTTCATCAATATTACTACTATTATATCTTGCTAAATACCTGTTAAAAATTACATAAAGTTGAGCATGTTTACAAGGGTTGAAAAACAATTGAGAATGTCAACGAAAAAAAAATTGGTGCTGGGAATAAAATAAATGGCGCTCTCAAAGTCATCACTGCAAAAATATATCCACTAAATCAAAGATACAGTACATAATGGAGTTCTAGTACCAACTCTAATGTAAGGAGGTGGAGCTTGGAGCTGGGACAATAAGAATGAAAGTACGATAAATGCTGTTAAAATGAGATTACTGAAAAGAATGTGCGAGAAAACAATATATGATAGAATATCGAACGATGAAATATGCAAGAAATATAATATAAGGCGGATTATTGCATCATAATATGTATTTTCTGACTTTTTTTTTAATAGAGAAAAACGGTGAAATTGTTTATACATGAAATGTAATGTGAGTGGAAATAGAAGTCGCGAAATACCAAGAAAAGCATGTCATGACCAAATTTATCAAGTTTTAAAAGGCGATCACTTTTAAAGTCAGAAAAATCCACGAACGTGCATGTTACGGTGTATGAATGTGGAGGAAGTGCGAGAGGTATGTCAGGAAAGAGCAGTATGGTGTTCCATCCTCTCTGTCTACTCCTTCGGAGAAACGACGTGATAGTTAGTAAGTTAGTTTGTTTTAATGTTGAAATATCCCTTATCGGAGAGTACCTATAATATCTTTACATTGTTAGAACATCCCTTCCCCACCCATTGCAGGGCCGGTTGCACATAAACATCCAGGCCCATTCGGGACCTTGTGGCGCCCCTAATAACTTCCTAAAGCTGTCAATAGCACAGTGTTTAGGAAAACATATTATCCTATTCCGATTCCAGGAATACTCAGCTTTATGGTTCGGCAAAGAAGCCTATAAACTATGAAAATGTACTCGGATAATACAAAAGCGAATACCGAAGAACAATATACGATTTAAGAACATGGATTGGAAACCAGCAGGGTCGTGATAAATAATGTTGATGCCTAGTTAACCCTACATTGCATGGTTTAGCAAATTTCGGGTCCACTTGTATAAGTACTAAATATTTTAATTTCGTACATATTATATTTGTACTCTACACTCTACATTCCCATCTGACTAATAAATTACAGAAGCCATTGCTATTGGCGATAGTTTACATAATCAATTCTACATATTTTGATATTTGATTAAATTGATGATTTGATGATTGATTTGTTAAATATATAACATATTTAAGATGTTAATTTGGACATTTTTATCAATATAACTAACTAACTAACTATAGAGAAGGATGGAGTACCGCATGAGTAAAAGTGTGACAGTTCATTCTTTCTGCCTACCCTTTCGGAGAGACGGTGTGATGGTTTGTAAGTTAGTTAGTTAACTAACTAAACATCACACCGTCTCCCCGAAGGGGTAGGCAGAAAGAATGGACTGCCACACTTTTCTTTTCCTGACATATTTCTCTCACTTCCTCAACATTCATACATCGTGCATGCACGCTCGATATGTCATCGAAATAGGTATGTAAGTAAGCAAAATTATTTTTCCTATATTTTGCTCTGCAATAAATAAATAAAATACCATATTTTTTACAATTTAAGAAATCATGCAATTAAAGCTCAAGGATACGAGAATGATTTTAATAGTGTAATAGTATATTTTTTGTGGAAGAAACAGTTAAAATAAGATTCCAATACGAATAACATTACAACATTTATATTAATTAGTATTTTTTTTATAATTATTTGTAAGTTGATTTCGTGATAAATCTAAGTTTATTCACACGGACTTCATTATGATCTGTCATATTCTCTTCAATTGATTTACGATTTACGATCCTGCATGACATATGATAATAAGGTATAACAAGTCTATCGCTATTTTTATCGTCGCATGAATTCTATCTGACTAAAGGCAGCATGAGATTTTTCACACTGCTATCGACGGGAATAGAATCCGATCCTTGTATCAGTCATAGCTGTTGCCACTCTACCACGAAGGTCGCCAGTGTTGATGTTTTAAACTTGTAAATCCAATGTTCGTTTTACTGAAAAACTTAAATCGATCGATTATGTTCCGAGAGAACCAATCTTCTAATTATTTCTATTTTTATACAATTAGCATAAGTGCTTTACCAATATAAGATAAAAATAAGAAATAACTGTGCTTATAAGGATGAACCAGCTCTAAATGAACCTGCCTAAAAATGAACCTAACTTAAATGAACCTATGTCAGCTATTATTTCCTATAATCTTGGAAATATCCATGTCTCGTAGTATACACTCGGTCTACGTTTCATTGATCGTTATAGACTGCATTTTCGTTTCGTTAAACTGTATAACGCTCTGCTTTTTAACATGGATCAGAAGCCAAACTTTAGATAACTATCAACATATTTTATTCCTACCACTTATAGAATTTCTAACAATTATTTTATTGAATTATTACAAGTGCAGGTATCAAATTTTAAAATCATAATATTTTATTCCTAAAACTCACAGAATTTCTTACAATTATTTTATTGAATTATTACAAATGCAGGTATCAAATATTCAAAACATAATATGTAATACAATAACTTGAAGTATCGATAGCCAACAATATCGATGGTCAATGTATAAAGTTGTAGTTAAATGTACTGTGTTTAATATTATAAATGATTTCTGTAGGTGGCTATAAATTACCCCTTAGGTAATATTTCGGAATTTTGTATCTCTATGGTTCAGTATTGTCTATGAAGATTTCTGTGTATTAATATTCATCCCACAATTGTTCCAAATAATTACATGAGATTAATAATCGCCCTACTAAAGTCAGATAAATATTCATGAATGAATATTTTATAATAAAAGTGTATCTAAAATAGGGGTCGGTAAAGTTGAGACCAAAGAGAATAAATGGTGGAGGGTTTACCCAAAAAATAGACGCCAAATAAAATATCACATTGACCCAAAAATATTATTCGCAAAAATAACAACATTCTAATGTACGAGTTGATGATGGTATAATACCTTCAAAATTTACCTAAAAATTCGAAACAGAAGTGGAAAATTTTCAGTACTTAAATTCATAAAATAGGTTCATTGTGGAATTCCACAATATTAAGTTTATCAAAAAGCAAATATTTAACAAAAAATATTTTTTGTAATGATTTGATGAAGTATATGTGTGTTCATTTAAATGATTAAATGAATATACAATCATTTTTAAAGATTTAAAATAAGTAATCATATCAAAGTTATTGGAATTCATTGTACAATCTCCAATTGAGCATTATTGTGAAAAATAAACAGATCCTGTCTAGGATAGAACCCAAGTCTCCTGGATCTGGACCCAAACTTCCTGTCTTATAGATCACCAGCGGATATATTATAAATATAATTTTCATATTATGTAGGTTCATTTACACGAATGTTAAAAGGTTTAAGATTTTCTTTATAAATAAATACTGAACATGATTAATAATTTTAATTTTCTAATCACAAGAGTGTAGGAAAATAAATTTGAATTTTGATTTTTTATCAATCTAAGGTACTCGTACTGTAGAAATCCATGTTTTTAAATTCAAACATTGTGTTTTCCACTTTTAAGATTGAAAAACCAAATTAAATATTTTCCAATTAGTGATTAGTCAAACAAACGAATAGCTTCCAGTTTTCACAGTCACATCTGCCACCCCAGCCAAATAATTCTGTAACTACCATAATGTAACTACTCAAGGGGAGAAAACAATTCGTCTCATACGGAATTTTTCAATCGGAACATTTTCTTGTATATTTAGGGGTGCCACAAGGTTCAAACTTAGGGCCACTCCTCTTCACCATCTTCATAAATGATATTGCGAAGGTGATAAACTTCTCGCGATTTCTTTTATTTGCCGATGATCTGAAATTATTCCTGGAAATTAAAAATCCTGAAGACTGTCTTCGCCTCCAGTCGGACATCAATAATATTGTTAACTGGAGTCACAGTAATCAAATGCAATTCAATGTCTCCAAATGCGTTATGCTATCATTTACTAGAGCATTGAGAACTGTATATCATAGATACACAATGAACAACCAGCAACTGTCACATGTATCTACGATGAAGGATCTCGGAATCATCTATGAGAGTAGGCTGACTTTTCGTGCACATATCGAGAGGATTTGTGGCATTGCACTGAGGATGTTGGGGTTCATCGTCCGGACCGGAAGGGTTTTCAGGGATCCCAATGTGCTCAGAGTCCTATACAACGCATTGGTTCGGAGCAGGCTCGAAAGTGGTTCTGTGATATGGAGTCCTAACGAGGCGAGATATTCCGTTATGCTGGAGAGGGTTCAGAAAAAAATTCTGAGGTATCTCTACATGAGGGAGTATGGTAGCTTTCCGTGGCTCTATTCCACGGCATTTCTTCTAGGAATGCTCGGAACCAATTCTTTACAGCTTCGAAGAGATGGACATCTAATAACCCATTTCTTCAGATTAATTAGGGGATACTTCGAGAACTCGGCCGTACTGGAGGATGTTGGTCTTTTTGTCCCCGATAGATATCTCCGACAGTGACAGCACAGATTGTTTTACCTACCGGCCGCCAGAACCAATCTGCCTCTGGTGACACCGGTGGGAAGAGCAATTAGTTTGCTGAACGCGGTCTCTTCGGAGATCGACGTCTTTCATGTTAGTGAAAGTACGTTCAGGGGGCAAATTCTATTGACTTTGGAAAGTATCTTGTCTGCCTACTGTCGAACCATCTCTAATGCGTTCCTAGTACTTTGTTGTATTTTTATGATATTTTTCCTGTACTTAATAGATGCCTTAAACATTTTCCTATTTGTAATGTCTATTGAGTTAATAAACTGATTTGAACTGATTTGATTTGATTAAATAAAAACTGCATTTTATTGCAAAAGGGAATATTTCTAAAACTTTTACATACTCGTATTGCACAAATCTTTGGTTTTGTCAACAGTCATAAAATAGCGAACTTAAACATAGCAAAACGTGAATGATATGTCAAAAGTCCGCTTAAATCCTATATGTCATTAAAAGCTCAATGTCATTAAAAACTCTACACTATTTTCAAACAGGGATTTTTGGAACTTCCTAAAACTTTAAAAACCTCTCCTGTATATTGTGAAAACATGACATGTTTGCTTTTGGTAAATAAGTACCAAATTATTCTCTATAAATTCAGCTTAGATCATTAATACTGTTATCTGATTCTCACAACGCAAGTACCTATCAATCAAGCTAGAATCATATTTCATTATCTTCGAGGTGACTTCAAAGGCATCCACACAAAAGTATCAGAGGTTCTCTCTGTTGATATATTTCGTGTTTCGTCCACGGCAGGGACCATGTATGGGTAAATTATAAATATTCATGCTCTTTAGGTCATTCCAAGTGACTGGATTCAATCCTTTTTCAGCCTTCCCATATTTCCTTCGCCCTCTCAAGTTGCCGAATAAACTCGCGTCTTATGTCCCAAGCCTAGAATTACTTAGCTTCCCATTTAGTTTAGAAAGATTTCCTCTCACGTTAAATGTGTTTTGTTTTTATTTGAGGGACTCAAGTGTTACTATCTCAAATTAAATCGGATTCCGAGGGAAAATTTCATCTACTTTAAGGAGACATCGATCATCAATAAAGTATACATTTGAATAATAATACCATTAACGTGTTTTGATTTTTATGAAATACGAGACACGTATATTTTATGATAGATATAAATTAAACTCTTACATGTTTTGTTATAACACTACTGCCATTTAAGTTTTTTCATATCCTAACGACCAGATTTATTCTTAGCGCTCTACATTCCTTTCCAATATCAGCAATTGAAACTGTCATACATCGTTTTACCACACCAACCAAGTTTAGTAATATTCATATCTTCATCAGGATAATAAAGGCGATCACTTGAAATTGCCCTGAAAATTTGAAGAGTATGAAATCCTGTCGGCAAAAAAATGCAGTAGTTAGAGGCATTAAAAATACTTCATCAATAGGTAGTTTTAACAAATGTCCACAAAACTGATAGTAAAAAAAATGAATATTTTATCGAATGTTTAAATTATTTATAACTAACTAACTAACCATCACATCGTCTCTCCAAATGGGTAGACAGAAAGAATGGACCCCACACTGTTCTTTCCTGGCAATATTTATTTACAATTCATTCGAATTAACTTTAAATATGGATTTGAAAATTATCAACTACACGCTATTATCTATTTCTTCTGCATGTTTGTATAAAAAGTTTAAGTGATTGTAATCTTAATTTATATTTTTACTCCGTTCACCCAGTTAGTTTATTTCATAGAATCACAACAATAAATAAAAATGTACATTTTTTATATCATAACCGTTTTCAAGACTTTTTTCTACACTTAAAGTCAAATATCGTGACTGAAGTAGGCGCTTAATACCATTTTTATGTTAATATGAATATTAATGGGCATAAAAAGGCAAATTTATATGTAATAACTCAAGTATGTTAAAAAGGTCAGTTTTGTTTTCTGGAAATCAGTGCATTAATCACAAAACTGATATCCTTCGTTAATGAAAAACAAACTTTTTTTGTTAATTTATAAAGTGAAAAATTATGTGCCGAAAAGCAATAAAAACTCGTTAAATTTTTAATGAGAAAAGATTAAATAATTTAAATTACGAACGCTTCAATTCAAATTCAAATAATCGTACAACAATAATGAATCATTTTAACTGACTCAAAATGTAAATAATAATAAATTATATTTATTGTTTCTTGAACAATTATGTAGAACTCCATATTGAATATTTAATTCGAATGAAAATGTCAGTTTTCTAGATGCTCTATTATATTTTATGAGAATGACATGTTTCTCCCTTCTAAGGCATTATCAAATGTGACAAAACATTGACTGACATTCGTCTTAATTAAATAATAAATCCGATGAAAAACATATAAAAACGGGTTTGTCATTGAATGAGCAGGAAACTTGAAACAATCCGATCATTTGATTCTAAATTATTATCAAAATAATGATTCTTTCGTATGAAGCACTTGATTTGTTATGTAATATGTTAAAAATTAATGAAAAACTCCCTTATATTTTGTTTTAACCGCTAAATTCCATTTTTTTTAAACAACTAACAGTTTTTGCTCCATCTGAAACTTAATCAGTGTAACAAAAAAAACTTTGAAAACAGCTTTATTTGTTTTATAACGCTGACCCTGACCATGAAAATATAATAAATAAATATATAAACATTTATTTTACTTATTTATACACCCCTACATTTAATTTACTTATTTTAATAACTAATCGGCTTCGGTCCTTGACGAAGCTCCGTTGGAAGCAAAACCGTTTGATAATTTACAAAAAAAACAAGATGAAATATAATTTTCAATTCAGAAATGTTCAGTGTTTTAACTTACTCACTCACTAACATAATCTCATCGGATAGGCAGAAAAAATGGACCGTCACATTGTACTTTCCTGACATATTTCGTACGCTTCCTCAACATTTATACATCATGTCATGCACGCACGTCGATATCTCCGATTCCTTACGTGGGCGTATATATCTTTGAATCAAACGTTTTTAGCACTTTGATAGATTTCCCTAGCGTCATCGCCAGACGCAGGTTAATTGTGTTAGCTTGGGATAATATATCTCACATCTGGAACATATACTCTTTTTCGCAGATCTATTTACGATGTTCAATAGCGAAATATTTTGCTAACTAACTAACCAACACGCCATTTCCCTGAAGGAGGATGGGTTAGGTGGCGAAAGAATCTACTTCCACACATTCCTTACTGACATACTTCTCTCACTTCCTCAAAATTCATACATCGTGTCGATACGTGGCCGATATTCAATATGTGATGTATTTGAATCGTGCCGTGATCACATCGTGCCTTGTATTCCTCGGTCTTCTTCTATTTCTAGTTCCATTTATATGGTTAACATATACATTTAACCCTTCTTTCCATTTATCCAAATTATCTAAATATTCCATTATTTTGAATACTGAAAAATGTTGCTAGTAAAATAAACTTTTAAACATTTTTAAAAAAACATGAGAAATGTTTTGATATTGTAGTTAACCGTTTACTTTGACGCATGGATTAACAAATATTTAAAACGTGCTTTAATTCTTATCAGAAACAAAATTGCAGATATTCCCCGAAATACCAAATTTTGTAAGTTTAATTATAAATCTGTAGTTATTAACTATCACAACCCACTCTTAAGATTCTGTTATAATTCGGTCCGCAACTAGAAAAGCTGCCGCAAAACAATATAAAGTATAAAAACGTTAATAATTAATATTGGATTTATCTAAAAATATTCACCGACGGCATTAGCAGTACTTAAAACTGCGACGATAACTTATCGATGATACATATCAGCATATGTACTAAAGCTCAATTTTTTTATGAAGACTTTCCGTAATTATATGTATGTTAATTAAAAAAATAAATAAATAGGTATAAAAGTAATCAATATTTGGAAAATATTTCCGTTTACATAAGAACCTTTTTTTTTGTTAAAAAAAAGACTCACACCAAAGATTTAAATCAAAGGTTTTAGAGTTTATATTACAATATTCGATTTGAGCAGGAAATAGCTCCTTATTACGAAAGAAGGAATCTGGTTGTGTCCAGGCTTCAAGCCCCCTGGATCAGGAGCCAAGTGTTATATCCCCTAGACCACTAACCGATCGAATGTGGATGTGCATTTTAAATAATAAATACAAGCACATATAAAATTATCAAGCGATAAAACAATTAAAAAATGTATTAATTATGTAACTGTTTTTTAATTTTTTGTTAATTTTTTTACGAAATGTTTCGAATAAAACTAACTAACAGAAGCAGTAGGCAGAAACAATGGACTTCCACTTTTCTTTTCTGACATATTTCTCTCGCTTCATCAACATTCACACATCGTGTCATGCACGCGTGTCATTTTCTCTGACTCCTTACGTGGCCGACATTCAATATTTAATTTATTTGATCGTGCCACGTTTTCTTCGGTCTTCCTCTATTTCTGGTTCCATTTACATCGTTAACATACCCTATTTTAACCATTTTTTCTTCATTCATTATTTCCATGTGTCTAAACCATCTTAATGATCCGTTCATTATTTTGGTCATAATTCGCACGGTCATGACGCGTCATTCGCACCGTATTTACTTCGTATATTTTCATTTGATACTCTATCATACACAGAGTCTTCTCACAACTCATCTCTACCGCATTTATTCTGTTCTCATATTTCTTCTGCCAGTTATGCTTTGCTTCCATATATAAGGGATGGGACCAGAACTTGAATTGAATTGTGAATGGCCATTTTCGCTTTCATTGATAAATTCTTGTTTCCAATAACTATTTCTAAAGTTATATTCACTTTGTTACCCGCACCAACCCGCAAGAATATATTAAATAAACACATATATTATTTGTAGGAATGGAGAGGTACACGATATATTTGGCAGGAGCTAACTCCCCGAAGGAGAGTGAACGCACCTGGTCCAAAATAAACTTTCCTCCCCGGACACTATCTGTCCTGATGAGTAAACACCTTACTAAAGGTACCATTGGGAAAGATAACACTTTTCGCCGAACATGAAAGGGTACTCGAACAGATTTTTTTGTGTACGCTTACTATGTTTAAAAACCATTCACTTTTGTTTCATAAAAAAAATCTTTTTAAAAATCAGGCAATCAGTAATAAATATCTAAAATATTTTATTTATTATAATGGGGTTTGATTAGTACTATCCGTTCATTGCTAATAATGAATTAAAATATATTTTAAGAGTTACTCAAGTAAACAATCAAACAAGCAAACCATCACGCCGTTTCGCCGCAGGGGTAGGCAGAGGGAATGGACCGCCACACTACTCTTTCCTCTAGATTCCTCCACATTCATACAGCGAGTCAAACACCCACGTCGATTCTTCCGACTTCTAACATGACCAACCTTTAAAATTTGATTAATTTGGTCATGCCATGTTTTCCTCGGTCTGCCTCGACTCGGTACTCCATTCACATCATTAATGTATACTTTCTTAACCATTTTTTCTCCATCCATTCGCTTTATATGTCCGAACCAACGCAGCGATCCTTTCATAATTTTGTTCATTCTACATTCTTCCGCTCTACATTCCTTTCTTATATCAGCATTTGAGATTCTGTCGTGAATCGTTCTAACACACATACGTCTTAGGGACCTCATCTCTACCGCATTTATTCTGCTCTCATCCTTTTTTAACTTCAAGCCTCCGAGACATGAAAAATAGAAAATGCTTCAAATAAGTTAATAAAAAATTTCAGAGCGACTGATTAAAATGTATAAAAGAATTCAATAATTGAATAATGCGTAGATATTCACGGCTGGTAACAATACATGTTGCGATCTTGGGAAAATCCATGTAACTTGTCTCCCTCAACCGACGTTTCGGATATCGTTTCAGTCTCCCTCTTCAGGAGTGTTATCTATAAACAGGATAGTTAGTCATAACTACCCTAAATATGGAAATTGAAACAATCTCTGAAACGTCGATCGATGGAGATATTATATTATAATTTAACCAAGATCCCAAAAAACCTATTGTACAATCGATTCAGATTTTGTTTTATTCCTAAAATATGTTTAAAAATCTCATTTACAGTTTCTTGAACAATGATGTAAAACTAAATATTAAATTATTAATATGTATGAAAAAAGGATAGTTTTCAAGGAGTTTCTTTGAAATATTTATGTATGACATGTTTCGCCCTTGATAACGCCTAATAAGGGTGAAACATGTCATACACAAGTATTTTAATAAAACTCCTTGAAAACAATCGTTTTTTCATACATATTAATAATTTAAAAAATCTTATTGCGATGGCAATGTCGACTGATGCTAAAAAAAATAAAGAAGAATGTGTATTTTTTAAATGACACTCGTAAAATGATAATGTATGAAATTAAGAGATTTTTTGATACACTGCATTTATAGAGCGGGTTACCCCGTTGGAGAGTTATTAAAACCATGACAAAATAAATAAATAAATAAAGTTGTTGGAGAGTCTTTGAATATGAACGGTCTTATGATGCAAGTATGGAAAGGGACTCACGGACGTAAATGTTGGACATGAGCGTGGCGGGCAGGCAGAACACGATGACCAGGATATCGGCCACGGCCAGGTTGACGATGAAGAAGTTGGTGACGGTGCGCATGCGCGGCGAGCGGAAGACCACGGCGATGACGAAACAGTTGCCGACCAGGCCCACGGCGAACACCAGCACGTAGGCCACGCAGTACACGGCCGTCATGGCCGCGCTGTGGCGGTAGTACATGTCCGCGCCCGCGCTGGCCGCCGTCGCCGCCGCCACCGCCGCGCTCGTGGCCCCCGGCGCCCCCGTCAGGTTGGCCGCCAGCAGCGGCTCCTCGGCGGGAGACATTACCTGGGCATCGCTCCTGCACTCACTAAACCCGACGGCACTTATACACAGCTCCGGCTTCAGCGCGACTAACTTCTCGAAACTTCCAACACTTCCGAAACTTGCGAAACTTTGCTTGCTGGGCGGGTGGCCGGAGGTGGTGTGATCGCGGCGGAGTCCCGGCGCTGAGTGCTGTCCCTAGTCCTAGTGCAAGTCTCCCTAGCCTCCGCCTGGTACTACAACCCTCCGATACAATAGCGCATGCGCGAGCTCACCCCACCCCTGATTTACTTTATCAAACTTTTCCTCGATGAACTTATTCAAAAAGTTTCTACTTGATTTCTACCGGAACATTTCAAAAACTCGTAGAATTCCTTTTTAATCTACACAATTCGTACAAAGTTAAATTGACTTGAAAATGGAAATGCTGGCTACTTATATTATTTATTAAAAAAAATAATAGGCAAAAATCCGAATGTAATCAAAAAATAGTACGAGAATATTTTGAATACAAGAAAACAGAAAGGAATACTTTTTTGGATTTTTGTTCTGATTATTTTTACAGATTCTGATTATTATGACAGAAGTGTACAAAACAAAAGAAGATCAAATTGGTGTTGCTAATTGTGAAATTTTAACGAGTGTGAAAAAAATATTTACATTGGAAGTTACAACTTGATTACGATTGTACAGTGAACCAAGTTTTTCAAAAATAGAAAATCTTTACTTCCGTGAATATTTCACGGGTTGCAACTAGTATTATTTAAATTGCCTTTAACAAATCATAATCAAAGCTGTGATATTTTGCATCACTATTGAAATATCACGTCTTACAATCGAAACTTGTAATTATCTTATTAAATCATGTTCTTTCAGTTAATTATCTAAAATTATATTAATTTTAATAAGTGTAAGTTATTTTTCTCGCACAAATATTACTTACATAACCAAAATGTAACAAATATTAATGTTTGTTAATACAACTTTGCGTTAAAGAATAGCTAATTGTTTGCTGTATATAAATATGTAACAATAAATGTATTACTACCTGAATGACACGGCAAATAATAATTATAAATAATCATAGCTGGCTTGACATTCCACACCAGATTGCATTCTATATTTAAACGTGTCTTTACGATTAGATCGAAAACAATAACAGGTACAAAAACGACATAATGTCGGCCAAACCTTCCACCACAATGGCAAGAGAAGACGAGAGTTATAGTCCTTTTGAGGGTATTTCTTACAGAAGTAGCTGCAATAACATAAAAAAGATGAAGAAGAAGCAGATAAAACATATTTAATAGTAAAAGAAACATTAATCATCAGGTATACTGTTTCATTTATTCAACTGGCTCCTAAGAATATTGGGATTTGTTTAAAAAAAAAATTATCAATTTACACGCAGTTTTTTTTCCATTTCCACAACTATATATTTATATCGTATATGTTTATACCGTTGTCTCGATAATGAATGTGTAAATAAATTCGAAATATTAAAAAAAAATTAACTCACAAGAGGAAAAAGCAGAGTTTTACTTCATAAAAATTCATCATTATAAAATTCCACCTTAGTATTTCAAAAATTAAAAGTTTCAAAATAAATAACACAATTTTGGGGGATACCTTTCTATATTATGAAAAGTAACACAATTCAATATAATGTATTATTTAATAACAACATACATAAGTAAGAAAACATAAAATTATAATGATAGAGAAATTTAAAAGAATGCAGTTTTTAAAACTAAATAAAAGGTTCACATCATAATATAATTTAGATCGTAAGATTTAAATAATAATTAATGTAATAATTATAAGAGTTATTTACAATTTCCTATTAAATCAATGCAAGGCTGGGTTTTATACAAATATAATTAATTAAATTATCATTAAATATCATTAATTAAAATATTTGGTTAACTACGATATAATTAGTGAGTATATAGTAGAAATAAGTATACAATTTACAAAATAAATTCTTCAAGAGTTATGTTGGTAACACAACAGCATCTTAAATTAAATTAATGTTGGTAAATGTGGTATCCATGTTTCACATTACAGATTTTTTAAATCCACAATGTATTTAATTGCACAAATATAATCACAATTATTACTATATTTTGGTTAGTAAAGAAACTAAATTATTGAATTTTTTTTTAAATAAACAGGAATTTCTTTTATTGCAATTTTTCCCAGTATGAGTAAATGATATTACTGCTATTATTTACAAAATATTAATATTTTTTTAATGCAGGTACTCAAATATTTATATACATATCATTAAGTTTCTTTAATGAATCTATTGCAAGTATTTCAAGTAGGGAACGTTAAAAATACGGGGATACAGATAAATAACAGTTCTTTATATGTGGTGAGCAAAAGAGAAATTGAAACTTTCGTTTGAATCCCTGAATGAAAAATGTAATCGACATATTTGAAGCAGATGTTCTGAATGTAATTCCATTCGAAGCCTGTTTTTGTACTTTTGTGGAAACAGTTATTTAATATATGCTGGATATTTTTTTCCACAAATGAGAATACTTTAACGTTCTAAAAATACTACTTTTACGTCTCGTCGCAACCTCTACTAAAATAATAAGGAACATTAGTTTTAGAATTTTGAAAAACAAAATGGTAATTTAAAAAAATAATAAAACGAAAACAGTGACACAAAAGACCTTATTTGAATCAATTTTTACTGTTTCTTTGATAACGGCATTATTATGATTTAGATAAATTAGGAAAAAAAAATTACATGTCGAAACATAACAAAAGGCCACATTTTTATATTGATGTTAACTTAGTAGGTAAATATAAGATTATACTTGTATTTCTTCTATGTTCGCCATACTTTGTGCTGTAGATGTTTTATTTGTCTTTTTCTTTTTTATATAATTTGCATATACAACACTAACTTTAAAAAAAATATAATTACACATCAGACATGTTTCTGACAACCGGTCCTTTTCAGTGATACATATTATAATGATACATATTTAAAATATATAATAATAAAATTGTTTACTAATATAAAGATTTATTTTGAATGGCGCGTTGAAATTTTGCATGTTAATAATAGATATATAACTTTGAGCTATCTCGAAATTTTAGAAATTAAAAAAGCGATTAAAAATTAAGAAAATATTGTGAATAATCAAATTAATTTAACGTCAATTCCAATCTTTGATTTCTTTCCTTTAAATAAGAACTTTAAATTATTATTTTAAATTTTTTATTGATTCATAATATTTGTTATAACAAAATAATATTTGTTAATATTTGTTATAACAAAAGCAAAAACGTTCCAAAAATAAATCTTTATAACATCCGTCAAAACTGATCATATTTGTTACCAATTTTATAATATTTTAAATATGTATTTATGAAGAAGGACCGAAGTCCAAAACATGTCTGATATGTATTTTTTTTTTCAAGTTAATGTTGTGTATACAAAGTATATAAAAAAGAAAAAGACAAATTATCCTTATATTTTCATAACTGATTTTTTTAATTTAAAATATTACTGTCCATAGTCAGACAATATATTATTTTTAAATGTAAACGCAAATATATATAAAAAGGCGTAACTTACATGTTAATATTATTTCCAAAACAAAAGCTGTTTGGTGGTGTAACCACGCGCACAGTCGAGTTAACTGAGCCCAAATAATACGGCAACGAATTATTCAACTTTAAATATAATATTTTATGTACACTTACTTAAAAAGAAACAAAGGAGTTTCCTTATTTGAAATACAACAAAAAAACATCCTTGCGTATCAACATTTGGCCCCACAGAACTGACACATATTTACATAGATTAAAAATTAATCACCTTTGATGTTTTGTTAGTATTTCTAACACGTGATTAAATTGCTTTTTGCAATTATTGTCTATGGTCTATATAATCTTATCACATTTAATGCAGCATTGCCCAGCAAATCATTGAAATAAATTTATTTTAGACATTCAAGTTTTAGTTAACTGATTGTTACAATTTTTGAGAGTGGAATATATAAACAAAATAGTGCTTTAAATGTTACAAAAACATTTTTTGAATTTATGAATATTCTTACGAGTAGTATTGAAATAAATCGTTTGAGAATGAAAGTGCTCTAATTATTAATATCAAATTTATAATTGTTATTGCCGTAATTTATTCAAAAACAAATTCAAACAAAAATATAATTATAAAATATTGCAAACGGTAACGATTTGAGAGTTGATATTAAAAATTCTATAATATCAGAATTTGAGTATAAATTATTTTGTCTTATTTAGTACATAAAAAAATATTTTCTTAATCTGGTCGTTTACAACTCAATAATTACTTGTAATTTATAGAATGATTACGACTATTTTTTTTTAATTAGTAAATTTTTTACAACAAAGTTT